>CM053614.1:23514582-23591030 GCA_028646535.1 Procyon lotor
CAGTGATTTCAAAGACCTGGCCATGACTGAGAGCCTGGCATGCCCGAGAAGCTGAAACTTGCCCAGCAGGACCGAGCTCAGTAGCGGTGTGTGCATGCGTGTGTACACACGTGTGCACATTCGTGCATATGCATGGGGAGCAAGTCTACAGAGAACAGCAGAGGCAAGCTCTTGAATGGCCACACCGGCGATGATTGAATTCAGCCTTATTTTCTTTCCTTTTTTTTCCCCAAGATTTTATTTATTTATTTGACAGAGAGGGAGAGATCACAAGCAGGCAGAGAGGCAGGCAGAGGGAGGGGGAAGCAGGCTCCCTGCTGAGCAGAGAGCCCGATGCGGGGCTCGATCCCAGGACCCTGAGACCACGACCCGAGCCGAAGGCAGAGGCTCAACCCACCCAGGCGCCCGTCAGCCTTATTTTCTGCCTCCTCTTGCTAGTACCCTTATCTCTTTTGTTCTCTTCTTCCCCCTCCATTTCTCCTCTCCTTTTGTCTTCATTTCATTTGAGAAGACAGATGGGGATCATCGAAGCCATGCTGGGAGGCATACTATTCAACACAGGATCTGGCACGTAGAAAGTTTGCTGTCTGCTGAGATGAACTGATCCTGAGTTTGGAACCTAAATATAAGTAGGAGCCACAAGTACTCCAGTTCCTGTGAGGGGTAAAGTGGGGGCTCAAAGCAGAGTCCTGCAGAAGGAACTGTGACCTTGACTGTAGCCTTCAAATAACAATCAAGGAGATTCAACTCAAAACCGTTATCAAGGGAACTCTCATCTAATCCAGACTCCAGGCCTTCAGCTACCCCAGATGCTAAATACCTCAACTCATCTTAAGTGACTTCCCCCCTCCCCCACACTACTTCCAAGAGGCTGAATTGGGAGACCTGACTTGGGCCACATTCTAGCAGTTCTGCTGTTGCATCAGAGATCTGACACCGAGGCGGGCGGCGTTTTAGAAGGCAGAGGGGATCGTGTCATCTGTGCCGGGGAAAGCTCCCCCTAGCTTTCAACACCACACACATGTGTGGCTCAACACCACACACACACACACACACACACACACCTCATTCAATTTATACAGTAAATGGACAGCTTCCTGTCACCCCTGAGCTCCTGGGAGCAAGTGCACACAGTCCCGCCCGCTGTGAACTCTCCTTACTAGAAGGAGAGCAGCTGGTTCTCTTACCTACAGATGTTGCCTTTCTTTTTTCTTTTCTTTTCTGAGACTTCTATTCAGTGCTTTTCTACAATAACTAGTAGGAGACCAGGGCTCCTGGGTGGCTCAGTGGGTTAAAGCCTCTGCCTTCAACTCAGGTCACAATCTCAGGGTCCTGGGATCGAGCCCCGCATCGGGCTCTCTGCTCAGCGGGGAGCCTGCTTCCTTCTCTCTCTCTCTGCCTGCCTCTCTGCCTACTTGTGATCTCTCTCTCTGTCAAATAAATAAATAAAGTTAAAAAAATAAAAGAACTAGTCGGAGGCCTCTAACTCTTCCCATTTCTGAATATCCAACCCAAGGTAAAACTAAGGATACTACTTCAAAGACTTTTTTTTTTAAAGTGATCAGTCAGAAATCATCTTCAAAAAAGCCACTCTTTCTCAAAGTACTCATTGATACTGACAATTTCATGTGTGGTTTCAGCATGAATCTTTAAAGGTGTATGAAACGTTAGTGGGGTGAGGGGATACTTAAAGATTAATCTCTCTCATCTACCCTCAGTTCTTTGTTTTTTCATAGCATGGCATCCTCTTTCTTCTCTTATGAGTTCAAAGCATTATTCACAACATGTTAACAGGGTAAGGTCTCCTTATTTCCAGGAATAAGTATAACTGATTTGAAATCCTAATCCTTAAGTATATTCTCTCCTTTGATTTTTATGAAGGCAGCTGAATATAGTGCCCTGTAGGTCCTTTTTCAGACACCAGCCAAGATCCTTATAGGAACCATAAAGTTCACGTAGCCTGAAGGGAACGGGCCTACCTGTGTCAAGAAATGCAATCCATCCACTGGGAGATGAAATCCAATTCCCAAAGTTTTGATGATCACAAGGATATCGAGTAAATTTTCCCTGAGAAATAATCAGAATTCTGAGGTCATAAACTTTGATTACATTTCTCGGTATTTGTGCTTACATAAACAAATACAATGGAATTCTTTTAGGATGTGATAATTGGCATATAAGACTAAATTCTCATTTTATAGATTTGGTATATTTTAGGTTTTTTTTTTGTGGACAGAGTTTTATGTGTCAGTGGGTATATTTTTACCTGTAGTAAATATAAATGCAGATACTGAAGACCCCTCTTGTGATGGATACAAAAAGTATTTCGAAACATTTTAAACCGGACTTCAAGTATGTAGTTCTAAATTTCAAGCTGCTCTTTCCACAAAAATCTCGATAAAATTTCATCACCTCAAGGGTGACTTCTCTTTTTAACTCCAAATACTAATGACAATTCTTGCTGCAGAAACTCACCTCTTCAAAACTTTGTGGATGATTTGTAGGTGATTGGAATTGAGCCACTGAACACCACCAACGACCAATACCGTTTGGCCCGTGTTCTGCAGGGGACGGGATCTGAAATCCAGAAAGGAAAACGATACACGTTGCCTTGAAACAGGTGGTCAACATTTTCCCAGCAGTGCCTCCCATTTCACTGAACCATATCTAGCATCCTGACCACCGGACCTCCTTGTCCTTCCCAACTCGTTTTCAGTCATATTACTTGGGATTTAAGCTTTTCAGCACATTTGATAGACGGGGAGCAATTATGACCGCCAGTAAAATGTCGGTCCACTGTGGCATTGTGCCGTCCATAATAGTTCCATTGTACCTTTGCAAGAGGTGTTCGAGTGCTTTCTCAAATGTTGGCCTCGATGAAGGGCTTATCCAGAACTGGGGGTAGTAGGAATAACTGATCAAAGTCTTCCCCCCGTTGACGTTGTGATAGAATTTCATGCTGTGGACCTTCTGCCATTCCTGCAGGGTTTCATTCAGTCTTTCGATCAGATAGTACATGATTCCTCTGTTGGTTGAATCTCCAATGAAAAGAATCTACGAATTAAAGAAAAAAAATTGCTTTCAAAGCTGATGTTTACATGGTGTGAGAGACAATACAGTCTTGAATACTCCTAAAGCCACAAGTCTAATTCTTTGAAGGCAAGCCCTTTTAGCTGTTAGAAATGATGTTCATCATATTCCCCCCCCCCCAAATCTGTTCATTCTCTTCTCTTCCATATGCCTCGTAATGTTATCAGCCACTGACCTGCTCACTCATGTTGAAAGCTTTTTGCTTTAGGCTCTCTTGGGTTTCTCCACCTCCCTTAGGCAGTTTGCCTTCCCATCTAATGAGCTTACCAGGTTTTATTGATTCAGATAGGCAGGAATCATGAAATGCTACATCAGAAACTAATGATGCACTATACGGTGACTAACATAACATAAAAAAAACAACACAAAACTAAACTAAAAACAAAACAAAATGAAAACCAAATAAGCATGAGGTATTTTAGGGCTGTAAGAATACTTAGAGATTTTTTTCCAACCTTTTCATTTCATAGATGAGAAAACTGGGAATCCACAGAGGTTAGGTAGGTCCGTGGAAGTCATGCTGCTGTTTGAGAAAAGAGCCACAGGACTGGAGCCTGAGTTTCTGAACAGCCGTCTATGTCTGGGGAGCAGACCCCGACGCCATTTGCCCCAGAGGACTCGGACTCATCACCTCCTTCGCACACACCCCACCCCCGCCCCATGGAGCAGCTCTGCCTCAGGCTCCTATCACCCCAGAGCTGTGGGAACGGCTGCCCTCGAAGTCATGCTATACACACAGCACTACTGGGATAACGTTTCCCAGTGCCTACTTCCAGTCCTCTCACGTTCATGCTCAGAAACCTCACTGGCTCTCCATTTTCTGTAGAACCAAGCCCACGTTCAGCCAACATTTGCAGAATTGTTATTGCATATCAGACTCTGCTAGGTGGAAATTTCACACAGGGCACTCCTTTTTAATCATCATGGTGAGGCTTGAGTCATTAATTCCATTTCACAGAGGAGCCATTCGAGGCTCAGGGAGATTGAGGTCATAAATCTAGTAAATGGGGAACACAGGACTCCAACCTAGGCCCCTTAAGTCCAAGTGCAGGGTCAATGGCCCCATCTTCC
This sequence comes from Procyon lotor, assembly GCA_028646535.1. Lineage (NCBI taxonomy): Eukaryota > Metazoa > Chordata > Mammalia > Carnivora > Procyonidae > Procyon > Procyon lotor. The sequence goes on from CM053614.1 coordinate 23,518,744, forward strand.
CAATACTTTCCTTGTGTAAGCAGGTCAGACTCCTACTTTTTTGCTGAACATGACTTGCACTCCACAACATCTGTTTTCCCTTGTGCTAATCTGCCTGCCTAGCCAGCTCCTCCCTCAGCAACCCCACCTGTATAAACGCTACACAACCTCAGACCCCAAAGAAACAACCGTCTCTCCCAGTGGGTCTTGTCCAATGACCTTCTCTGTCCTTTGTGATTTCATTACATGCTTAATTTCCATTACAGATTTTATCAAAGACTACATGACATTATGGCTACTTGTGTCTGTGTCTTTTTTTGTCATCTCACACCAAGAAATATTTGAGGTCAAGGTCAGGGTTGATTTCTAAATTCTAATTTCCCCCATACTACCATGCATACACTTTGAAAATGTTTATTGAGTTGAAAGTCAGAGGGACTTTTGTTCGAGACAATCCTTCTTAATGTCTCTGGACAGGTTTGTTTCATTCTTCAGTTTCCTCTGTGTTGTGATTCCTCTTTCTGTTAGTCATGCACGTATTTTTCTCTGATTTTAACAGGAGCCATTGCTGTTATTTCTCAGGGTTACTGCATTTGTCCATGCACAGCAAAGTGAGTAAGAATCTGCAAATTTCATTCTTTCCATGGTAAGTGTATTCAGTTAGCTGTGTGAAGAAATCCCCAAAGCATCTCTGATTTGCCCTCAGATCAGACACCAGAGGCGTCATCAAGCTAAACTGAATAATTTAGGATGTCAAGGCCCCAGTCACTGATCCTCCTAGTCAAGTTCCATTTGGGGCAATAAAATTCCCGGCATGAGAAAAATAATTTGTGAAATCGCTTGCAATTCTTCTTACTGGATTTAACCTGTATAACGATTTGTTTTTCTGGTTTAGAGTTTTGGTTTTTAAAAGGGAATTTTGAGTAATCTGGAAAGCTCTTGATTTCAGATACCAGTAACCACCCAGCTCCCTTTGTGTTAGTTTGCTGGGGTTGCCATGACTGAGTACCACAGACTGGGGAGCTTATGCAACCGAAATTCATTTTCTCATGATCCTGGAGGCCAAAAGTCCATGATCAAGGTATTTGCACGGTTGATTTCTTCTGAGGGCCTCTTTCCTTGTCTGGTAGAGGGCCGCCTTCTCTCCGTGTCTTCACATGGTCTCTCCTCTGTGTGCGTCTGTGTCCTCACGTCCTCTTCTCGTGAGGACACCAGTCACACGGGATTTGGGCCCGCCCATAAGACCCAATTTCACCTCGATCACCTCTTTAAAGGCCCTACCTGCAAACACAGTCACATTCTGAGGTACTGGGAGTTAGGACTTCAACTCGGGAATTTGGTTGGGTGGGAAAACATTACAGCTCTTAACACTGGTAAAAGAACTTTAAGACCAGCTTTTAAACTAAATTGCCACTAAAGGTTTTCCACCAGGTTCTTTTCATGATGGTGTGGAGAGTCAACCCCTCCTAGGGTATCTCCAGGCAGCCAGTAAGATCACTGGAGGTCTGTATTGTGGTCTACAGGGAGAGATACAGGGGTTTAGGAAAATCAAAGTAGCTGCATGTTACTGAGATAAGAACATTTCGAGGTGCTTGGTCTTTTTTTTTTTTTTGTGGGGTTATACAAAGAGGCAGCCCACAAAAAATGTCAGAGGCAAAACGAGTTTTGTGTCAGAATTCTAAAGTACAGTTATTTATTAACTAGATAATCTTAGATAAATTGTGACCGCTCCAAAGTTTCCTTCTCTTATGTGTAAAATGAGGGGAAAATAACCACACCACCTTAGAGAAGGTCAGTGAGATTTTCATACCTATCTTCTTCCCAGCACGCAGTAAACTCCCACTGTGAGCCAGCATGAAGGCACAGGAAAGGCACGGAGCATTTGCAAAGGCATCCAGCGGGCCTTGCAGTGCATTGCTAGGCACTTTAAATTTAGTAGCTCGTTTAGAGGAAACGTCAGAGAAGATGGGAGTGTCTCAATCACAGTGCCTGCCCGGCGAAGCCTGCTGCAGAACCCCCCAGAACTCACAGGGCTGTTGGTGAAACCAGAGCTCTGGATGGAGAACGGGGACAGAGACCCCCGCCCCGCCCGAGCAAACTGACACTGTGGGAACTATCCCTCACCTCTCCATCCCTGACCAGTGACCAAAAAGAGCTGCGGGATGGGAGAAGGAAGCCTTACCACCAACATGCACAAAACCAGTGCTAAATTGCAAGTAACTAGATAGCATTTTTCAAGTCTAGTGGACAGGACTCTGGGAAGAGTATTTCCTAGGGAACTGTTTTCTCCCAGTGCTTTTCTGTTCTATGAAAGAGAGAGACGATAGATTGTAACTAAAATGAAAATGCAGTTGTGATTTCAAGATGGCCTGTTCTGCAGGGGAGCAGTTTTTGTAAGAGGCTGGCGGGTATTCCTAACTAATAGATCTCTAACTTCAAAAGGTCAGTGCTTTTAAGTGCACGTACACAATTGAAAAATAACATCAGGAAATAGAGTGTTCCCCACCCCACCAGTTACATGGCTAATAGTCAATCTTTATATCTTTTAGATCATTCAATTTGGGGAATTTTCAAAAAGGAAATTTGTAGATTATTTGTTTTAAAGGTTGACATTAAAAGGGCTAAATTTCCATAAAAATATCCATAACTGGCCATAGAATTTGTAAGTAATTCTTCTCTCCCATGAATATTATTGCCCTACCCTAGTATGCATAGGTGCTGGCTGGCATAGGCCATTAACGAAAAAAATGTAATCATTAAATACAATTAACCAGTAAGCAATTATAAAAATAACCAACATCAGAAATAAAACATCAAAATAGCTAGTTTTTCAGGCTACCAAAATAGCAAAGATTTTGAAAGCCCCTACAATCTTATAAGCTCAGGAAAATGAACCCTCTCATATACAACTGTGTAAGTGCCACACAGTTGTATACACAGTTATACACAGTAAGTGTAAGGGAAAGGTTTTATCTTCTTTCTTTTCAACTGTTGAATCCCAAGTCCCAGAACAGTGCCTGGCATAAGAGTCGGTTCTCATGTGTTAAATGGATGAATGGAAAGTTTGCTGTCATGTGTATAAATTGGCAAATTTTAAGGAATTCCACTTCTAGGAAATACTTAAGGATGTCTATTACAACATATTTTAAAAGCAAAGTACAACGGAAACAGTACAAATGTCTACCAGATTCCTTATATTAAGGTATAATCATCCACTTGAATTTTTTTCATTTTTTTTTAAAGGTTTTATTTATTTATTTGACACAGAGAGAGATCACAAGTAGGCAGAGAGGCAGGCAGAGAGAGAGGGGGAAGCAGGCTCCCTGCTGAGCAGAGAGCCCGATGCGGGGCTTGATCCCAGGACCCTAAGATCATGACCTGAGATGAGGTCACCCTGAGGTCACCTCAACCCACTGAGCCACCCAGGTTCCCCATTTTTATTTTTTTCATCTATTAACAATGATATTGTAATACAGATACATTCTGATGGGCAAGATTTCAGTTAACTTTTATAAAAAGCTCATTGCAATCCGAATATAAGTGATGACGGCATGTTTGTGAAAAGAAAGTGCGTGGATGTGTAGAGAGAGTCATGGAAAGTTACCCGCGGTTATTTTGCAGGGGACGATATGACAGTTCATTGTTTCCCAAAATGAACATAGTAAGTCTATTCTGTTTAAAAACGTTTTCAAAATTCACATAAAAACAATCAGCTTAAACAAATTTTATTTCTACTTTTGTGAAACAATGGCTTAAGGGGCAGTTCAATAAACCCATGTCAGGGGGCACCTGGGTGGCTCAGTCGTTGAGCGGCTGCCTTCGGCTCAGGTCATGATCCCAGCGTCCTGGGATCGAGTCCCGCATCGGGCTCCCTGCTCCGTGGGAAGCCTGCTTCTCCCGCTTCCATTCCCTCTGCTTGTGTTCCCTCTCTCGCTGTGTTTCTCTCTGTCAAATAAATAAAATCTTTAAAAAAAAAAAAAAATAAATAAACCCATGTCGGGAATCGTGCGAATCCTATTTCGGATCCCAGTGGCAACTTTCTTCCAGAGACTGAAAGGCGTGTTCCCGTGTGACATCTTTTCTGGTCTTTCCGTGCAAGAGGGGAGAGCCTGCCTTCAGCAAGTGGGCTCCTGAGAGGAGCAGAAGGATCTGTGCCTGGATGTGTCCTGGGAGCCTGGACCTCAGCTCATCCATGGGAGACAAACATGCGTTTAGAGTTTTGTTATGTGTTCTATTCCCAAAACCCAGCGGGCAGTATGTCACTGAAAAGTTTCCAGGGGCTGGCGTATTTCCTACCCTTTTCCACACCACCAGGGACCAGAGGACCTAGAAGCATATTGTGTTCCTAGGCTCTATTAAAGCTTGGGGCTTATTTAAAATTCACCGTATTAAATAAGTAGGTAAATAAGGAAATGACACAAGGGGTGCCTGGGTGGCTCAGTGGGTTAAAGCCTCTGCTTTCCGCTCAGGTCATGATCTCAGGGTCCTGGGATCGAGCCCCGCATCAGGCTCTCTGCTCAGCGGGGAGCCTGCTTCCCCCCAACCCCCTCTGCTTGCCTCTCTGCTTACTTGTGATCTCTCTCTCTGTCCAAAAAAAAAAAAAAGATTAAAAAAAAACACACAAAATGGTTTAATTATCTTTGTTTTCATTTCTTTTTTTTTTTTTTTTTTGTTTTCATTTCTTAATGTTATATAGTCCTGGTATTAGGTGAGGTAGGCTACGTGCTATAACAAATACACACAGCAGAAGTTTATTTCTCCCTCAGGAAAACTGTCCAGGCGGCTTCAGGCAGGTGTATGTGTGGGGCGGGGGTGGGGCCCCTGGATGGTTAGGCTGTGCCTACTTCAGCGATGGTTTCAAAGAGCTTTGCAGGCCTTGATACTTGGCTGAGGGAAGGATGAAGGAGCCACCAGGGTGTCTCTGGGCCCAGCTTGGCAGCTGAGCACGTCACTGCAGCTCACACATTCCATGGGTTAGAACTCCGTCATAAGGCAGCCCCTCCTTTCAAGGGAGTCCGAGAAATGTAGTCAAGCTGCATTTGCCAGGAAGAGGAGGAAATGGATTTGATGAACACTTAGCTAGCCTTTACAGTCTCCTACATGCTGTCTTTCTGGGGGAAAAAACTAAAACCTACATTCAGATCTTGCCACACGTGAATTAGCAAAAGAATGAAACATAAGAAAGGTTGAATTTATAATCCCCGTGATGCATAAAAGGACTTCTTTGAATAATCAGTCCGTGAGACAAATAATAGCAAGTATTAGTATTAGCATTAATGAAAATGCAAGCAAGATTGGGAATTTCTGACTGAAATACAAAAGTATAATAATGATTTTCATTCCATTCATCATGAATGAAGGAAACTAACAAGGGTGATACTTAAACATGCAAATATTGTGCTCTATTATGTCCTTTCTGCAGAGTCATCAAAAGTACCAAGGACATAGCTAGCAAAGCAAGTTATAAAGAAATGGAAAGAGAAGTATTGGTGGCTATCTGGGTTGAGTCAATATAAAATGCTGGAGCTCGTTAGCGTCTCTGATTCTCCTCATCTCTTGAGGCTGAAAAAGAATTGGGTGTATGTAGAATCAATAGGCCAGAAAAAACCCTTGATTTTAAATAATTTTCCTCTTACCTTTCTTTCCTCTTACAGAGGTTCTATCTTCAGTATTCACAGAAATAGGGATATTTTTTCAGAACCAACAAAATGCATGCAGATGACAAGATAGGACCCAGCCCAACTAACAGGAATCCACTGAAACCTTCCAGGAGGGAACTTATATGGCCATGCCGTAGAAGCTACTTGTCCATTAATCTAGGCAATGCCTGCTTGCCGGAGTGCTCTCTCATAGGTAAATAAGGAAATGACAGTGAGGTGAAGGGATGTTTTACTCATTACCACCAGTCCAGGGCCAACCACAGCCCATCTATCTAGAAAGCTCCACAGTGATTCTGATGAGCCCTGTGATTGAGCTTCACTGCTCTCATAAGATATTCATTTCTAAATGAAGCAAGGGGTCATTCAGTCCTAATAGGAAGCTAACATTGATCAGATAGCTAATGATATTTAGGGTATGATGAAAATCTAGCTCAGTAAAGCAACTATCTGTGAAATATAATATGGCTACAATGAATGTCTTCCAATAGTGCATTTTGATTAAATTGGCTATAGAGAACCAACTAAATTGCTCTTTGGGGTCAAGAACAGATGTAAATTGCCCTTTAGGCAAATCACCCTCAAATACATGAAATTTGGCAAAAAGGGGAAACAAACAACTAGTGATAGACTCTATCACCCAGACATAGATCTTCTAGCTGCGTGGAAAAAAATTATTTATCCTTATTGCCATTCCGTCTGGACTGGGGCCATTATGGATAAGCCACCCTTTCCTGGTAAGAGTGAGGTGATTTCCCTCCCTTTTATCCTTCCCTTTATATTGAAACTGACAAGAAACAATGAATTGTGTAACTATAATAGAACTCACATATTAGTCAGAACATATTATTATAAATTAGACACACTTCAAAAATTTAAACACCTTCCAGTCCAAAACACTACTTAACTTGCAAACATTACTTAAAGATGTAAGTTACAATTCCTGTTTTAACAACTGAGTTTAAGTACATTCAGTAAATACAGCCTTATTATATTTTCCTTTCTTAATTGCACTCTTCTCTCAGATACTGTTTTAAATTCTGAGCTATGTTTTCAACTGACAAACAAAATAAGGGCTTGCTTAATTCAGTTTGATCAGGCTCCTAAATTTTTTCCATTGTAAATCTGATTATCATATTTCTAAACTATATCCTATAAATTTTACACTGTGATTACAAAGTTATGCTCTGATAAATTTTTGCGGATGTTCCACTCAGAGCTTATTAAGTAAGAGGTGGGTATCTCTTTAGAGAAATGTGTGAGAGTATAATTGAAAACATAGCTTGTATTTTCCTATTGATTTAGCTTTGGCTCAACACAGTTACACAACACAAAACCTCTACATATCCGTGAAATAACTCATACTGGATAAGTTTACCTGCCCTCCACACACAAACAAATGTGACATGGAAATGGTCTACAAATGCCTTGAGGAGAAATGTTTCCTGTTTCCTCTAGAGACCAGCCTCCTGTTTGCATCATTGTAGCAAAGGCAAATGGCTGAGTCTAGAAAGCAACGGCACTGCTCACAAGCCACCAAGCACCTTGGGGGTTGCTGGTCAAAGTTACTGGAAACTTGAACCCCTTTTTAAGACTCAACGGATTTGTGCCTTGTTCCATCCCCACAGGTGGGCATGTATTTCCAAGTATAGCCTTGCATTCATCGTCTATTTCCTCCAATTCGAGGGAAATCCAAGAAGGCACTAGCCCTTGAGGGATGGGACTCTCCTTGCAAGATTCTTTTGGGGGTGGGGTGGGGAGAATGAAGATATTTTTTTCCCCAGTTCAAGCCGTTTCAAAGTAACGTGTTTGGTAGATTTCCTGTAACTACCACCACAGTCCTGCTTAGGCACTTTTAGCAACTTTCCAGAACCTTGGAGCCCAGAGTGCCAGCCTCCAGCTGCTCTCTACCTTTGCTGCACACGATATTTTAACAATTGCTTTTCTCACGGGTCAACTTCTACTAGAAATTTAGCTTTTTTGGAGGATTGCATTTGCATGCTCCTAGAACAGATTCTTAGCTCAGCAAAAGCTAGATGAGTGAATGAGCCGTGGAACGTCAGGAAAGTTACAAAGAGTCTTGTTTTTACAAGATTTCTAATGTGGGGCAGCTGACTTAATCTGAAGGAGTCCATGAATAGAGAATCACTTTTTCTGACTGGATCAGAACTGTAGTGTAAGCTTGCTGACTCCCAGTCTGAGCCCCCAGGGCTCCACATCCCTGCTATCCTTATGCAGATGGGAAGGAAATTTCTGTGTCAAGTCGCTCAAATAACATGTTTCTTTTGAACGTCTGACACAGTAAAAAGTGAGTCCCCCCAGAAATGTCAGTATATACAGTGTTTAAAAAACAAAATATTTATGTTATTTGTTTTTCTATTTTTGTAATTGGTATGCTTTAACATATATTTGTCTTTGGGGCACCTGGGTGGCCCAGTGGGTTAAAGCCTCTGCCTTCGGCTCAGGTCATGATCTCAGGATCCTGGGACTGAGCCCCGCATCCGGCTTTCTGCTCAGCAGGGAGCCTACTTACCCCTCGATCTCTGCCTGCCTCTCTGCCTACTTGTAATTTCTCTCTCTGTCAAATAAATAAATAAAATCTTAAAAAAAATCTCTTTGGAAAAGAATCATGATTATGAAAAATTCTGGGTAGAATGAGAATTGTCTTTGTTTAGGAATGAAAGAGTTTCAAGATACTTTGTATATTTATATTTTGCTCATGGAGAATGAGAAATAAATATATTGGAAAAAATTTTTGTTAACCTACTTCTATTTGTAAATGGACTTTTTTTAAGATAAGTGCTATTTGACAGTCATAATTGTGAACGTTTACACAATTATGTGCTGTGTGGTGTGTGCGTGCCTGTGCTTCTCTGTATGTTTCAGGTCCCACGATTGTAAATATAAAATTTCTTTCTCAGACTCTCTCTCTCCTTTCATTTCCACTGCCTCTGCCCTGGTTTTGACTTACATGACCTCTAAAAATACGGATTTTTAGATTAAAAAATGCTCACCCATGAAAATGAAAATCATACAGATATTTTAAAAGATCTCCTCACCCTTCGCCGACCATGCTTTTTTCCCTGAGCTGGCTTCGTGGGCATGTGACCTGGGGGGCTGCCCAGAGTCCGTGCAGGGAGAGGGTCCTGGGCTTGCTTTCTTACTCGGCTGTTGTCTTCTTGGAAATCTTAATCATTTTGAACACAGGGTCCTGCATTTTCATTTTTCCCTGGGCCTTGCAAAATATATATTTGGTCCTGTCACCACACCATCCCTCCCCCGCTTCCCTTCACTTATGTAATCATTCTTGACTGTGTTACTTCCAGAATTTTCCATGTGTGCAGGCATGTTTACGTGTATTAGCTTTTACATCAGTGGCATAATTCTATACATGTACTATAGAATATATATTCTATCTTTGAACCCACATTTCTTTAGAAATCTGTACTTAGAACCTATACTTGCTCTGACGCCCTGATGTTGTGTGACGGAATTTCTCCATTAAAGAGTCTCTGCTGTATCCTCCTCCCTGTAGGCAGTCTCCATAAGGCCCTGGAGGGATTCTTCTAATTCTGGCCGTGTCTCTCCTCAGCTAAAAATGTACAGTGCTTCCCTGTGGTGTACAGAATACATTCGCATCCTGGTAAACACAGCCGACTCTGGAACCAGGGTGTGCCAGCAAACCGGAGTTCTGAGCAGGAAGGTCTGGACAGTGCCTCTGGACTAAGATAAGCCCTCACTGCTAAGCAGCCAGCCAGCCGGCTGGTCTCCACCAGGATCACCTGATCTGAACACAGGGTTTATTTTCAGACTTTGCAATGTCCTCTGGAACAAGTAGGAAAAAAGTTACCATTACTTTGTAAAGTTGCCAATAGTCAGCCTTGAAATTAACGAAGACTGCTATCCCCAACTCCCCCCAGTTTATATCTCAAAACCCTACCCTAATATTAGGAGGTGGGACATCTGGAAGGTAATTAGGTTTAGATGAAGTATGGAGGTGGGGCCCCATGATGGGATTAGTAACCTTAGAAGAAGAGGAGACCAGAGTTCCATCTCCCTCTGGTGAGGGCGGCCGAAAGGCAGCGGATGGAGGCTGGGAAGGAGCTCTCCTTACAACCCAACCCTGCTGGCCTCCAGATCTCAAGATTTCTCAGCCTACGGAGCTGTGAGAAATGAACATCTGTTGCATAAGCCACCCAGTCTATGGTATTTTAAGACAGATGAGGGAGAAGGCTTTTAGCTTTCTATAAACTGTTTAATCTACATTATAGGATTAGATCATATAGGCTTCTTTTACTTTATGGATGAAGAAAGTGATCCAGGGAAACAGTATGTGCCATGTCAAAAGCCATGGAGTTCAGTTATGAACTTAAATTAGCATCTACTGCCTTTCAGGTTAATAGACTGTGACATCTTGGAATTTTCCTGAATGCTCTAAATTCTGAGGTCAGAACAGTATTCTGGAAGAGTTTAGAGACATCTAACTATTACAGCAACAACTATTTTCATTGCTTCCAGTCCTGCATTTCTTAGATGTGGATGTTGGATTGTCCAAGTTGGTGGTAAAAAATGCCGGAGTAGGGGCGCCTGGGTGGCTCAGTCGTTAAGCGTCTGCCTTCGGCTCAGGTCATGATCCCAGGGTCCTGGGATCGAGCCCCGCATCGGGCTCCCTGCTTGGCAGGAAGCCTGCTTCTCCCGCTACCATTCCCTCTGCTTGTGTTCCCTCTCTCGCTGTGTTTCTCTGTCAAATAAATAAAATCTTTAAAGAAAAAAAAATGCCGGAGTAGTAGCCACACATCTGTGTGGGATCATCGGAAAATTATTCAATCTCTCTGAGCTTTAATTTCTCAAGTAGAAAACAGATATAATAGCTACCTCAGAGATCTGTGATTAGAAATAAAGATTTTTAACCTGTTACTCAACAAATATTTGTTCAGCAACTGGTGCGTATAAAAAGTTGTGCTAAGTAGTGAGATTACGTCAGTGATTCAAACACGTCCCTTGTCCTCAGGAAGCTTACCGTCTGATCAGACTTAAGGTAGGAAAAATTTAGCAGCACACTTACCTCCTTGCACAGAATCAATTCTCAGTTAATCAGAGTGAAGGTTCATACATTTCTAAGTGTTTGTGTTCTTCTCTTTCCTTTTTAAAAGAGACTAATGGCTGTTTTATCGTCAGGGCTACTCCCCACAAAAAAAAAAAAAAAAAAAAGGTTGCGAACTCAGCTTGCAAACAGTTTATGAGGAAATGGCCATCTAAGAAAAATACTTTGAGAATCTGGATAAGAATTACTTACTTCATGTCAACCAGGCATCTCAGTCTACGTGCCCAGTGCACACGTCCAAGAGCTTGGCCGGGATCTACCTACTCAGAGCGCGCCTAGCAAGAAGACACTGCATGTCCGACCGATCAGCTTAGAAGCCTCACTAAAGGAAAAGCAGCCTAGTGAGGTCCACGGGAGACCTGCCCGGGAACGTGAAAGAAGATCAGGAAGGTTAGTGTGTCATGCACTCGGGAAGCTCTAGCAGAAGGGAGCCTGACATGCAGGGGTGTGTCATTGCTCGTGCAAGCGAGCTCCAGATGTCTTGCTGCAACCACGGGGCCTGCTGGGGCGGCCGCTCACGCGGCCAGCTGCCCCGGACTATCATCTGTCTGCTGACGTGGCAAGCTTTTACCAACGTATGCTGAGAAAACCAGCATGGAATTGGGGCACCACAGGACAGGACTTTAATATCCTCCATCTGTCGGGTAGACTTATTTGGGAATAATGGAGCATTCTGAGCAAGGATTGTTCAGGCTCTTCTAGGATAACATTTGCCCGTGATTCTAAAAGCCCAGTTGCATGCAGTTAGTTATCCTCTGCAGAGTAAGAGAGCAGGAATCGGTCTAGTCAATACAATGACATGGCTCTTGGTGCTGCAGGGGGCGTGAATGAAAGGTTTCCCCGCACAGGTTCCAGAACCTACCTTCCTTCCTCCCAGGCACTGCTGGAGTTCGGGCTTCGTCAGAACACCATATTGGCAGTCGTGGGGCTGCCAAGTTATCTCTCTCCAGTCGCAGGTCCTGTTGTCTGAACAGCTAAGGCAAGGCACGATCCATTGGCCTGGAAGACAGCGAAGGCTTTGTTCAGATTCTCCTAGTGAAATTACAGTTCGTAAGTCACTGCAGTGAGAACACCACTCTTACCGTGAAAGTCCACAGAGCGAGGCATGGCCCCCCGCCAACCACAAAGAATTGCAACATGTAGAAAGGTTCTGAAATAACACAGTCTATACTGAAATCAAGTACGAGTCCTGCTCTGTGAAGCTACCTTCTTAACAAAAAACCAAGCGATTGGTTGCTACTCAATTATTACTTATTTTTAAATAATACATTAGGCACTTAATAGGACCAAAGTAGATGGGAAGCCACTAATATTAAGGCATTGACCACAAATCCTCATTGACCTAACACATGCTTAGGTTAGCAATCCAATAATAGATACAGTCCCTGCTTTCAAGAGAGTCAAGGTATAAGAGAATTACTTTCATATTCCAGTAACTCATTATTTTGAAGACTAGGTATTTTTCCTTAACTTGATTGGTGACTGTTTTGTTGTGACTCTCTTCAGCTCGTTCTAGCTCTATTGCCTTCATTTCTTCAGCTGAAAGATGGCTGGTGGGAGGATTTCATGAGCTAGCGCATGTAATGTATTTAGCACAATTACAATGTCATATTTGCCTTTGTAACTAGCAGACTTCAGGCACAAAGTAGGTCACAAGTTTTAGTAAATGTTTATGAGATAAGTGAATATTCTCAATGCATTTGAGATCTTTTCTATTTTATTGATAAAGTGATGTGTTCAAACACTTCCGCTTTTAGTGTGAGTTGACATGTTAATAATTTATTAGAAAAATATTCAAGAAATGATTTTTTTGGATTTTTGTTTTTTCCTTGTTCATCTTTCCAGAAATGGAGTTTGGATCTGTACACAGAATACGGAGTGCTTACTTACATGCTTCGTGGACAATACCCTGCTGTCTCCAACAATCACAAGCCTTACCCTCAAGGTCTTGCTTATTACCACTAGCTGTTTCTCTTCAAAATACCGAGGAGGTAAGTATTCCTAGCTGCTTTTTGAGTTAGAAAGGAAAAAAAATGAACAACTTTACCCATTCTGGCTTTGCTTTGCGGTTCTGCTAACAAAAGTATCTGGTGTGACATTAATTTTAGTGGGAAGAATTCCTACTTTCAGGCGATGAATACGGTGTGTTAACATTTCATGACCTCAGGGACGTCAGAACTGTGTGTTTGTGGAATAGTTAGAAATAATAAAATACAAAAGAAGACCGAGTTAATGGCTCACAGAAAAGGAAAAAAATGTGGGTATATTAAGAGAGAACTGGAGGAGATAAAATAGTGCTCTCTGGGAGGATTTTAATGTATTACATTATTGAAATATCTACCCTATTAGATGTTAGGTGCTATTGGTGTTAAAACATAATAACTAAAATAACAACAACAACAACAAAAATGTTTCATAGCACGTGTCAGATGCTAGGGATATCCTGAGCATTTTAATATATTAACGTATGTAAGCCTCTTAACTTATAATGCTAAACCTCAAAAAATTTATAATCAGGTTAGAGGGTTCAATTTATACATGTAAAAGAGTTACAGTATAATAAAGGTAAGGCATAATTGAGTACAAATATCTGTGTGGTGCCAAAAGGGTCTGGGCTCTGGAAACACACACATCCCTGAGCTTGGCCTCCTGTGAGCTCCGTGGGCCTCAACGCAGTGCATGAGAGTCACCTACAAAGCTTTTTAAAATCCCCATGCTCTAGTTGTATCCTGGACTAATTAAATCAGAACCATTGGGTATGGAACTCAGGTACCAGGATTTCTTAAATGCTTTTCAGGTGATCCCAATATGCAGCCACGGTTGAGAACCACTGTTTAACTTGGAAAAATTACTTAATATTCTCTCTAGGAGAAAAAATTATATATAGCACCTGCCACAGTGCCTGATACCTAGCAACCCGGTGGATAGATTTTTCTCTCCCATCCCCACCTTAAGTAAGCCGTGGCGGTTCAGAATAAAGAAAGCATCATGAGGGTGAGAGTTCTTTCCCACGGAGCGCATGAAACATGATCAGGTCTTCCAGACAGATCAGGTTTGGAGAGATGGAATGGCTGGTACTTTGGGGACAGCGATGAGGCAGCCCTAACAGCAATAGGACTGAAGAAGTAAGAGGCCTCCACAAAAGATTCCATGTAGGAGAGAAAAAGAGGTCTGCTAGGTAAAAGGCATTTCGAAGTTTCCAGATGTAGGGAAGAGGAGTGCTACTTTTAGTGCTACTAAAAGATATGACATAGAAAAAAATTTTTTTCCAGACATCCTTCTCAAAAAACTTCAGTCTCCAAACAGAATGCAATTAATGACCTCTGTTCATTATATCTATATCTATCACATTATATATTACATATGCATTATATATGTATATATCCTAAATGACATAGAAAATTTAGGAGAGGGGTTGAGTGTTGAACGGCAAAATGAAGACTGTCCTCAAAAATGCTTATTTCTCCATCCAATTCTCTTTCGTAAATTTTCTGTGGTTTTCATTCAGAATATATCTTGCTTCTAATTCTAACTTTGCCCCAGAATACAGGGTTTGTAATCAATAACCACCTCCTGCAAATATATCTTCACAAATTCATAAAGATTTGTGGTCAGTGGGCATCCTCTCGAATGGAGTTGGAATAGGGCTTTGGATCTCCAGTCTGTCCTCCTTTTTTACAGATGAGGTAAACTGAGGACCCAAAAATTGAAGGACAGAAATGGGATCATGCTGTTACAACACACTAGACCAGAACTGAGGTCTTGGAGTCTACGATTTGCTGGTCCTTCTGTCACGTTAGGCCAGGTGAGCACAAAATCATCAGCCAAAAATGAAATATGGCCCAACAGTCTCTTTGGTAGCGCTTACAGGAAAACACACAAATAGGTTATTTTACTGAATTTACCTATATTTTGAAACGCCGAATTTATTTAGTGGGTTCATGTGTCAACAGAGACTATAATGTTTAAAAAAAAAAGATCACTAATTTTCTTTCTAACAGGGTGGTGGTATGTTGGGGACCTAAATGTGTTTCTGTTAATGAGATTATACTTAGTACTATCTTGAAGGGCTCAGTTTTCATCAGATCCTCGAGTATTTCAAAGCTCGTGCATTCTCTCCCCCAAACACTCTTTCCCCCTCTAACCTTGCTGACAGCTAATTTTGCACAAACTGGGGCCTTCTTTGGCCATTTGCTTCTAAAGCTGAAGAAGCAAGTGGCCAATTGCAGGCACAAAAATCCAAATATGGGTACAATTAGTTTGTGGGCATAAAATCTCAAGCACATCAAAAGGACTCCTGATTGGGTCTCTGAAAACTTGGCCCCAATGGTTCATACTACTATATATTTATATAGTCATAACTCTTTGCATTTTTGTATTGGTTAAAAATGCCCCCCTTTTTTATTGTGACTTAGTAATGTTGCTTGAAATAGACATCTGTATAACATCTGCAGGACTGGAGTTTCTTGACATTTTAAATGATACCAGCTCTTAACTAAAATTGTCAAAAAGAGGGACATAAATTCTATGTTATATATTTAAACATTGAATGAATCAAAGCTGTGATTTCTGAAATAGAATATGACATGTGTTTTAGGGAATGACATTCTGAGGAATAAAAATGGCTTTTGGGAGAAGTTATTTGGCTTATAATTGTAGCTTTATATTTAATGCAAGTTAGAGTTAGCCATTTAAGTGAATTGGATTGGCTGACATAATGGAGAGAAGAAATTCACCTTTGTGATTTCGAGCCATGGTGAGACATAAAATCATACAGATGGCACTAATTCCTGACTCTATGTTAATAAAATAAAGCAGTTTTCACTTAAGGGACAAAAATTCATCACATATTCAACATTAGAAGCATTAAAGAACAAGTTGCCATATTTCCTTGCTACAAAGAAAAGATAATACTATCTTTTGTTTACATATAATAAAAGGCATTTGGAGCTATTTTTCTTTAAGGTAGTTCTCATTCAAAATTCATTATATAGGGGCGCCTGGATGGCTCAGTGGGCTAAAGCCTCTGCCTTCGGCTCAGGTCATGATCTCAAGGTCCTAGGATCGAGCCCGGCATCGGGCTCTCTGCTCAGCGGGGAGCCTGCTTCCTCCTCTCTCTCTGCCTGCCTCTCTGCCTACTTATGATCTCCCTCTGTCAAATAAATAAATACAATCTTTAAAAAAAAGAAAAAAATCATTGTATAAATTTCTTCATCAGATTAGAAGAATTATTTTTTCTTTCTTAAGCAAGAGATTTTATTCTTTGGCTGTGTCTCATAGTTAAATTATTTTCTAAAGGCTAAAAATCAACTTAAAGATTAAAAAAAAAAAAAAAACAGAACCAGGCACTCAAAATTATATTAGCTAGTGTTATTGAAAAGACATGTAGTCCATCATTTCATTGGCAAGGTGAAAAAATGGATCCGGTTTGCTAAATAACTGTAATGTGCTGTGAAAATACGATTTTGGAACTAATCTATGGTCATCCACGCTAAAGCCAGAGGGCCTGAGTCAACTTCCTTCCACTGTCGTCCACCACGACAACTGCTGTCAGCAGAACGGAGTCTTACCGTCCAGGAAGGAAATCTATGGCTGCAAAAAATCAATTCTTGCAAACTGCCATGCCTGGTCTCACTCATTCGTTTTGAATCTTTAGGTCTTTAGGACGGTATGGGTGGGGCAGTGAGCCCTGGTTGATCGTGCCCTCACTGCTCACAGTCTTCTGTGGAGAGGAGGACTTGGATCTTGGTTTTAGTTCAGCAACCATTTTTAAATCATATCTTAGACACTGAAAGATGAAAAAGGGACATTGTCTGCTCTGGGGAAACAGGCACCTTTGATTTTTTAATATATACACACTGTAATGTATGTACCTATACTCCTGTATCTATGGATTCAGTTCATTATAAAAGAAAAACAAGAATGATTAGATAAAAATAAATGTATGTCTATTTTCATTTTTACTGGCCTCATCCTGTGGACTGTCCCATGCCATGCCCTCCCCTTGCTCCCATTCCTCGTTCCACTCTGAAGTCTACTGGTTAGTGAAAGAGGGAGAAACATAATGACGTAAGTGCCATGTGGACATGTGCCCCGAAGTATTCTGGGAGCACAGCAGAGAAGCCAATCTGGGGGTGGGGTGGTAAGGAGAGGCTTCCTAGGGAGGAAAATACATCAGAAGGATTGGGCCGAGATAGGAAGAAGACTTTCAGGAGCAGGGAACAGCATGGATAAGAGTGTGGAATCCTGCAGCTTTCCTGTGGGCATGAAGTGAAAGGCTGGGAGGAGCTGGCAGACAGAGAGGGCCAGATTTCGAGGCCCGGTACTGTCAGGCTAAGGGACATGGGCTTGACTGGAGAGGCAATTTTGGGGTCTTCTGTGAAGAAGCCTAGCTACTCAAGGTACCAGAAGGTGCCTGCTCGAAGGCAGACTCTCCTGTCAAGGACCAGGCACAGAGACATTTCGTGATGGGGCCTGGCATAAGTTACAGCAAATTTAATAAACAGGAAAAGAGGCCACTTCTTGAGAAATCTCAGTACTTTCTCCTTGACTTTTTGTTGGAGAACTTTTGACTTGGTTCAGTAGGAGGAATGGAATTAAGTTGTTTTATGATTCTCATAAAATGTCATCTGATAAAAAAAATCCTTAACTAGACACGTTGGTGTCTCCTTTGTATGTAAGAGTATATATCTCATTTAGCTGGGAATCATAAACTATACCACCTGACACGCCATAATGGGTAAATCCCTCCTTATGCATTGACTGTAATTTATTATTTAGAACACATGTTCAAGAATGGGGACATGCCCACGTTTGTTAACTGTGCATGGCAAATTGCAATTTGTACTGCCCATTTGTGAAACTCATTTCCCATTCGAGTTGTGGTGTGAAGTTCATGGCAAGGGTAGAAAAGCTCCTGAGTGTTTTCTCAGACTCTTTAGATGAAGGGAAACTTGGGGTCAAGAGGCCGGAGGGACAACCAGGAATCTCAGAGAAGATACTCCCTGCTCCCCTTATCTCTTTGGAGGCAGTGGTAGTCTCAGCTTTAGCTGGAACCCACTAGCCTCCACCGAAAGAAGAACACTGGGGAAGGAGAGAAACAGGGAATATGGACAGTGGCACCAAAGTGTCTCATTCCAGGCCTGCTCTCGAATCAGGCAGGGTTCAACACTGTAATTTCAATTTGACATGATGCTTTTCCTGCCTCTATTAATTAATGCTAAGTATATGGGAGACATTAGTGATCACTCTCAAAGATTTTTTTTTAATAAATGATTTAAACCTAGACTTGTTCCCTTAAGCAATTCTTTGGCTCACAAAATAGCCAACAGATATTTACTTTGTCCCTACTCTGTCGAAATGATAGCACTAAGTGAATTGGTAAGAGTGTGAACAAGTCAGACTCCTTGTGATCTGACCTCAAAGAATTATTTACATACTTAACATTTAAATGATTGTGGCAAAGGTCACGGAAGAAAAGCACAGGACGCAATGAAAATACAAGCAGGGGCTCAAGAAAGGCTTTCTGGTACAAGTGACTGATGATATCTATAGATGAATATGGATTGACCAGGCAAAGAGCAGAGGGTGAAGAGAAAAGAATTCGGTGCATCAAAATAGTTCACATATTAAAGCAACGCATTCAGATTAATTATATGTGTTACCATTCATACTAATGAAAAAGTCATAGAGTACCTTGATTTTTTTTTTTTTTTTTTTTTTGTATAAGGATAGTTTAAATAAGGATACATCTCTGTACTAGAGCATTTTTTAGGAGAAGTGACATCCAGAGTAATAGTCACCTGTTGTGTCCCCCGATGGACAGATCTTTAGTTCGGGCTGTGAAATGGCTTCAAGGTAGTCAGAGGAAATAGGCTGTAACCCACAGGTTTCCTCTGGGTGAATCAGCAAACCACAATCCTGCATTAAAATAGTAGAAATTAGCCGTAATGAACCTGACCTATAGTAACGAAATCTAAAAAAATAAGTTTTTTGTGCCAAATAAAAGGGAGATAAAAAGAAGCAATTGTTTACCCTTCTTGTGGTAATGACTTATCAATGGTTTGTGCTAGAAGTAACTACTTGCCCTGAGAGATGAATATAAATTCTAATGACAATTTAACCTTTATTTTGGCATTGATATTCACTACTGCATTAATACTGCCATTGACATTATTGTTGCTCTGCCATTTTTTAAAGAAATGGATGCAACTTTTACTTTAAAAAATACACCCGTGTCTTGCTGACTCATTAAAAATAGACTGTAAGATAATATATCAAGTGAAAAAAACCATTAATGTGAAAAAATGGGAAATATTTGAGGAGAGTGTTAACAGATGAATTTCACTTCAATGCACATTTATTAAGGACCCATGATACACCAGACATGGAATTAAATACATATATTTTATTCAAAACATGTTCATATATTTATAAAAATAGGTACCCTCTCACTGCAGTGAATATCATTATAGATGCATGTTCTGTACTAAGCAATGTTTTCTCTAGTCTGACACGTGCAGTGGAGAACAGAACAGTTTGGCTCTCCGAAATCTCTCCTCCTTTTTCCCCTGCTCCAGCAGGTCAGAGCACTCTCATTTTCACTTAGGTTTTCCCTTCCTTCCTCCCTCCCTCCCTCCTTCCTTCCCTCCCCCAACCCCCCTCTTTCCCCTCCCTCCTCTCTCTTTCTCATGCACACGTGCTCTTTTGATGGAGATAAAATTGATACATGACATTATACAAGTTGTAACTGTAGAACATTACAACTCAACATGTGCACACTACAAAGTGATCTTCCAGCTTCTTCTTACAAGGTATTGTCCCTCCATCCTACCTTGCCTGATCCCACTGCCTCCTTTCTCACCAGCTTCTCTCAGTCTATCATACTTTAGGGTGGGCAAAAATGCTATTATCTCTGCTAGGAAAGCGTTCTCCCTAATTTTTCCTGGAGAGCATCTTTTTGTGTTTTAGGTCTCAGTAAGGCCTTCTTGAAACTCTGGTCCAATTATGTATCCCCACTCTTGTCTGTGTCATCCCTGCTTGTTTCTTTCATACCCTTCACCATTCGGTGGTAATTTGTTATTTGTGTCTTTTCCACTAGACTGAACACTCCATGAGAGCAAATAATTATTTCACTCACACAGACCCAATCCCTACTATAGAGTAGGCAAATATTTATCGAATGCATAAAAGGTCAGAAGTAATTGTTCCCCACTTCATATCATAAATTCAAAGTAATGGAGAGAAATAATTGGTTTGGCCTCTTCGTTGTTCTGTAACTCTGTCTCTAATGAGCAGTTCCTAGTCACCTTCCCTCACCCTCTCACATATCCTCACACCCAACTCAGATTTCCACATCTCGTCCGAGAAGGTCCAGGATATTAAGGAACAGAGGGAATGAGGATGATGTACAGACTTCATGAAATCTTGATTCAGAATACATATGTCTATTTTTAAATTCACAACTGAAGCTGGAGTTTAGAATACTGATTAAAGATCAGGAATGTGATTTGTATTAAAGTGTTCATTATAAAAAAGCAATTAAAATAACACGAAGTTAATAATAATGTGAGGAATTTTAGTCTAAATAAACATCTATGAGTGTGCGTGTGTGTGTGTGTGATAGCTATCTACACATTTATTTTTGGTGCAGGCTGGACCTTTTTTAAGGCTAGAAAAAATGGCATTAAGCATCTATGAGACTGTGAAAAATGTTTATATCAAACATGATTCCTCATGAAATGAGAAATGACATTATACACTAGTGATGGGATTGCAAATGAGTTCAGCTACTTTTGGAGGGAAGTTTATATTAAAATAAAAAAACTCACAGACTCCCTAACCCTGAGGTCAGGCTTGTCAGAGTCTACTTTAGAGAAACCCTCATGTATGTCTAAGAATAGACCTAAACAGACAAAATAACATGGAGAGATTTCCAAGACACATGATAAAGAAAAAAAAAACACCTAACTGCCTCATGACAGAACATATGTCATATGAAACACACCATGAACATGCCACCAAGTCACCTAAAGTTGAGCACTTCAGACTGAAATGCTGTGCTCAATGTATGAATAAAAAGATACCTTTTAGCGTATATACATCAACATACACAGATACAGATGATGATGATAGATTTATTCATGCGAGCAAATAATGTTGAAACATTTCTAAAACTCTGGATTTAGATAAACCTTTGGAAAATTGTTGTTTGGAGTCTCTCTGGGTGTGTGTGTGTGTGTGTGTGTGTGTGTGTGCACGCGCATGCGCAAAGGCATGTCCTAATATTCACCTGGAGAGAATCAGAGAGTCCAGACCTCAGCTGACAGAGTCCTAGCTATTCCCTGTTGAAGCCCCACATGTGACTGACTTCTACCCATCAGTGAGGCAAATGTGCTGTTACATGTGCTGATGGCTTGTCCCGTGGGGGACCCAACTCGGTCACCGACAAGTGGGTGGGGGCTGTTTTGGGTGGGTTAGTCACAGGAGCTTTTCTGAGGTAACAACACCGGAACGGAATGATGAGAAAAATGAGGGAATGAGAGTTCTGAGAAGAAGAAATTGCATGTCAAAGGCCCCAAGATAAGGCAGGAAAAGGATTTACCCGACATCCTAAGTAAAAAAAACAAAGAAAGGGGCGCCTGGGTGGCTCAGTGGGTTAAAGCCTCTGCCTTCAGCTCAGGTCATGATCTCAGGGTCCTGGGATCAAGCCCCGCATCGCTCTCTGCTCAGCAGGGGGCCTGCTTCCCCCTCTCTCTGCCTACTTGTGATCTCTCTCCTCTCTGTCAAATAAATAAATAAAAATCTTTAAAAAAAAAAAAACAACAAAGAAAGAAGTGGGGGGAAAAAGTCACTTTTTAAGAACTCAAGTGCTGACAATCTGCATTATAATGATCAAATCATGGAACATTTCTTGAGATGGCACCTCGAAGCTTATCTACTACAGACTCCTACTCAGGGGAAAAACAATTCATAATGTGGTCCTAAGCATTTTTGAACAGCTTCAAAATGGACAAGTATTAATACTAGCAAGTGCAAAGTTCTCGCTGAAAACGCCAAGTCCCTGACCTCAAGTGGCATCGTCCGGCTCACAGTCAGAAGTGCCTTCTTAATCTTGCACTGAAGCCTACATCTCATTTGTTCTAATTATCTCCTTAGCTGCAGCTTAGAAGAAATTTACTGTAATAATACAGAAGCTTGTTCTGATCCAACTTCAAAGTTTTTGAAACAAATGGCTGGAAATAGAGCATGATAATCTTTTCAAATGTCCACTGTTTTGCACTTTCTGAATACCGGGGATCCCATGTACGAGCCCATAATAGAGTAAACATAATGCAGAGAGCACAGGAAGGCAGCCTGGGAGTCAGACTGGGTGGCCATGCCTGCTCCTTGGAACTTTGGTCTGTCTTTATGTTTGAATTGTTACCTGGCGTGCAGCTCTTTCTGCCTCAGGTGGACTTTGCGTGGGCTACTGTTCTGTGACTCTTGGTAGGTCAGACCCATTGGTTCTAACTAAACAGCCATGATTCTAGAACATTCTACGATAGGACAGGCATCAAAGTGATATTGCAAAGGATAGACACAGCTGAGGGTAGCAGAGGGAGAGCGGATTTCAAGATAAATGAAATTTAGTCTTAACCTCCTTTCTGTAGTTTAGGTCAAAGAATATTCTATTCTGTGTTTCCTTTTGAAATTCTCCTTCACAGTTAATCTTCGTTTGCAGTTAAATCTGAACCCTTTAAGTTAAACTCCTGGCTACTTTGGAAAGCCAAGGCAGCCCATTGAAGTGGACATTACTCATTTTCCAACTGCAGCCAAATGATGTTACTCTTAAGGTTGAATGAAACACAGCATCTGGCTAAATACAGACCCGAGTCTGGAGACTGGCTGATGGAGTTGGGGGAGTAACGAGAACAAAAGTGGCATCAGTATTGCTGGGTGGGCTCTGTGCACAGTTTATGAATTAGGAGAACAGCGGCATACACCGGAAAGAGCCCCACTGTGTTAAGAGTCTTATGTGTGAATTCAGTTCCAGCTTTGCCATGAACTGGCTCTATGATGCCGAGTAAGTCACCTGATCTCATTTTCTCAACGTAAAATGATGAAGGCTGGAGAGAAGAGAAGGGGAAATGCATTAAATGATCTCTTAAGTATGACAGCAGACAATGTGCCTACACAATACCCATTCTTCTTTCTTCCTTTCTAACAGGAAGACCTTTGTTTTCCTAGCAACATACCAGGATTAAAAAAAAAATAAAGAAATTTTATTTCCCTGTCTTCTTTGTGGCTAGACATAGCCATATGACACTATTTTAGCCAAAAAAAAGAGAAAAAGAAAAGAAACAAAGAAAACTAAACATAGAAAACTAAAAAAATTAGTGAGTGAAATTGGAAGTTAGCTATGATTTCTAGAAAAGTTTTGCTTCCCTGATAAGCTTTGCCTCCTTGATATGCATATTTTTGGTCATTCTGTTTTTTGACTCCTCTTAGAAAGCAGATGTGAGCCTGAAGGAGCAGCAGCCATGTTGTGACCATGAGGCAATTGTGAGCTGAAATCTGAAAGAGCCCCGGGCATTGATGCTACTGCAGAAATGCAACTTTGGGTTGTCTAGCTCTGCACTTCTTGCTAGGGAAGGCAAACAAATTCATACTTGGTCAAACCACTGTGGAAATAAGAATATATAGCCAAACTTCTCTTTTCCTCTAAGAGTCTGTGGAATCTATTCTTCTCAGCCCATATGAATCTTTCTGAGTAATGTGTTAGATTTTAAAAGCGATTTCCCTACTAATAACAAAATTTCAACTATCTTGAAAGAAAAAACTCACTAGCATCTCTCATTTCTTTCATCGCTGGGGTGATTAGTAATTTGTTCAGGTTTAGGCATATTCAAAAAAATGAATGACAGCTCTTTTGGTCTTAAGTGTCATCTCTTGGAGCCTCAGAGTCTAGGTACACAAAAAAGGTAGTATTTAGCAGAGTTGCTTAAAATGGCATTAACCCCCAAAAGCTCCACATTTAGGGTATATTGTTTTGCTGGAGACAAATTCTTGAGTGGATTGCCATAGCCCTCACTAGAATACAGTAAGATAATTAGCAGGGATCTCCTTGTTCAGACATGTGTAGAGTATATCTGTTTAGTATATAATTTTAAAAATTGACTACCTTTTCATAAAGTGCTACGGTGACTAATGGAAGAATATGAAGGTGCCCCTGGTTTTGCCTGCTGCCCTACCCATGAATTCATGATCACTATTCTTGTTCTCAGTTTTCCTGGAAGCTTATTTAGTTCTTTAAAAACAGTGTTTTGCCATAAAGGAATTAGTAGTATTTCTAATTTTTAATGTGATATTGCCAAATATTTGGAGCCATGGACTATTTGATCTGGTAGGTGTCTTTAAATCTTACTTTCTGGACCTATGTGATCATTCCTTCAAGATGAAATAATTGTCTCCCTCTCCTACTAAATAATGAAAAGTGCCCTCCCTAAATCTAAAAATATACATTCACTCCCTATGGCACCCATCTCTTTCTGAGTCACCCATTTCTTCCTCTGTCCCTGGCTTGCTGCTATTTCCAGGAACTCAGTCGTGACTCTCAAACTTGACAATCCTGGCACAGTCCCCCAGAGGCAGAGTCCCCTTCTATATCAAGACAGAACTTCCCTATAAGAAATGAGGTTCCTAAAGGACCCTAAATTTGTATGGAACCACAAAAGACCCCAGAGCAATTTTGAGAAAGAAGAACAAAGCAGGAGCTTCCTGATTTCAAATTATACTGCAAAACGATCATAATCAAAACAGTATGATGCCAGCAACAAAAACAAGCAAACAGATCAATAGAATAGAATAGAGCCCCATGCATATATGATTAATTAGTTGATGACATAGGAAGCAAAAATATACAATGGGGAAAAGAAAGTCTCTTCAAAAAATGGTGCTGGGAAAACTGGACAGCTACAAGCAAAAGAATAAAACTGGAGTACTACCATATATAAAAATAAATTCAAAGTGAATTGAAGACTTGAATGTAAGATGTGAAACGACAAAACTCTCAGAAGAAAACATAGGTAAACAAAAACTCTATGACATTGGTCTTAGCAATATTTCTTGGGACCAGTCTCCTCAGGCAAGGGCAACAAAAGCGAAAATAAACAAAAGGGTCTACATCAAACTAAGAAGATTTTGCACAGTGAAGAAAACTAAAAAGAAAACAAAAAGGCAATCTATTTAATGGGGAAAAATATCTTTTTTTTTTTTTAAGATTTTATTTATTTGACAGAGATAGTGATCACAAGTAGGCAGAGAGGCAGGCAGAGAGAGAGGGGGAAGCAGGCTCCCAGCTGAGCAGAGAGCCTGATGTGGGGCTCAATCCCAGGACCCTGAGATCATGACCTGAGCTGAAGGCAGAAGCTTTAACCCACTGAGCCACCCAGGCGCCCCAGGAAAAGGTATCTTTAAATCATATAACCAATAAGGGGATAATATCCAAAATATATGAAGAACTCACACAACATAATGTCACAAAACCTCAAATAACCCAATTAAGAAAATGGACAGAGGACCTGAATGGGCATTTTTCCAAAGATGAGACAAAAATGGCCAAAAGGCACATGAAAAGATGTTCAACATCACTAACCATCAATGAAATGCAAATGAAAACCACAAGGAAATATCACCTTACAACACCTGTCAGGTTGGCTATTAGCAAAAAGACAAAATAACAAGTCTTGGTGAAGATGTGAAGAAAAGGGAACCCTTGTGTACTGTTGGTGTCAATGTAGATTGGTGCAGCCATTATGGAAAACAGTACTGAGTTTCCTCAAAAAAATTAGAAACAGAACTACCATACAATCCAGCAATTCCATTTCTGGGTATTTGTCCAAAGAAAATGAAAACAGCAATCCAAAGAGATATAAAGATATATTCACCCCTATGTTCACGGAGCTATTATTTACAACAGCCAAGATACGAAAGAAACCTAAGTTGATAGAAGAATGGATAAAGAAGACGTGGTATATTTGTGACGGAATATTACTTGGCCACAAAAAAGAATGAACTCTTGCCATTTGCAACCACACGCATGGACCTAGTGGGTATTATGCTAACTGAAATAAGTCATCAGAGAAAGATAAATACCATATGATTTCATTTACACATGGAATCTAAAAACCAAAACAAATGAACAAATGAGACAAAGCAGAAATAGACAGTTACAGGAAACAAATTGCTGGGAGGCAGGCAAAATAGGTAAAGGGGATTCAGAGGTACAAGTTTTCAGGTAAACAATAAATGTCATGGAGATATAATGCGTGCTTAGGAAATACAGTAAATGATATTGCAATAGCTTTGTAAGGTGACATACAGTAACCAGACTTCTCATGGAGATCATTTTTTTGGAGATCATTTTGTAATGTATAAAAATATTGGATCACTATGATGTACCCCTGAAACTAATAAGATACTGTATACCAGTCATATTTCATTTAAAAAAAAAAGGAGAAATGATGCTTCAGAGGAGCTAATTTCACTATCTTGTTCCAAAAGGAATGGATTATATTTTGTCTTCACAGTGTCTTTAAATTTACAAGCTTTCCTTGTATTGTAGTCAGCAAGCCATAAAATACTGAGTAGCTCTTATGTGATTCACATTATTAGATACCCAGGGAACATTTGTAGGAAATTAGCTGAGGTATACATTAGCAATAAATAATTACAGCATAAGCCATTTGAAATCATCCTTTACATACAACACAGATTCTAAGACTGAACTTTTTCATTAAGAAAAGAGTGTAATGCATATAAATTGAGGGAGATTTATATCCTTTATGGAAAGCATTTTGGAAATATCTTGCAAATAAAATTATACTCTCGGACTTTATCCTACAGATATACTTCATAAAGTCTGCAAGGAAATTTACTGGAGTTATTTGTATAATAACAGAAAACTCGACACAATCCAAGTATTCACCAATAGGAAGTGATTAAATAGCATCTACTTAGGGGAATATTTTGTAATTCTTAGAAAAGAAGGATACAGAGTAAAGATATGGAGAGATATATAAGCTACATTATTAAGAGCAATAAAGCAAGTCACAGGACATTCTGTGTACCAGGATCTCATTTAAGTAAAATAAAACGCTAGATATTACATCTGCTTGACTGTGCCCACATAATTGTTGGAATGATGACCAAGAAACCCTGAACAGTGGCCCTATTAGAAGATTAAGAATGGTAGGCCAGAGGTGAGGAAGCAAAAACAAACTTGAAACTTATGTTTTTAAAGATCGCGCCATTAGTATGGATCATTACTACAGTTTTAAAAATACATATGTAAGTAAAAAAAATAATATTCAAATGGAAAAGTAAAAGAAGAGAAAGTCAGAAAAGCACTGATATCTTCTTTAAAGGCATATTCATTTTAGGCGACTGCCATGATGCATTACTACCAAATGCATGGCTTGGAATGACAGAAATGGACTGTCTCACATTCTGGAGGCCACAAGTCTGAAATCAAGATGTTGGCCCATTTGGCTCCTTCTGAGGGCTGTGAAGGACTATGGACATGCACGGTCACTTAGTAGTGTCCTCTGTCCACCATGTTTGTAGTTTATCAGTGGGAACACAATTAAAAGGGGATCGAGTAAATGTTCCAGGTAGAAGGATGAGCACCTGAGACATTCTGGAGCTGAGGGCAAACACGGCCCTTTGAGTTCAGAGTGGATGGTATTTGAGGACCAAGACCAGAAGTGGGTAGAAATCAGTAAAATTATTTTGGAATCATGATTTTTCATCCTTGGGTCATTCTAATCACACAAATGTCAGAATGATGACAATGGATTATCTTCTTCAATGTTGTTCCGTTTAAAAATTGTTAACAGAGAACTCCCTTTTATAAAACTTAACAAAAATTTTCACTAAGTAGATGCCCTTTAAAGAAACAGTACAAAATTAAGTATTTTTACTGAGGAGCAGGAGACACTCTCACTTTCATTTCACATTGTTCTAATAAAACACTTTCAGTGAATAAGCTCTACCTATACAATAGCCCCACTTTGAATTTTAATGAAAGTGAGAAACTAGCCAGATCATTCCACCTTGTGATGAAGGGATCTCTAAGAACATTGTTTTGAAAGTTGATGTTCCTGTTTTAGAGAGAGTTTACAAATAGGTTTTGAATTTTAATGGGTTTTAAGGAATAATGGAACTTGTTGTCAGGCAGCAGAACTATAAATGCGGCTTGACTTCCATTTGTGTTTGGAGTTCATGGTCTTACATGCAACACATTAGGACCCATGTAGAAATGAGCCATCAAAAGGTTAACACGGGTGCCTGGGTGGCTCGGTGAGTTAAAGCCTCTGCCTTCGGCTCAGGTCATGATCTCAGGCTCCTGGGATCGAGCCCCGCATCGGGCTCTCTGCTCAGCGGGGAACCTGCTTCCCCCTCTCTCTCTGCCTACTTGTGATCTCTCTGTCAAATAAATAAATAAATAAATAAATAAATAAATAAATAAATAAATAAATAAATAAAGTCTTAAAAAAAAAAAAAGGATAACACAATTTTGTGTTTCTGTCCTTAAACATCAGCTGAAAAGTGGCAGTATATTACACTACCTGAGAATATTAAGCTGGTCCCCAGTGAACTCAGGAAAAGGGGAAATTGAAACAAATTATAAACAGATGAATTAGTTCCACTCAATTAAATTTATTAATATGACATCAATATTTGGAATACTTCAATATATTTCTCATGCATTCCAAATCCCTGAACTAATATGCAATTTTCTCTCTCTCTCTCTTTCTCTCTCTCTCTCTTTTTTTAACCTAGATGGCCTCTAAATTAACTAGGATGGGGCCAGCATGACCCTGCTTGCTGGAGTCCATTCTGTATTCTCAATTTAGAAGAGCATGTGAATGTCTGGGTTTGTGGAATTCGGTCTGGAAATCTAGTGAGCTGGAGCCTCTGAAGGGACTGATGCTTCCCACTTCCGGTGAGCCAGGAACTCCAAGGAAAGCAGCCTTTGTTGTGGTCTTTCAGCACTTTTGGTTTTGGGTCCAGATGGGATCCAGAGGGTAGATGTGAATGCAAATGAAAAGAAAGCATGAATTTATAGGTTGGGTATGTGAAAAAGTTCAGTTCTTTTTGATTTGTGAACAAAGGAGTGTGGAATTGGAACTGAATGCGCCACCGTGGGGTCTCTCATGCTCCGAAGCATCTGGATCAGTTTGGGAAGTGACGAAACAACAACATCAACAACAACTAGAAAAGGTTATTTCATATTCTTAAAGGAGCAAACCTATTATCTGTAGACTGAAGCGAGTGGAAGGAGGCAGGAGGCCACAGAGATTTTCAAAGACAAATCTTAACTGATGCTTACTTATCAGCAGTGGTGACAGCAAACATAACAAACGTTAGCACATATATTACGTAGCAAGCAGATCTGATATCCCAGGAAATACTGATCCCTCATAGGGAATAGAATGGATGGATTTCAGCATGGACTGTGCCATGGGTCAAGAGTCCACTACTAAAGCCTATGAGGTTGTGATCCTTCAAAATTTAGCTTTGGTAGGGAATCTTCTCAGTGGACCAGAGACAGTTGACTATTTTCATCCAATGTGCAGTCACATTAGTTTGGGGCACCTTGCGGGCGTTTTCTGCCTACATTTGTCTTGGTGACGGTTACACAAACACACCCCAGCCACACACACCTACACGCGCACACCAGGTACCCATGCACAGCGATGCTTAGAATTTGGAGAATTTTAAAACTTAAAGGGAAGTGTGTTACGCTACAAAAGAATTCTCTCCTAACATGGCTTAAGTCATAAATTTGACCACTTTTGAGGCTTTGATAGTAATTACTTAGCACTCATAGTATTTTTAAGGATCACCCACTAATCAGCTTCCTCCACATCCACAGTTAACTTCAAAGCCTGCTAGGTGTGGCTACATTCTGTTTAGAAGAACATTTTGATGCATTCAGAGCTCAACATCCAAGCTACCGTGACATTGTAAGATCAAAAGTTAATATTAATTTTTAGTATAAACTATCCTAACAATGCAAATATTAGATGAATATTAGATGAAAAGGATTGTGCTATGACAGGATAGCCCTCCTTGTGTGTAGTTTTATATGTTTAGACATGTTAATCAGACTTTTAAAAATACTCTAGGAGCAGTCTCAAGGTCACCCCTCCCAAGATATTATTACACAGAGAAAAATGTAACTCCACAGTGGAGAAACCCAGCCGACACTGTCCTCTTTAAGTGAACAAGAGAAACACATCCTTTCTGCAGAATTTTTGCCACAAATGTGTAAGTTCATCTAATCAGAGAAAACATACGATTCCAAATTGAGAGGCATCCTACCAAATAATTGACCTGCATTCTCCAAAACTGTCAGAGTCCTGTAAAACAAGGAAAGACTGTGGAAGTGCCACAGATCTGAGAAGACTAAGGCACATGATAACTAAAAGCAATCTGGGGTCCTGGAACAGAAAAAGAAAATTACTAGAAAGACTAGAGAAATCCATATAAGGTGGTTAGTTAAGCAACTATATTGTACCAATATTAATTTCTTAGGATTGACAGTATTGATAAAGTGCCACGGTCGTGTGAAATGTTAATATTAGGAGACGCTAGATGAAGGGCATTTGGGAAGTTTCTGTAATTGTAGAATTAGTTTTATAAAAGATAGTCTAACGTAATTTGATAGCCATATTGTAGGGTTTTCTTGAAGGGCAAATATACATTAACAGTAGAAGAAGGTTCTAGTCATTAAAATGCTTTGAACCAGGCACCTGGGTGGCTCAGTGGGTTAAGCCTCTGCCTTCTGCTCAGGTCATGATCTCAGGGTCCTGGGATTGAGCCCCGCATCAGGCTCTCTGCTCAGTGGGGAGCCTGCTCCCCCGCCCCCGCCTGCCTCTCTGCCTACTTGTGATCTCTCTCTCTGTCAAATAAATAAATAAAATCTTTAAAAATAAAATAAAATGCTTTGAACCATTTGGTTGAAGTGTCATATTGCACAGCAAAGGCTCTGCAGAGTCACATGTTATTGGCACCGATGGATATCCCATGGCAGAAATTAGAATCTACAATCATTTTGCTCTCAAAATTTGTTACAATTGTGAGAGGATAGTCTAGAAGTAAGGAGCACCTACTATATTTATGGACTAATTCTTGGGGGGACACCAGCCTTCTGGTGAGTTGGCAAGAAGAAAGAGCAATGGTCTTTGTAGAGGACCTGGGTTATGCCAAGCACTGGGGTAGGCACTGGGGTAAGCACGACTGCACCGAATCTTTACAACTGTTTGAACATTCACTCAACAGATGAGGACATCAGGATTTGCAGAGTTGAGGAAAGCTTTCCTGAAGTCAAATAAGTTAATAAGTAGAGTAGCTAGACTTTGAATCCTGGGTCTAAGTTTAAACCCATGCTTCATAGACTGAAAAACGAAACAAAATAAAACAAAACACACCATACTAAGAAATAAAGATTGTGTTTATGAAACATTTCCAAACCAATTAACTCTTCATCAGGGAAGACTCTTTTTTTTCATGGCCGCAGATGGCATCTCTAAACATAACCAGCTGCACTTTAAAATGCTTACAGTTGGTCAAAATGGGACTAAGCAAGAATGTAAATGATTCAGGTCAAATCTCTTCCCTTCAGTGGAAAAAAGCCTCAAAGCACCTTTCCAGCTCATGCTTGGTCATTCAGATATTTTTTTTTTTAACTTTGAATAACAGAACATCGGGAAGTTACTTATTAACCAAAGACTTAAAATTAATTCCCATGGTAGACAATAAACAGTTATTTACATATTATGGCCTATCATCAAGGAAAATATTTGTTTTAATATGATTTTCCAACTCATCAGGACTCCTATGTCATGTGTTTTTAGTGCTCCAAAGAAGTTTAGACTTTATGACATTCATTTGCTTGTTTTTTTTTCAAAACTGATTCATTTAGCAACATTTGTCCAGCATCTCCATGAGCTAGCCATAGCTACTGCCCTCACCGAGTTCTAGCAGAGAAAACAGATATGTAAACACACGATTGCTGTGGAAAGTACTAAATGCTGTAATGAAGATTGTTCCGGACACAGGGTTGGCACGAAGGAACGTGATCAACCCTGCTCTGCAAAGCAGATTACAACTTGAAATACACTCAGAGTTCACTGGGCAGATGGGGGCAGATGGGCTTTCCAAGTACCAGAAAGCAGGGAGTCAGGGGCAAGGGAAGCGAAGCTGTGGGTTCTTTCCAGTGCTAAGGCCTACGAAGGAGTGAGCACCCTTTGTATCTGAAAGCTAACTGCACCTGGATTTAGACATTGCAAATTGTTCTTCCCTTCTGGGACTGTTAGCTTGGGATTCAGTCCTTACGCATAAAATACACAGGACAATCTGGAACACACCGGAAAATAGATTTTGACCACTTGTCTTCTTCGGGGACCATGTAAATCATATGGTGACAGTTGTGAAACTCTGAAGCAGTGTTTTCACCACACAACCGAGACCCCCCGGCTCTGTGTTATTGCCAGTTATCGGCAAGTATGCCCAGTGAAAAGCTGGCATTTTCCGGTGGAAAATGTGCTATCTTCCTTGGCGCAGATGCAGAATTAAGTGCTGCCCACTTTCATGGAGGAAATCAGGACTCCAGGACCGCACTTACAAGAGAAGGTGTCCTGGAGAAATTTCAGGATATAAGAATGTCATTCAGCTTGCCTGAAACTTCCCATGGGTTTTAAATTAGCTCATTATTTCCTGAACTTGGATGCTATTGCCATGATTTGATCATTACTGGTAAGCGGCTGTCACAACTCACTGTGTGGGATGAAATGACTCTTTCATTTGAAGCCAACTGTAGAGAGTGAGTCCTTCTAGATCACATATCTCAAAGTCTCCAAGACTTTAGCCTCGAAAGGCTGCTGCTATCCGTCTGCCTCAGGTTGCCTCTCTCCACTCAGGGAAAACCACTGGCTCTTCTCTCCTTGGACACAGGCTCTGTGGATTCGTGGAGTGGTCTTCTACCACGGCTTCTCCATAATCCACAACCACCAGGCATTTGAAGCTGATTGCCAGAATATGTCACTTCTCTGCATTAGTCCACAGCTGTTCTGGGATCCTGCTGTCACCAATCAGATATGCTCGCCTGGCCTCACAGAGCCAAGTTATAGCTCACATTGCTTTAAAGTTGGAGGCCTGGCTTGGTTCTAGAACTCGGCAGTTGTTACCCTGCTCAGATCTTTGCTGCTCCTCCCCGTGTTTTATCTCTCAAAGGCCAACTGTGTCTTAAGGGTCCACTGTATTGGCTAACTCTGACAGGTCACCACCAAAGGGGACATAGCATTAGACAATGTTAATTCCCACTGAGTCCCCGTTCCTTATGCCAGGTGTTCCTTGTAATTGGAGCTGTGCGCGTAACTCAATGTTTTAACAGTGAAGGCCGATATTGGAGAAAAAATAGTATGTAAGAGGATAAATTGTTCAATAGATTGGCTGTTATACATATATTTTTTATCATTCCCTATGGTGTTTCATAAAGTTTCAAAATCCTATTTCAATTGTACTTTAAAGATTTTATTGAAATAAAAATGATATAATGATTCAAAGAAGGGCTTATAGGTTCCCCAAAGTGTGTTCCATGAAGCATAGGTCTTTTGGAAGTCAGTTTGTAGGTGTTAAGTCAAAAGAGAGTGGTGTAGACCGACCAAACTCACTTTTGGCAAAAAAGTTTTAAACAGATTTTGCCTATTTTTGCTGTCAGCAGTAAGTCATTCTGTCAACAATTTTTTTTTTCTAATTTAATAAAGCTGTTTCTTAAAAATACGGTTAACAAGTTGTCATTGTACTGGAGATAATTCAGCACTTTTTTATTTTTATTTCCTGAGGAGAGAGACATTTTTGATGAAATCTCTTTGACTATTAAAAAGCCCATGACCAGGAGAATCTTTATAAGTTAGCGGCTCTGATGACTAGTTTGTGTTGAAAACACTGAACTAAGAAATCATCTGGGATCATTTGTACTATCATGTGGCCGTGAGGGAAAAACTCATATGTGGCAGCTAAGATCAAAACCAAAAAAATATCATAAAGCTATATGGAAACAATTGACATCCATTTACTATTCTTTTAAAAATTATAAACAAAAGAAATATTCTGTGATGACAGACATCTGTCTGGCATAACTAAGGAGTCATTCCTGGGAACGGATGCATTCTTGAGTTAGCTGCAAGTTTTCCTATTTCAGTAAGTCACCAATTATGCACACGATATGATTCATATTCTATGAAAACACCAATTTCTTTGTTAATCTATAGCAATCCTCCTGGGTGTCAATAACAAAAGTCATTATGCAGACGGTACACTATGTTACTAAATTTTATTTTTTAAATGGGATTCCTTTTCTGAAAAATATTAATCATATTTCACATGCTACCTCAGATGTTGTCCATTATAATGCCCCAGAAATTGGTTTATATTCAACGGAGTCCTCCTGTGAAGTTCACTTGAGTGCAGGGCGCTGGGAAACAGAGTCACTGAGGCCAGGGTAGCCCATAAGAGACTCGACGGGTCCAGATCTAACATTATCAGCAGTACAGTGGGTAAGAGTGGGGGCTATTGTGTCAGACTGCAGAATTCTAATTTCGGCTCCACCACTCACTGTCTTTGTGACCCTTGGCAAATTAAATCCCTAGTTACTTAGTTTCCTCTTCTGGGAAAGCCTGTCTCATAACATGACTGAGAGGATTAAATAAATGAATATATGTAATGAATACAGAACCAGGCATGATCACAATAAGGGCTCAACAAATGTGGTTACGATTAAAATTGAATATCAGCGGCCAATAGCCATGCTATGCACATTATGCAACGTATCTATGCATTACTATTGCTCCATTAATGGACATTCTAAACAAATAGCACTTATAGAGTTTAAGTTAATGTGTCTGATGGAAGGTCAGAAATTAGACACAAGCCTATATGATACTAACACCCACACTCATTTCCTTATATCATTCTAAATTTAAAAGGAAAAAAACCTAGATTCATGCTAGCTGTGCAACATGGCACAAATAAATTACTTGTGCTGAGCCTCAGTTTCCTCACATTTAAAATGGGATACAAATAAAATAAATAAAATAAAATGGGATACCAATGTTTATTGCTCATATACCCCTTAGAATTTTTCCTGTCATTCAGATAATATATGACCAGGAGGCGCTGGTCACTGGTAAGCCACAATGCAATTCTTCATTTTTATGCTTTTTTCCTTTTAAAGATTTTGTTTATTTATTTGAGAGAGAGAGAGGGAGAGAGAGAGCGAGCCCATGCAAGCAAGGGGAGGGGAAGACAGAGACAGAATCTGAAGCAAACTCCATGCTGAGCGCTGAGCCCAACGTGGGGCTTGATCTCACTTCCCCCCGAGATCATGACCTGAACTGATATCAAAAGTCAGACGCTTAACTGACTGAGCTACCCAGGTGCCCCTCATTTATATTCTTAATGACCATCAACTAATCTACTACTCAGCAACTGGCTTATGGAGAGGCAGGGGGGAAATTCAATTAAATACCCATATAATTTAAGCCTCCTCTGAGGTGGGTCAAAGTTTTCAGGGCATTCCCCCCACCCTGGGAAAGTTTCTTACATACATACGAGGAAAATTTGTTTTTGTTTGCAACTAAGTTTTAGGAAAAGCTACAATATGAAAGTATATAAATTTCATTTTTAATTATCTAGGTTGAAAAAACAATTTTTCACTTGTAATGAGAATTAGACATTCAAACACCTTTCTCACATTTTTAGACAAATTTTGTAAGTATTGTAATCAATAAAAATCCAAAGGTGATTTGATATTGTTGAGCAGTATTAAATGGTAAGAAAAAACAATTACTGATAATTTTTTAATCAGCTACCAGTTATCAATATTTTAACCTGATTACAGGTTAGAAAAAACAATTACTGATAAAATTCTATGTGATTGGATATTACATAAGAGCATGTATCCAAAAATTGTCCCCTTGTGAGTGGAATAGGGAAATAAAAAAGCAATGGCTTAAAAAACTGCTTTTAGGGGGTTGTGGATATGAAGAGAAATGAATGAGCAGAGTGCAGAGGATTTTTAGGACAGTGAATATACAATGTATGATATGATAATGATGGATGCATGTCATTATACATTTTTCCATACCCATAGAATGTACAATGCCAGGAATGAATATCGGCTTAGTGGGATTATGTTACATCATTTTAAGTTTGTCGTTGGTTTAGAAAAAAAAAAGTATCATTCTGGTAAGTAATGTTGACATGCTTTTATTGTAAACCTAAAACTGCTTTAAAAAATTAAGTATTTTTTGAAGAGCAGCTATAAAATCAGAACTCGAGGCGGGATAGAGCTTACCTTGAACTGAAAATACAGTTCAGTTATCGTGTGCGTGAGGGGCTGAGAGCTAATAGACAGCAGAGGATGGGCAGATAGACAAGATCAAAGTCATCTAAAGGAAAGTTGAGATAATTTCCTTGGGATAAGTTTCACAGAATTGAATTACTGTCAAAGTAATGATTATTTGCTAATGTCTGATAGCCACACATAAGAATTAAATGTATTCACTTAAAAATGCAAATCAGGTATATAAATATCAATTTATTGAACAGTCATTTAATTCTTAATGACAAGTAATGCTTCTTGTGCTATACATAACAAAAAAATAATGAAATTGGAAAAAAAAACCCTGCTTTAGAAGTTCACATATATACGGAATCATATTGGTTTCAGTAAGTACACATGTAAGCTGGTAATATTTATATGCTTGAGAATTAACAAATTGTTCTATTTCTTTCTGCTATTATTAATCTTAGACACCTTTACAATCACATAATAAATATTAGCTTATTTAATTCTCAGTGAATTTAAATAGCAATATATGGGGTGCCTGGGTGGCTCAGTGGGTTAAAGCCTCTGCCTTCGGCTCAGGTCATGATCTCAGGGTCCTGGGATCGAGCCCCACATCGGGTCTCTGCTCAGCAGGGAGCCTGCTTCCCCCTCTCTTTCTGCCTGCCCCTCTGCCAGCTTGTGATCTCTCTCTCGCTGTCAGATAAATAAATAAAATCTTTAAAAAAAAAATAGCAATATATACGTAGTTAAATGAGGCCTTTCTAATGATAATAAAAATAACTGTGGGCATTTCCATATTAAGGAAATAAAATTCATTATATGTAAAAATAATTAAAATTTAATAAAAAGCTTCAAACTATGCTAAAGGGTTTGGATTTTATCTTTCCTGTCATTAATCAATTAATTAGTAATATATACATGTTCATTAGAAGGTTGGAAAATAAAAAATAAATTTTAAGAATGGAAAGTGCAGATATTATTTTGGATTTCAACATACCTCTGTACGTGCATACTCTGTTTCATTTGTGTATTATACACATAGTATTTATTACATGTGCATACATTTTACAAAAATGGAGTTAAACTGTTCACTGTGTTTTGTTACCATCTTTTTTAACCTTAATGTAATATTGGAATATGATAGAAGTATTTTGATGGTGATGATGGTGGCATCGGCTATCGGGATATAGTTAGATCTGCATATTAAAAAAAAACCCTTGGGGCACCTGGGTGGCTCAGTCAGTTAAGCAGCTGCCTTCCGCTCAGGTCAAGATCCCAGGGTCTTGGGATCAAGTCCTGCATCGGGCTCACTGCTCAATGGGCAGCCTGCTTTCCCTTTCCACTGCTTGTACTCTCTTGCACTCTCTTTCTCTCCCTCAAATAAATAAATAAAATCATATATATCTATGTATAAAATCTTACATATATATATGTATATATACATATATATACATATACATATACATATATATATATATATATATATATATATATAAAATCTTAACTTTATCTCTCTCTCTCTATCTATAGAACCCCACCCTAATGAGGCTACAATGAGACTGCTGGGTCTAGAGGTAGGAAGGTAGGTGAGACAACTATTGTAATCGTTCAGGGAAAAGGTGGTCACAGTCTGCATTAGAGTGCATTAGGATGGTGGGGAAGGGGCTCTGATACAAGAGAGACCTGTAGTAGGAAGTTATAAGTAGTGAAGGAGAGGGAAAAAAATCTAGAAAATCTTTTGGAAATCTTTGGGCTACTAGATGGACCCATGAACTAGATGTTTACGAAGGGAGGTGCAAGAAGAAATGTTCAGTTAGTTTTCAAGCTCAAAATGCCTGTGGGATACACAGGTAGACTGCCCAATGGACAGTGGCATAAAATGCTTAAGTATCAACTTCTGAGGAGAGGACAAATATGGTGATATTTATTAAAATACTGTTTCTTAGGATCAGAGTCATATTTCTTTGACTACTCATTCGCTGGGAATTATCGGAAGTTGCACATGTCCACCCTACTGATGATTTCCAAACTTTCTGGAATGATGATACTCTACCATTGCTCATTCAAATTTGTGTTTCCCCTTGCTTAAAAAAAAATCCACGGGCTCACTAGTGGGTATGGGTTTAGATCCAAATTTTTGGCATAACAACCAAAATCCTTCACAACTTAGATCAATTGTTCTCACTAGAGTGCCTCTCCTTTCTCCTTCTCATTGTTACCCTGTATTCCACCCCCATAGATCTACTTGCTGTTCTCCCATGATTTCACCTCTGTCTAGAAATCCTATTGTGCTCTGGGACCATGCAAAATTGTTATCTATTGTGAGAAATCCTTCTTGGCTCCCACTTCCTCCTTGCCTCAAAGAGGTTGTTCTTTCTTTACTGTAATGTCATGACACCTTTGTCAGACATATCATACTCTATTGTAATTACTTATCTATAGGTAGGTGTAGCTTCTTCTTTAAGATTCTTCAGAGATTGATATGTATGTATCCATATATATAAATTACATAGTGTAAAATTTGCCCCAAGAACTAGACAACCTAGATAGTACACCTATAACATCTGCTGAATAAATTTGGGTTTTAAGTCACTTTGGTGGTTTTGAGTCACTTTCAATATCTGGTAAGTATTACACCACATATTTAATCAGTATTAAATGTCGATCCAATTCTTTTCCAGCTTCTTGGCATGTAACACTATCCCTCTTGGTTACAAGAGAACCTGAAATTAATACTATTGGAGAGAAGAATCAATATCTCTTCATGCTGTATATAAATTAATAGAGCACTTCCTTGTGTAAGATTTGTCAGTGTGTCTGAGAACCAGGCTGACTACCTATTTATATTCTTCACTTTAACATATAATGTGGTGACTAACCAGTGGTGAGGAGAGTGTGGGAAAATAGGCACGCTTCTACCTTTATGGAAAGTACTTTCACAGGATCTCTTATGGTTTAAAATACTCATTCTTTTTAATCTACCGATTCTACTTCTATTTTCTTTCTTACAGAAACAAGACTGCATGTATGTAAAAATATATATGTAAAAGGATGATTAGTGTAGTAATATTTATGACAGCAAAGCGTATGAAACCATCTGAATGCCTGTCAATGAAGGACTAAGTAAGTCAATATATTTTATCCACGTAATGAAATATTATGTAGCCATTAAAAAGATGGAGGTCATTATGTACCTACCGATGTTGTTGGGGAACAACTGAAGGTTCACACCACTTTTATAGCACATTTTCTTTTTTATTCAAAAATACATATACGGGGCGCCTGGGTGGCTCAGTGGGTTGAAGCCTCTGCCTTCGGCTCAGGTCATGATCTCAGGGTCCTGGGATCGAGCCCCACATTGGGCTCTCTGCTCAGCGAGGAGCCTGCTTCCCCCTCTCTTTCTGCCTGCCTCTCTGCTTACCTGTGATCTCTCTCTCTCTGTCAAATAAATAAATAAATAAATCTTAAAAAAAAAATACATATATATGCTGATGAGTATATAGATATGTCAGCATCAATTTGGTCTAAATCTGGAAGGATATTTTCAACAGTATTCACTATCCAGATTCTAAGTGTGGGTAAGTTAAATCGGATGAATGGAGAGATTTTCAACAACTATTTTATATAAAGTTTTTTGGATTATGAGTAATTTTTTTCTCTCTTTAGTGATTCTCTGTATTTTTTCAGCCATAAAAAGAGGAAATAAGAGAATAAAACAGATAGATATGTATTGATCTAAAAATTGCAAGTGAAAAATGTAGGTTACAAATGAAAGTTTATGTTGAATTGCCTCGCTTTGTGATAAATACATATGAGAGTTAAACGAATAGATGTGTATGTACCAGACCATGATGCATGGGTCAGGATTAGAAAAATATTCATAGTTTGTATATACATTTTGTATTGGTTGGAATAAAATGAATAAAAATAATAAAATAAATAACCATTAATAAAAGGCCATCACGGTTTGTTTTATACCCCAGATATATTCTTTAAAAGTTCTGTGCAAATTAAATCTTAGTAAGGAAAATTGTATTTTAATTAGAACAATAGAGTTTTCAATTATGCAAAATATTCTTCTGTAAAGAGAATATAACCTTTCGTGATATTAATACCTACGACTCCCAGCTGCCCATTTTGGCCTATTTAATGCTTGTCCTTCAGAGAAATAAAAGTCAAAGTTTCTTAATTATCTGTTTAAGGTTTATCAGAGAAAAATGTCATTATTTTGCTTTTATTAGCACTCTCTGGGAACCCTTCAAGCCCCACTACTATGCATCCACTCCCTTTTCTTTTTCTAGGGAGGGTATCTGTTCCTGGCCGGTGAAGCTTCTTTTAGCATTGATGTAGTTTCAATTTCAAGATGGAAGAAAGAAAGTTACTACTGACTGCACTTACATACAGGGAACAGATGATTGGAGTTGCTTCAGTTAAAAAAAAATCCTGTATTAACAGCTCTCCTGTGCGGCTCTCCTCTCAGAAGAGTGAGCTCTCCTTCCTCATGGATGTTGAAGCCTACCGTTGACCCAAAGTCAGTCTTTATCAGCCTGTTTGAGCTTTCTGCTTGCTTCCAACTCATGATTTAAAGAGCTCTTGAGTATCTAAGTATTTAAATTGCATTTGAACTGAACAGGTCACAGCATCTTATGATTTCAGAGTGAGCAAAGTATGAGCTCGCTCCCAGTAATCATTACAAGTGAATGCTTTTGAGAGAGTCAAGGAAAATAAGCCAAATGAATGGCATAAGTTCTATTTCTTTATTCTGGACTCTGAGCAACAAACTGAGGGTTTAGGAGGGGTGGGGGTGGGGGGTTGGGCGAGCCTGGTGGTGGGTATTGAGGTGGGCACGTATTGCATGGAGCACTGGGTGTGGTGCATGAACAATAAATCTTTAACACTGAAAAAATAAAATAAACATATTTGGGGGGAAAAAATCATATCTAACTCCATCCTCCAGGTCCAGACAGCCAAAAGAAAAAAAAATTGTCTCTGTCTTAACTGGAGCTCACTTTCCAGAAAATAAAAATAAAAATGATATCAGAAACCTTTGAAAGTGTAAAGAAAAGTACCTAATCGAAAAGTACCTGAAAATAGACTTTCCTAAATATCAACTGAAGAGTGACCAGAAAAAATTTTCATGGTGTGAAAAGTGAACACAGACTTCAGAATTACAGGGTGAAAACTAAGAGGGATAAAATAATTAACTTATTCCAAATGAAAGTGTTGCCTCATTGACAAATAACTGGGATTCGTAAGATCCAAAGTTACTGAATTTCTCTATTTCTGAATTATAAAGGGCAGTGTTTTTAATGGTCTCATAAAATATAGGAAGACTTTTTGTGCCTGGTCGCATATATCAGTGCAAGGAGAAATCTTCAGAAAAGGAGAAATTATAATAATTACTTTACCTACGTAGTTTTGTCAGTATATAAAATTCATCTGAAATCTTCACCATCCAAACAAACTTTGCTTTCCAGGGGGAAATTAATTCAATCCTTTTTTTAATTAATAGAAAAGGAACTGCATCTCAGAGAAGAAAACCAACGTTTTACGGGGGTGGCCTGCAGCTCCCCCTTGAATCATCAAGATTAGGCAACAACTCTTTTTTGGTTATATTTATCTGACCATTTTCTGTAGGAAAGGAACATTAATAGCTATATAAAGCTTCAACACATGTTGCACAGAAAAGACTATATAATCTGCTATTATTTCTGCCTGTAAATGACTACATGTCTAGCACTAGCCTGGGGCAGAATTAGCTGCCAGGAAACTTGACCTGCATCATGGGCTTAATGAAGCTGTAACTTTCTGTTTATAATTCTTTCCACTTTTAACTAGTATTGTATCCAGGGGAAATGAGATAATGTGCCTCTCCTTTTTAGATCATCGGGGCTACTGACCAGTCCTGTGCATAGGGACAGTACTCATAATCTGAACGCTATTCAGCTTCTGTGACCTATCACTCTGCCCACCACTCTGAAGGACCCATTCGGCCCTTGCCCAGGTAGGGCACCTGAGGATTTCCAGCCATGGGAGCAGAGGCTGAGATCTGGCTGCCTGGAGGTGTGTGCTAACTGGCAGACTTTGAAATATATCTGAAATATATACAGAATTTCCTCCTGCCTTTTCCCAGGAGACAATGAACAAGAGCAGATCTTTCCAAACTTTTAGTTCGGAGTACTTTTCCTTTGGCATCTCCAGGCTTTTCCTGATATCTTTTCTCATTCTGGGGCTTCTACTTTGTAAACCTACTATGGATTCTGAGGTTTCTGACATGCTCAGAGTATTTAGGTCACCTCAACAAAAAAAGCGAAGGATATTATTATTTTTCTTACCTAAACTAAGTGAACTTTAGTTTACATTTAAGCTGTCTCTCCCCAGATTTGGAACAAAGGGCTTTAACTGAAACATCTATTAAGTACATGAAAGAAGTTTTTAGAGTAGATTTATTCTCCTGAACGTCCTGGAATTTCAGGTGTTTGAGGAAATATAGGCTGTGGTGAATCTCTTCTTTCTGATTCTATTCTACCTTCCCTCCCTGGGTGTGGGGAAAGATGTCAGACAGGACCACGTGCAAATGCAAGAGCTCTGGTGGAGAAGGGGACATCCTGGCCTCTTTTTCTTTTTAAATATTTATTTATTTGACAGAGAGAGAGAAAAAAAGAATTTGCGTGAGGGGAAGGATAGAGGAAGAGAATCCTCAGGCAGACTGCCTGCTGAGCACAGAGCCTGACCCAACTCATGCCCAGTATTATAACCCTGGGATCGTGACATGAGCTGCAATCAAGTCAGATGCTCAACCGACTGAGCCACCCAGGACCCCCAAGTCCTGGCTTTTTGACACCATGCACTGACAGTTCCAAGCCCTGAGACCAGTCCCGTCACACAACCCCAACTAACAGGCAGCTTCCTACCTTTTTTTCTTTCCTTTCTAACTCTCCTATTCCATCTTCTGTTTTCTGTCCTTGGACACCCAAATAAGACATGGCCTCATAATCAACTCACTCAATACAATCACCCTCTTCCTCCATCATGCCTCTAGTCATATTTCCTCCTGTTAATATGGAAATTGC
Source organism: Procyon lotor (assembly GCA_028646535.1). Taxonomy (NCBI): domain Eukaryota; kingdom Metazoa; phylum Chordata; class Mammalia; order Carnivora; family Procyonidae; genus Procyon; species Procyon lotor. The sequence continues at coordinate 23,561,956 of CM053614.1, forward strand.
TAACTGTGTTAGCCTTGTTCCTCTCAGAGAGAAATTTCAGTTTCCGTAGCACCAGGAAAACCAGAAATCATCTGGGAAGGGGACAAAAATTTCTGGACTTGTTGCTCAAGTCCAGAGCATTGAGGGTAGTTGGCGATTCACTCTACTTAAAGGACAAAACTACAGAAGGAGCCACTGTGGCCTCCGGGATGGTACCAGATGGTCTACTGGTAGAGTGGAAGTCATGGTGCAGGTGGCTTAGCTTTTGACAGAGGAGGAGGTGGAAAGATGCTAAGATGGTCCCAAGAGTCACAGGACAGAGAAAGAATTACCTTTAAATATGGAAGTGACTTGTAGGTGTGCTGACACAGAGGAAGGAGTCAGTAGAAAGGATGAGTTTGAAAAATAATGAACTGATGGAGCAAAGTTTCCAGGAGACAGGAAGTAGTGAGATTTGAGGGAAGAGGAGAGATGGGTTTTCAAGAGAGGAGGGACACCTCCTCTCAGAGAAAGGAGGACACTCTCCCAGAGAAAGGAGGAATCTGTGAAGGGATAGAAGATTTTGGAGACATTGTGAATTCATACCAACTAACTTTGATCTTGTTAAGGATCTGTTGAGACTTAGGACATAGGAATGAAAGCTTGAGAAGAATGGAAAAGATTTGGAATGGATGGGTCATGTCCTCTGGTGGTGGGCCAGGTGTGTCATCCTTATTTACGATGGGCTACATGCCAGTGTGTCTTAAAATAGGAGAGACTGGTTTCAGAATTAATAAAAGCCTATACCTGAAGGAGGGAATAATTCTAGGAAAAAAAGTAGTCTGCATGTTTTGCATCAGGCATGTTTTGCAAGCTTACTGAGTACATAAGCCTTTCTAGAGGTGCTTTGGAAAATGTATCAGATGACATGGGTCACAGCACCAACTCAGCTACTTAATCACTTTGTTGTCTTTGGCACAATCATTAGTTTTTCCCAAGTCAGATTCTCCATCTGCATCCATTAATTCACTCAATAAATATTCATTGAATGCCCACCACATGCCAGGAGCTCTGTTGGGTATTGCAGGCACAAGAGTAAACAAGACACTCTCTGTCCCCAAGCTCCACCAGTACAATGGCTCCCTACCCTACCTCCTTTACCAGGAGGGTCACATAAGATACATCGGAATGTATTTCAATAATTCTGGAGCCCATCTATAGGAAAAAAAAACCCTATAGAAAGGCAATTTTTTATCTTGAAACAATTTTCTTGTTGTGATCATGATCTTAACAGTGATTATAGTTTCTGGATAGGAGACTCTACCTCCACATAATGTCCCATGGTTCCCTCAGGGTTAGACCTCCTTCCAACACAGCTTCCCAACCAGGAATGGCAGCCACTGTCTCTCTGGGAAGCGGGGAGCATGGCTTTACACTAGGCTCATGGAATCTTGACCACTTCCTCATATGTCCAATGATTGGTTGCCCTATTCTTGTGGTTGGCTCCTCTGAAGACATCGGTGCTAATTCCAGCAGGGGCACAACACAGAGCTGTCCCCGAAGCCAAGTGTAAACCGGACGCGCTCTTTGATCTTCAGCCTGGTGCATTCTTTGGGTGGTCAAAACTTTGGAAGGACAAGCTACAGGAGTATGTCTGGGGATCGGAAGCCAGGTCAAAGGTAATGTTCTGGGGAGGATTTCTGGGCACAGAATTAAGGAAATTGTCCTTTCTTTTAGATATGTAAGTCTAGAATAGGAAAAATATTCCCTGAAATGGATCCCAGAGTTCTGGGAAGAGTCTATTTTTGCAGCTATGGTCGCAGTTATAATTTCTTTAGAGCACACCCAGCAGCTTTAGCTTACTCAATCTTACCCCACGTTTCCATGTTATCAAATATTCAAGAACTGTCATCAGTGGTAGAAAGCAGTAGACATCTTTCTCTTCTTTTGTGTTCAGGCTAAGAGAGGTAGTCCATTTCTAAAACCGGATTTTGCAGACAAGAAAAAAATACAGACTACAGATTAGGTGAAGAGTAGAGAAGAAGACAAAACTGAGATTTCTTTATTTTCTGCTTTCTGTCTTCCTCTGGGAAGGACTGTCTCTATAAGTTGATCCAGAAATTAGACTCAGAGAGCTCACCAGGTAGGGGCATGAGCCAATCACCCCACAGCTAGATGTGAGAAAAGCAGCAAAAACTGTGAAGAAGGCAATTTCCTGAACGTTCATCTCTAAAAAATTCATTTCTGTATATCATGTGATTTTAGGGCGTCTGGGTAGAAAAGTATACTTTCCAGAGTTTCTTCACCAAGCTCTGGTTCTTGACCTTTTTATATGACACATTTCCTCTTGCCTTTTGTCTCAGATCTCATTTTCCAAAAAAAACAACAAATAAACAAAAAACCCAAAAAACCAAAAAACCAAAAACCTAAACATTTACCTGTTAAGAGCATAAACTCCCACGCGTGTTAGGTGAAGAATATTTTTTATTCCCTGCCTCATTTGTCTACCCTTCCCTCCATCGGTCTCCTTGCTCTCTCTTGTTCTCTGATTTGTCTTGAACGTGAACATTCTCCAGTGAATGACCTTGACACAGAATGCTTGAGAGGAATCAGGAGGGGCTTCCCTGCTGTGTCAGTAATGACATTTCCCCTCAAGGTCCCCATTAACTTCAACTTGGTAGTGTGATTTGTTTCTCTTCCTGGGCTTATGAAGCTCAGTTCTCTTCAAGTGCTCAACTTGGCACTGGTTCCTATCAAACTTTGTCTTTAATTCAATCCCACAAATATTTACTGGTAATTATGCTTGGTCCAGTGTGAGATCGAGATGAGCATAAGAATCTCGTTTTTTTCTAAAGAACTTAGAAGGACACGACCAACTGTGGAATGCACCAAGAGCAATCACAGAGATTCTGTCGGACACATTGGAGAAGAATTAACTGAAGGCATACCACATCCCCACAAAGGCTTCCCAGGACCACTCCATTTCGCCTCTTTCTGATTTCCAAATTCCTACAACACTCATTCTGGGCTTAAATCAGCATTTTCCACAGTATGTTCCTTGTAACACTAGACCCAAGAGATGTTCTGTGAAAAAACAATTTCATGATCAATTAAGAAGAGGAAATATCATATACACACTTTCTTCTTGGAAATTCACAACGTATATCAGCACATCCGAGGTTTCACTAGCAGAGGAGGAAATGAAAATTTGTTTAACCCAGAATTTTCCGAGCCTATCTAATCACACCTCACTTTTTACGTAGCACCTATAGGAAGAGTATGTTTCTTCAACTATACCCTTGGAAATGTTACACTCATCAATCAATCAATTAATTAATTAAATGAAGACTCTGAATGTTAGAAAATCCCCCTTGTTTGCAAGATTTTATTTTTATCACCATGTAAGAAAACCTTTCATACTAATTGTACTTTTAAATGTCAACGATATGGTAGCATATACATATCACATGTAGCTCGTCTCTTGTGATGAATGGTAAGTATAAAATACAAAATTTTGTATTTATTACGTGTTGAAATAATTCAGGTATATTTGGTTAAAAATTTTACTGAAATTAACTTCTCTTTTTATCTAACATAAAAATATGGTTAAAAAAAGAACAAAGTAACAATTGGTAAATGTAATTTACTATCTGCAAAAAAGTAAACACCAACATACAATGGAAAATACTTTAAGATAAATCAAGTGGTATTTCAACTATTTTGCTGACAGATTTATGAGAATACGCTATCTCCCTCTTCTCATATAATTTTCAGAGCTCAAAGTCTAAAATAAAAGAATTAAAAGTTTTAAAAATTAACTTCACTTCTTTCTACTTTTTAAAATACAACTACTAGAAAAGTTTAAAATTACACATGTGGCTTATATTATTTTTCTACTAAAAGCACAGGCTTAGAAAATAGGAATTGTATTTTCCATATATTTTGTACCTTCCTATATAGCACACGGAAAGATGTTATATGCAATAAGACATGGAAAACATATTTGTTGACTGAATTAATTTGGTTAGCAAAGCTGGGATTCGGTTGAGAGAGCGAGTGAATTGAATCTTTTTCTCCAAGGTTTCATGGTCTTATTCATTATTGTATCCATGGTGTGGATTGTTTCTGTGGTCCAACTTTAACTTTTAAATCTCAGAGACCAATGCTTAGTAATGCTGAGCTGATACTGACCACCTGAGACTCTTTGTTGGATTCTTCTTTGCTTTCCAGTCGGAATGCTAATGTGTACTTGTAAGTCCTATTCCAGTGTCATCATTCTTATGGCATTTCAGTAAGTTTCAACAGTTTTTAGGCATTACAGAATGTAGAGTATTCACTGAATGGATGGCCATTGTTTCTCATAACCCAGAATCCTACTCCTTGACGGGTAAGGGAAAAAATAGAGGTGAAAATCTCTGCTATTACCATACTTGCTTCAGAGGACTTTTCATAGATGTGTTCTGAATTCTGAAGTTTCATGTAATCAAGAAATAACTGATTTTCACCATGTTTTTGGTTACCAATAGAACTGAAAGGTAAGATAAAAATCACACTTTGATCCAAGTCAGGCCCCATCTGTAAGAACCACTTCCAGCCCAGTGAGTTTCAGACAATGGGGAGAGGCGGTCTTGGCGGCAGCTCCTGTGAAAGTTACATCAAGAGGAGAAATGCAGGATTGGACAGTGCTCTCCAAGGCATGAGTCAGAGTAAAAAATAGGGTGCAACACCATGGAAAATAAACTGCAGATGCTTTCAGTCGGACAGAGGTGTGCCTGCTCCACTTATACCCGCCGTCCACCGAGCGGTAATGCAAATGGATCTGATATCCTCTTCTCTCACCCAGAAGCACAGCACAGACACAAGAAACCACACTGAATGCAACTATCAAAGATGAGCTTTCACCTAAGAAGCTACAGAAAGCCATTGGGAAATATCTATGCCCAGGACATTCAGGACTGGCATATGAGCATGAAGGGTTCTTGTTTTCTCAGGCTGGCCCTAGAGAGTCTTTGAGATTTTCTACTTTAGGGATGTCGAGATGGAGGGTATTGAGGGGTTCTTTCCCTGAAGTCATAAAACACTGGAACCAGCTTCTCTTTTGCATCACTGCCATCCCCAAACACTATTTTCTGACCCACACTTCCTTCCTTTTTTTCTTCCTTCTTTCCTTCCTTCCTTCCTTCCTTCTTCCCCCCCTCCCTCCCTCCCTCCATCCCTCCCTTCCCTCACTCTCTCCCTTCCTCCCTCCCTCCCTTCCTCTCTCTCTCTTTTTTTTTTTTGCAATCGTACTCTCCTTCACAATCCAACCACTCTGTTATCAGACTTAAACCCTGAAATGCATTTCTGAGTGTATCTCTCCAACATTAAAAAACCATCAATGATTTTCCTTTGGCATTAAATGAAGGCGATCTGCCCTAGCAGCCTGACCTTTAGAGTTTTTATAGTTTGGCTCAACCCATTTGTCTAGCTTTACGCCCATAATCAATTTTGCATACTCCACGGACTAAGAAGTTTGGGCAGCTTGCTCCTCCACTCATGTGGCCAGGCAACCCCAGCTTCCAGCTCTGCACACCCAGCGCCCAACGTTCAGCCCCGTTCCATGGTTCTCCCAACACCAGACCTCTTTGTCCTCTGGGTCCCCTCAGCAATTTTTTAAGCATCCTTCTACCCATTTCCCTGTAAACACGAGCGCGCGCGTGCGCGCGCGCACACACACACACACACACACACACACACACACACACACTCGAGGGTAAACAATGCTTCTTCCTGAATTAAATCTCTGCTCTGTCAATTACTGGCTGTGTGACCTAGGCCCTTACTTAACCTCTCTGAGTCCCAATTTCCTTAAATGTGAAACTCAGGATAATAATAGCACCTACTTCATAGGGTTGTTGTGGGAATAAATGAATTTCGAAGAAGTGCTTCAAAGAGTGCTTGAAACACAATATGCCTTTTGTACGTGATTTGCTTATCAGTAGTAGGAGTGAGTCATGGTAATGGTATCAGTGGTATTATTTTGTATTCCTGACAGCACATCATGTGATCGCATACACTGTACATGATCAAGAAACATTTATAGAATAAAAGAATAAGTAAATGAGCATAAAGCAAGAGATTTTAAAGTGAGAATTAATGTACTAGTCCATTATTATTTTGAAAACCTGCTTTAGGAATTCTCTCTCAACAATGCTAGAATTTACTAGATATTCTTTAGGAAAAAAAATAATTTCTTTAAAAAGAACTAAAATAAAAACAAGGCTCTATTGCCGGCAATTTATGGATTAACTACCATTTGAAAATGCGTATTTTAGTGTGCAAGTCTGGAGAAGCAAACATCTATCTTGAATTATGTTTGGGATCCTTAAATGGCAATAAACTAACACAAAATAAAAACTGTGAGGGCTGAATGACAACTGAATGGAGGTTTTTAACTTTCTACATTGCTTTTATGCCCGTTATCTCATTAAAACTTTCTTGCTCTAATGAGCTAGGCTTACGGGAAGGGTTTAAAAATAAAACTAAAAAAAAAATTGTGATCAAAAATATGGTCACGTCTCTTCTTTACCAGCGGACAGTAGCACAGGGACCGAAAAACCACTTTCTGGCCTTTGAAAATCAATGTGCATTTCGTGGAGGGGAACCGTCGCCTTTCAGTTACAGTTTTTCCCCTGCTGTCTTATAACTATGTCCTGCACTAAATTTAACATGTCCCCAGACTCCTATTTAATTCTCACAGCTGGGAGATGGGACTAGCCCAGCCAAATCTATTTTCCTAGAGTACCTACAAATCTGCCCTTTAATAATTTATTTTTTCTACTATAATGGTCTCTAACAAAGCTCCAATAGATTTCGCCCCATAGTTGCTGCTTTAATCAGAGAAGATAATTTTATGGGTTCACTCATCGTGCTCTTTTTCAAAAGCTACTGATTAAGTATTTGCCTTCTGCTTGCAAGCAGCCAGAAGGTACAATGGAGGCTACAAGCTTCTGGACTAGCAGTCTGCAGGGAGCGGTCACCCAGGGCCTGCAACACACTGCATACAGCTGGTGCCAACTGAGCAGACTAAAGTTTCGATTCTCCCCAGCCCTTGGCAGCAGACTGCTCCCAGCAATCTTCTCCCTTACCATCTTCTTCACTGGGACTATTCCAAGCAGGCAATAGCAGAATTCCTCCCTGCTCCCCACATCCCAGAGAAGCTAAATTATGTCTGAAAACTGAATGACATGCTTGGCCAAAGAAAGTATTCTACCACGAGACAGCGCTTACAACAGTTTACTTTGGCCTACTCCACCAGCAGACCCACTAAACACCATCTCCCCCTGCCTTCTAGGAAAGCAGCAACTTAAGCCACACAGTCGCTTTACGTGTTACATTCATGGCACCAAAACAAGAGCCAAGCATCACAACGAGGCTTCCTGTACTCCAGAAAACCCCGACTTCTCCACAGTCCATTTATAGCGCATTTGTGAGAACACACATGTGGACTAACACGGACCAAGCTTGAGGTTGCCTTAGAAGTCAAGACACCAGGAATTAAGCAGTGAGTTGTGTTTTTGAAAGAAAAATAACCCTGACACTTATTTATTTTATGAAGAAGATAACTATTTTCTTCAGAATTCATAGCTGTCTGGATGTCTTCAAATTTCTTAGATACAAATGCCAATCACCCCGTCCAGTCAATGGTCATTGCCAGGTAGAGAGGAGTGGAGATATTCCTGAGGTAAATTTAGTTATGATAGGTCCATGACTTGCCTCAACTTTTCTACATTTGTCTCCAGAGCAAACATTTGAAATAGCACTTCATATCCTCAGCCCAGTGTCAGTGTGTTAGACGAACTTCTCTGACTTACAACGATCAGATTTTTTAAAGAAATGAAATCTTGAATTATCACCACTAGTTATGTTGATGTACCTCCAGTCACGAGACAAATGAACAGCCCTTTTTTTTTTTTGGATACAGGCTACTGTAGAGAAAGGTGCTCCTCACTGTCCCCAAGAAAATGAGATTAATTAAACTATGGAGGAAGAAAAAGGGAAAAAAGAATTTTTAACTTATATATCTTCATAACTAGGTTGTTAACTCTATACAAGGATTTCCTGGGGTTAACATTCTAGATACCTGTGTAGATATTTCATCATGTCTCTTAAGTGGGTTTGAGGCCTTCTCTGTTCATAGTTGTATCTCTTAATTTTGAACGAATTAGTAGACTAATCAATAGAAACAGGAGACTTTAGTATGGTGGCTTGTGTATTGTAATATACTGAGGAAGAAGAACCTACCATTTGGAGAAAAACCAATAAAAGGGATGTAACAGATCATTTTCGTTCTTCTCTAATGGAATTTATAAAATTAAAAAACTCCTTTTCCTATATGAGGCATTAGAAAGTCCCAAAACACAAATGAATTCTGATTCATTTCTATTCTTCACACTATATTATATTTTCTAATAAGCAATGAGACATACTGAATTGAAAAGCTTGACAGATTTAACAGGGAAAGAAAACCCCCAAACCATGTTCTGCTGGTAATTGGAATGATTATCCGTCACAGTTTTGGTATGTGGAGACAAATATATGCTCTGCTTCAGTGGCCTGGAAAACTGGTAAAATAAGTTTATAGTCCGGTCTGTGGTAATTAATTATTTTTAATCAGTATTATTCAGGTAGTGCCATGAGCATTTGTTATTGCTATCATTATAAAATATATTATAGTCAGTGTTTGCTCATCCATGGTAATAGAGGCCAAGCCGCACAGATAAATTAAGTCCACAGATATTAATTTCTAACTCTTAAGTACTTGTAAGAAAATACATCTGATTTATTTCTGGGTTTTTGTATCATGCATTTATGACTCTTGTATCCCAGTTTTACAGGTAGTACAAGATTGTGAAAATTTAGCATGAATCAGCACTAGGATTGAATCTTAAATCTACCACCAACCCTGGGCAAGTTATTGGCCTTTTGAAGTCCTAAATTCTCTGCCTGTGGAGTTAATAACACCTAGAGAGTAGGGCAATTGTGAGACAGTGGATATAAAGCACCTAATCAAAGCTAACACACAGTAGGTGCTCAGGAAATGGCAGTTCCCTCTATTTCTCCTACCATTCCTCTGCTCTGAGCCTCTCTCACTCCATTTGTTGAAGCCTATTCTTTGGAACGAAGGAGTACATCATGTCATAGCTGAAATTTTCCGATGATCCACGAGAGGACAAAGAAATTAAAGAAATTGAATTAATGTGATTTTGATTTTATTAGTCAAAATGACCCAAGAGAAATTTCCACCCAAGAGAAAGAGAAGCTTTAACATTTACCAAACAAACCTTAAAGGTATTAGGGTACTATCATTGGTTTATTTTTTCAGCTAAAATAACCCAGCTTGTTCACATTTTCCATCGTTTAGCTTGGTATCTTTAATATAATGTTGGCCGGTCTAACTGCTCTCACATTTCACTTTTGGTTCTTTCTCTTTTAATTTTTTTTATCAAACATTTGTTCGTATGCATTGTAAAAACAAATAGAAATTAACCATAGTGATGGCTAAAATATAAACCACAAATTCGACTGAGTCAGAGGAGGTCGTTTTGGGTAACCCAAAATTCCACGTCTCTGTATTTCAGCCCCTTTTGTCAACTTATTAAATGATAAATGAAAGAGATCAGATGAACAGAATAAAAATTAATCCATCTTAAGAGTTCTATATGCTCTTGGTCAGATCCCAGATCCAAAAGGAAATCTGATCTAGGTTTTGAAAGCAGTAGTGTCTTAGAACCATTTTACTTGATGAAGTTTCCAGAAAATACATGGTTGAGCCTGGCAACAAATTGTCAGAAACTGAGGGAGAGAAGTGCTCTGCTTCCTCTCAGCTGAACCCATAAAAACCTTATCTATTTCGTGTATGCTTTCATTTAGATATAAGAGTGCTCCCTTTGTCACTAGGGATAAACATACATCTATCTATCTATCTATCTATCTATCTATCTATCTATCTGTCTGTCTGTCTGTCTGTCTATCATCTATTTATTTATTTTAAAGCATGTGTTTTGCACTCAGACACAGAAATGAAGTAAAGGTCATTTTTCCTGAAAATGTCTTCATCCTTTCATCCTCCTACTCCCCTGACTTCTAATAATTAGTCGTCTGCTTTCCCTTATAAAGCTAGACTGTAGTTACTCAAATTTGAACCCTATGTAGCAACCATTTAGTGCACAGCATCAAGCTATGTGAAAGGTACAAAGAATAAGATAAGATTAGCCTTTGTGCTCAAGGACCTTCTCACTAGATTTTGAAGAGTATATATACAAAGCAGGATGTACATCCATCTATACTATCCAACGTATGACCAACATTTACACATATGCTGTTCCCAGAGAGGATGGGGAAGAATGGTCTGAGAGTGACATGACACAGGACAGTGTCAGTGATATTTAGGAAATGACCAAATGCATGGCAGTTAACAGCTGCAAATTCAAATACGATGTTGAAGCTTTAACAAGTTTTCCCCTCCCCAATTTAATTCTCTTTTACTTCCGACTCCCTGATTCACACATTTTACCAGGAATAGAAATACTGTACAAAGTATTTTCAATGTATGTAAAGGTCTACTTTTAATATTATTCATTATTTAGAAAGGGTTTTGTTGCTGCCATCTAAACAAAGGAGCAAACATTTTGATCAAAGTATATATTGTAGATTTCACTGTAGTGTCATTTTTGTTGTTATACCAGGGAAATAATGCTGAAGGAACATGTATAAATTGAATTGTTCCAATAGCGCTGTTTCCCATTTCCTTTTACCATCTTTTTCAATTTCTGGGATGAGCTTGCCAATTAAAAATACATTTGGATTGAGGTCTGAAACTGATATACCTCCCAGAGTTTTGGATCCAAAAGTCAATGAAAAAGAACCACAGAGGCATGTAACCAATAACCACCCAAATTTGAGTGAATTAGAACTATTCTGCTTTGCCACACTAGTCAGAAAGCCACAGGCATTCCACCGCTCCAAAAGGATCTGAAGAATTGACGGAAAGTATAAAAAACGAACCCAGATTGTACATAATTGTGCTGTTGCATTCTTACTTCAACAACCATAGAAAGAACCCCAACTCTAAACTCAAAGGCTTCCCTTAAAAAAAAAAGCCTCTCTAATGACAATTTTGAATAAATTTTTCACTCCACAAAATTTTAAAACATGCCTCCAAAATGCATCTTAAGAAAACACAACTCATATTTTTGACAGAAACGTAGGAAATTTATAAAAATTTATCTTTAATCTTTCCTTTGTATTTTTTACACTTGAAAAGTAGAAAATATAAATGACTTTTAGGAAAGAACACATTATTTTATTTCACAAATATTTACTGACAAAACACCTCACTGCATGCTTTAGATATATAAATAAAAGACAAGGTCCCAGCCATTGGGAAGTTCCTGGCTGGTGAGAGGAATGCCTTATAATATAGTGTGACATGTGCTCTCTGTTTGGTAAGAAAAGATAATATGAGGAAGCCTGAAGAGTTTCTCTTACACTTGATTTAAAACCTCAGGATGAATTCCTCAGAGAGATGAGCATGAACTGAATGTATTTACCAGGAAAAGAAGAGAAGAGTAATTAAGCTAATGCAGTGCTTGCTTGGAAAAGACAGCAAGTCAGAGGACATGACAGCAAAATGGGGAGACCAAAAGTTGAGGCACAAGATGGTATCTGGAACTATGGGCGCCATTATATAAGGAGATTAGATTTTATCCTGAGGGCATGGGGTCCAAGAGTTTTATGGGCAGAATAAAATCATATTTGCATCTTAGAAAAATCACTCAATTGTTTAGAGTGGAGGGGCATGAAACTAGTAGTAGAGATATGGTTGTCAGAAGTCCAGGTGAGAAATAATGGAAATAAATTTCACAAGGTATGAAAGATGTGGAAAAGCTAGGATCTGGTGATCAATTAGGCATAGAGAAAGGCACAGAGAAAGAACACCATGAAAAATCTCAGACTAGTCTTCCTAAGTGTATTTTTTGATGTGTTTCTTTATTCTGTTGAGAACTACAAGAATATGTGCTACCTGACTTCACAGCTTGATCTCAAGCTCGCAGTAATTCTGGAGGTAGACAAAAATGAAGGTTTGAGCAGCCTACTTGAAAATCTCTTATAAAAAGCTACCCATTTTCTACATTGTTTAGGCACAGAAAATTAACATTAGCCTTTCTTTGACTATAGTTAATAACACTTTTCTGTCAACATTGTAAAGGAGTTTTGGTGTAGATAGAAATACCAAGGTAGTTTTTGTTGAGTTTTGCACTTGAGCAACATTGAACTACTTATAGTTTCTCAAACATTGCTTTTCATCTTTGTTTCTGATGTCCCCTGGGCTGAGAATGTACCCTCCCTCTCAGTCTACCTTCTACCAGTCCTTCAGTATCATTTCAGATGTCACCTCCTCCAAGAAGTCTTCTCTGATACACTGAAATCAATGCTTTACACTGTAGACTGCTGGATATAGGTTTACAGTGTCCTTTGCTCATTAGGGTATGAATTTCCCTAAAAATCTGTAAAACTATTTGTTCATCTCGGAAAATGCTGTCTTTTTCCTGTACTCAATGTTTTTAGAAGACTTTGGATTTTAGTTTACACTCCAAATAGGGGCAAAAAGCAGGCATCAAACAGTTTCTACATTTTCCCCAAGTACCTATCCTGTGAGATTTGGGAATATTTTCCTCATTCCTTTAATTCTCCTTCTCTAATACCACATGGCCCTTACCTCCAAGTGACCTTGACATTTACAGGCTAAAGGAACTATACTGTAACAGCCAAGACTGGCCAGACAGGCTTTAAAACTCAGCAATGACAGGGATGGGGAAAATCTGATTTGTATGTGGGTGACTTTTGTAAACTAATTTGTAGTTGAACTCACATGACTTCACCAAGATTTAATAAAGTCCTGTCATCACATTCAGTTTTCAGACTTTAGATGTTCGTTAAATGTAGACTAATTCAGAGCTGACTTCATTTTTCAGAGTTGGAGAGATTATATTATTTGAGAGAATTTTTGATGGTCAGAAAAAAGTATACATTTCTCTGATAATAGGAAATAAAACTGGTTGGATAAGAAGATTTTATTTTATTTTTCAAGATTTTATTTATTTATTTGACAGAAAGAGAGAGTGAGCACAGGTAGGGGGAGCAGGAGGCAGAGGGAGAGGGAGACGTAGGCTCCCTGCTGAGCAGGGAGCCAAACATGGGGCTTGATCCCAGGATCCCTGGATCATGACCTGAGCCGAAGGCAGACACTTAACTGACTGAGTCACCCAGGCGCTCTGGATAAAAAGTATTTTTAAAATATCATATGGTTATTGATTTATTTCCTGGCTTTCCTGAGTCTAGGAAAACACTGTTTATCTAGCTTTTAAAGTCAGAATCGAAATTAGTCACTGAAGATGACACGTGAAATGAGAAGTAGTCTTTTGTCTGGAAAACACAAGGTTGGAAATGAGAAAAACTGGACCTCTGTCCTATTTAAAGCACTCAGATATGTGGTCCTGGACAGGGGCACTATCTGCTCTTGGACTGAGTTTCCTTTTATACAAATTAGAAAGAGATGGTAGAGGATGGGCTAAAAGTTTCTTTCAAGCAGTATGGCCACAATGAATTTAATAACTTGATATTGAGGAATGCAACTTCACTGTGTTAGTAATACCATACAAACATGCCAAATATTTTATTTATTTGCCACACGTTACTTTGTGAGCTTTTCTAGGACTTTAAATGGCCTTGTGGAGCTGCTAAGGAATAAAAATAAATGTTTGTCCTTTGCTTGACCACTTCTAAAAAATGTCCTTAAACTTTATTCACAGTGTCAAGTAAATAATAATTGAATACACACAAACACACAGATCTTTTCCAGAAATAAATTAGATCATCCATGCCTGTTCTCAAAATTATCCAATGCCTTTCCATCCCTTTTCCCCTCCTTCTCCACCCCGCCCTGCTCCACCTCAAATAAATTGAATCTTTAGCATGATCTACAAGGCTTTCATGAGGTTTCCATTTCCCTGTGTTCACCTTATCCTCCTTTTCTCTCCTCCTTACTCCATTGCTGGAATCACACTGCCTCCTCTACTCACTACTCTTCAAACCACCAAGCATGTGCTCACCTCAGGGCCTTTGCACTTGCAGTTCCTTCTGCCTGTGATGCTCTTTCCAGAGAGCAAGGCTCACTTTCTCACTTCATTCAGGTCTCTGCTCAAATGCCACTTCATCATAAGAATTTCTCTGACCAACTATTAAAATAGCATCTTTTTCATTTTCTTTTTGCTGTGCTTGTTCTTTCTTTAGAGCATTTATCACTCCCTGATATACTGTGTATTTATTTGTTAAACATTTTAAATATCTCTTCAACCCAAATGTAAGTTTCATAAGGTAGGCTCTTATCTGTTTATACTTACTGCCTGGTTCTTGTCTACTGTTGTCGTCTGGTGTCTGTATAATGGTGCCTGATACTTACTAGGCACTCAAATAGTACTTGTTGGTTTACTTATGGAATCAATAAATAAATCTTACATCTCTAACCTGAAGGGGCATAAAGTTAAGATGATAAAGAAGGCAATAATATATAACTTAAGTGAAAAGAAAAGCTTAAGAAAGTAGAATAAGGGCATGGCTAGAACCAATCTTATTTCTTTTGCAAATATTGTGGAAACCTAAAAAATCACGTATGGATAAGCTCTTTATTTCTCATAAATTGAAAAGCATTATGACTAAATCATTTCGGCTAACACTCTTTCTTAGATTTTATGGAGCTTCTTCATACTGAGATTAAAAATACCCTCTAAAAATAAAAGAAAAAAGCTATCTCGGAAAATGGAAGATGTTAGAACTGAAGGTAGAATTGAGCGCTATTGTATGGCAATATATAGTCAGGATTGAGGAATGCTTAAATCTTGACATAAAATGTAGCATGAATGATGTAACTCTTTTAGAGGTCCCTCAGATAGTCATACAAGGTGTGATGGCAAATGAGAACCAAAGTTACCTGCGCTCATGTCTGTGTTCCTGGTTCTCTTGAGTAGACTGGGCAGCTCATGCCAGGAGCAAAGTCTCCTTGCCCTAAGACCAATCCCAATCCCATTTTCTTTCTGCTCTCTTGCCAATGAGACAACAGAGCCCCAAATTACACTTGAGATGAGGACTTTTCTGCCTTCCTGTTTATTTTTCAGTCACATTCCACATATTTTGACTACTACCATGATTCTTTCTTGGCTTTTGATGCTACGCTCTCCTGATTTCTTTCTTTATCCGTCCTCCCCACTTTCAGTTTCCTTTTCTGGTTTCTCCCTTTCCCTGACTCCAAAAGTTACAGTTTTCTTTTCTTCTTCTTCTTTTTTTTTTTTAAAATTACAGTTTTCAAGGCTCAACTTTTGTATCTCTTATATTTTTTCCTCATGAATCACTTCCTCTAGGAAGTGCTATCCATTTTCACAAATGTATTTAGTTTTAATGTTTTATTTGTCAAAAAGTGAAAACAAAACAAAAAGATTAATATATTGAACATCCATCTTTAACAATTAGCTATACATGATCAAATTTATTTTATCTAAACTCTTACTGATTCTTACTACATTATTATTATCTTTTTTTTAAGGAGGCTCCACACTGGACATGGAACCCAGTATAGAGCCCAGTGAGGGGTTTGAACTCATGACCCTGAGATCAAGACCTGAGTTGAGATCATGAGTCAGATGTTTAACCGACTGACCCAACTCAGGTGCTCCTCTCACTGGATTATTTTAAAGCCACTTCCAGACATCGTGTCATTTCATCTGTAAATTCTTCAATATGTAGTTCTAAAAGATAAACACTTTTTAACATAACTAAAATACTGCTATCAAATTTAGAAAAATTAATAATTCCTTAACTTCAGCAAAACCCAATGTTTATTGTTTATACATGTCACTCTTATTGCTTATACCTGTCTTCTGATCATTAGTTTGGTTGAATTATGAGGCTAGCAAGATCCAGACATTGCATCTAGGGGCGCCTGGGTGGCTCGGTCAGTTAAGAGTCTGCCTTTAGCTCAGGTCATGATCTCTGAGTCCTGGGATCCAGCCCCACGTCCAGCTCCCTGCTCCGTCAGGAACCTGCTTCTTCCTCTCCCTCTGCCCCTTTCCTGCTCCTTCTTCTCTCTCTCTCTCAAATAAATAAAATCCTTAAAAGTAAAAAAAATAAATAAAAAAAATAAAAAACCAAACATTGCACCTAACGGGGTGATACCATGTACTTCCTTATTGAACCATGTCAAAAAGCTCATGGTGTCTGTTCAATCCATAAAATTAAAATAATGAAGAAAAATAAAATAAAATAAAATAAAATAAAATAAAATAAAATAAAATAAATCGCCTATGTTCCAGCCCTCATGGCCACATTGTAATCAGGAGCAAGAGAGCACTGGAGTCTGAAAAACCAGCTCCTCACTTTGTCTCTCCAGGGTGGTAGAGACTTGGTGATTTCTGGGTTGTCTCCCCATTCTCTTTTGTTTCTCAGCTCATCTATCACCTGTGTAAGCAATTCCTTCCATTAAATTAACTCTTTTTGAAAGACCTGGATTGTCTCTTCTTCTTGGCTGACCTGACTGATAGAGACAAGTTCACAAGTTATAATTTTGGATGTGATGAATCTGAGGCACCTTTAGGTGCAAAGAACATCCACTCCAAACCCACTGCTGTGGCCTCCACAGCACCGCATGACTGGCTCCATCTCCCTCCCCATTCTCCTCAGCCACTGCCTTCCTCCTTGTCCAACCATGCTCTCACTACACCGGCCTTTCTTTTCTTCAAAAGTGCCACAGATTTTTAAACAAGCGGGTCCTCATGCCTGGGGTTTTCTCACCACAGCCTTCCACAAGCCTAGTTTCCTCTTAGTTGAAACATCCCTTCACAGTGAGTCATCCTCTAACAACACCACCTACGGGGCTCCCCCTGTCATGTCCACCACTTCCTTTATGCACTTTGCACATTCCATAACTACTTCATTATTTATTTGGACCATTCATGTCTACATCCTCAAGTATACTGTTAGCTCTGGAAGAGCAGAAGAGGAATCATGTCTATCTTGTTAAGCCCTGTACCCTAGTGCTTAGAAAACTGGATCCACGATGAAAAGAAGACAGGAGGGTGTCCCCGAGCTGGCTGGGAATGCCAGGAAGTGGCCAGACCAGGTTGGTTTACAGGTTAGGCTACCGGGACCCCAGAAGCAGCAGAGGAGGCTACGCCCAAGTAAAGAGCCCTCAGGAGCACAAGGGCCCAGCTCACTGGGATGTACGCCTAAACCCTTATCTTTACTTTGGACCTCTTTGTGGAGGTTTCCAGAAGATGGATAGAGAATTTCTTTTCTCCTCTAGAAAAGACAAGTTTAACTGAGTTAACTAAGTTAAACTGAATCACTAGGTAAGAAAGTCAGCTATGACCAGCTTGATTAAACCAGTACCAGTAGACTTACAAAGAGTTCAGATAAAAATATTTATAGCCACTTTATAGAATGCATAACTCTTTTATTTCTTAGTCTTGCAAAAGACTTTGTTTCCTTAATGAACTGCTAAGCACCTATAACATCTGACATCTTATTTTGCTAATTTTTCTGGTTATATACATATATCCTATGAATTGTAGGTTTTCCAAGACTTATATATTATTCTGGTGTTCAATTTTTCAGGCACCTGGAAATAAAAAAATTCATACTGGCCTAAGGACAGCATTTTGTTGGAGGCATAAAATATCAGGAATTCCAAATACGGCCATATTGACTCTCTTTTATAATAACCATATAGAAGATAAGTTCTAGTGTCTCATCCATAGTACCCAAACATATTACAAACTTAAATTTATGAAATAAGAAGCTTACTAAAAATTCCTATGCATATGATTTTTAGGTGATTTCCAAGTCTTGAAGCAAAATTTGAAGTACATTTTACCAGACAGAAAGAAAGAATAAAGGGCCGTGACAAAAATTTGGACAGCATTTGCAAATTTGTTTTCCTGTCTGCTCAAAATTATAAATAACCAGACCTTGAATATGGAATAATGTTTTGGGTAGGAAAGCAAATAAAATATATATGAAACTAAATGCCTTTCTTATTCTGGGTCTATTTAAAGCAGCCGGTATTACTATCAAAAATATAAAATATATATTCCATAATAATCAGTGTAGAATCTAGTTCATTGGAGGTAATTTTCAACACTTTAGTACATTATCACATATGACTAATTAGTTGTTTGCAAAGCATTTGAAATGTCCTATGTCAGATTACCACTGTAATTTTCCCAGCACATTGCTTCCTTCCTTCTCACTGGAATGGGGCTTATGGATGTCTGAGCACAGAATCTCAGTTAGCAGCAGAATGCCGTGGATCTAAAAATCCATTAGGAAACTGTGATAATTGGACACATGTCGGCAGTAGCAATTCATCCTAAGAACCCCCAGGAAACACACGGTTTGTCTATGCTCACCAAATGCAGTTACTTGCTGAGTTTTGCACTCCCAGATGATGGGGTTTTGTAGAGACAGAGAATGAAGTGCAAGATATAGTCATATTGAACTTCATCTTTTTCTACACAGTTCCTACCAAAAACCTCTACAATTATTGAGATATTGATTCCACAGCAAAAAAACAAAAACAAAAACAAAAAAACCCCAAAACTATATTCTTAATTGTTGGCAATAAAATATAATTTATTTTTAGGTCTTGGCTGTTACATGTTACCAATCCTTGTACATTGTGTATTTATTGTATCTCCTATGCTGTAAGAAAGATTTTGGAATTAAAATTCAAACTTGTCTGAGGTTAAAAAAAAAAGAAGATGCTTTGAAATAATCCTACAATGAGTCTTTTCCTACACGATTTGTCATATCAACTTCTGAAATACTTGTATGTATAATTACTGAAGAGTAAGAGAATAGACTTTGTTATATCACATTCCCTCTCTGTAATAGAGATAAATCATTTTGTTACATTTTTGTCTAGTAATGGCTTATATCTGTATATGCCATTTAAAACTTTCCAGGGATAGTATACTCTTCTTCATACAGAATATATAGAATCATATAAAATTGATGCTAGTGATCTAGAGAACTTCTGTTCTGCTTTGGGTCTCAGGAGGAGGGATAGGGTTGCAATGAGCCATTGCTTTGCTTGCACAAACTATACAACAGTTTATAAGAACAGCACCCATTTCTGAAAGGTTTCATTGCAAGCTGGTAGAGAGTTTTACCTGCAGAACAGAGGGAGGTTAAACTCATAAAGGAATCCCTGTGTTTTCTTCACTCTTCATTTAGCTAAAGGAATTAAATTGTCCCATATAAGGCACATGGGTGGCTCAGTCAGGTAGGCGGCTGCCTTTGGCTCGGGTTGTGATCCCAAGGTCCTGGGATTGAGCTCTACATCAGGCTCCTTGCTCAATGAGGAGCTGCTTCTCCCTCTGCCTGCCGCTCCCCCTGCTTGTTGTTTACTCTCTACCCACCTCTGTGTCAAATAAATAAATAAAATCTTAAAAAAAATAGTTCCATATATAGCAACAATTATGTTTATGCTTTCAACTGTATTCTTACTTGAATATTATTTCCTTTTCTAGGCTTTGCGATGGTCACTTTGTTAAAGAAACTTAACTGTTTTCAGAGAGAAGTTGTTTATCTTTCATTTAAAACTTATTTATCCTATTCCCTCACTCAGTTACTATCCGTGACAACTGAGCACATTTCCAGTGCATCCATTTTGCCATGATTTCCTGTTCATCCACTTCCAGTGCTCACTCCAATTTATCTGCCAGGTTTTGATTAAGGTAATTCTTACACGTACTCTGTGTAAGTCAGTATAACAAAGTATAACTCAGAAAATAGTTACAATTATCTTTAATATCGTTAAAGTTGGAAGAAATGAAAAACCCACCCACTGGTTTTCTGTATGAAATACAATGCAAAACTTATTAAGAGGAAATATGAGTCTCCTTACAAGCTTTGCAAGAAAGGTTAAGCATTGTGTGGCTTTTGATGGGTGTAGTAAAACACAGAAATAATGAAAAACAGCTTTAGGATTAAATTAAAATAATAATATTATTTATTTCACATTTATCTGGAAGGGGACTAGAATCTCAACTGTGTTTACATTTCAATTGTTCACATTTTTACTGTTCACAAAAACTGATGGTTTGCCCTTAATTTTTCTGTAGCTTTATGGAACTCTCTTCCCCTGTTACAATGCCAATTTATCATTTAAATAATAGGGGGAAATGGCTAAATCTAAACTCTTCAACATCCACATAAAGAATGGCACTGTGGTTCCACTTCCTTCCTCTCAGAAGAAAAGAGTCACACAAAAGAAATCATTTTTAAAGAAGTGTGGAAAACAACTGGTTTTCCCCCAAATGAGCTGCATGAGTCTTTAATCATCAACAGTCTGGTACTTCTTCAGTCATCCAAACAACCATAGTCTGTGCCCGATTCTTAACATATATTAGAAATCAGCTTTGAAAGTATAATGGAAATTCATGTGGAAAAAAAAATCAGTTACAGCCTATTTCCAGCCAATCCCCACTAACGGGTCAGGTATTTCATAGCAATTAAACATTTATTTGAGCAGTTTGCTACAGCTATTTATCCATCTACCGGCCGCTTGTTACTTCATCTCTTAGGTGCAAAGACCTGTGAGGGATTATGAAGACAGAGTCCATGCCTCATGTACCTTACAGAAGACTCTCAGGCTTCTGACATACTCTGCGGAGATCTGGAATTCCCAGTAGTCCACATTGCCCTCCTCCCTTCCCTTGGGAAGATTTTTGTGGGTGAAGGTCCCTTCATGTTCCAAGATCTGTGTCCAAATTAATATTCAGTAAATATCTCTTGGTTGATGACGGTCGCAAGTCTAGTGTTCAAGAATTTTAAGAATTTGGGAGCAAGTATTAAATTTTAAAATTAATACTGCCATTGATTTCCTACTGTTAGCTACAAAAATTAGAATTTCAAAGCTGAAGGGCAGCAGGAACTGCTAGAAATCTTGAGTGAAAGAACAATTGGACCACCATAAGCCAAATGATTTCTCAGCCCAAAAAGTTCAGATAAGCCCTTGGCATTTGGGGAAAGCTTATGGGTTCTTCCACATGTAATTACTATGAATTATCTATGACTATTAATAACTATAATTTCTGGCAGATTCTTACATTTTTGTAAAGCTTTGTAGAAAGAAAACCAAATGAGTTTTTTTTTTTTCTTCAAAAGGATAAAGGTTGGACCTTAGAATGATGAATAGGCATAATTCCTTAAAGGAGAAAAGATTCTAGTAAAAAGGGGAGTAAGGTAAAAGGAGGGAACTAATATATTTTATTTTTTTTTATTTTTTTATTTTTTTTAAATTTTTATTAACAGATAATGTATTATTTGCCCCAGGGTACATGTCTGTGAATTGTCAGGCTTACACATTTCACAGCACTTAATATAGCACATACCCTCCCCAATGTCCACAACCCAGCCACCCTATCCCTATGCCCCCGCCTCCCAGCCACCCTTAGTTCGTTTCGTGAGTGGGGAACTAATATATTTTAGTCACCTTCATGTACCAAGCACAGTGGTCTTCAGGCTCCATATGTTGTCTTCTTTAATTAAATAATGCTCATAACAACACAGTGAAATAGGTACTGGTATCCCCATCCTAGAGATGAGGTCAAGTAACTTGACCAAAGTAAGCCCAATGGCAAGGAGAAAACTGGAAGTTAAGCCCAGGGCCATCTGACTCTCCAACCTATGGTCTCACCAGTATGTTACTTCCAGTTATACTGAACGTCAGGTGAATCAGAAGAGAAGTCTCAGGCTTAGAAAAATAATGACGCTCGATAACCTCAAGACAAATAATGAAAGAAGAGGAAGGTGGATGGGAAGGAAGGAGGGAAGAAAAAAGGGAAAAGGGGGAGAGGGGGTCAGGGAGGGAGATGATTTACTGTACTGTTACCAGTTACTGTCTCCATTAAGTGGATGTCTTTCACTTTGATAAGGGCCTATCTGCTTTTAATGAAGGGGTAAGTACTTTAACACGGTCTACCTAACTCTTCTGGTATTATCTACATGAACTTTATATGAATCTTTATTTCAGGAAATGTAACATCATTAAAACTAAAAATAAAAAGCTCCCATTGAAGTGTTTAGTGTGGGCTGACAGGTCTAATTCCATTGTAGCTTTTATAGTGGTTTTTCCTGTTTCTTATTGTCTAAAGGAACAGAAATATCTTACTATGTTGGCTGTCCAGTGCAGAATGTTTTTATGAGAGAAGTACACATGTGTGACACAGCTGAGGTAGCCAAACATGAATGACCCCTAAATACTTTCCCCATGTTTATTTTGGAATGGAGATAGCCTTTGAATCTCCATGTATAAGTTTTATCTAGAAATACCTAATTCAGAACCATACTAAGAGTTATGAGACGGAAACATACTCAATTAATATGCATCCAATATTCTTTTAGAGTTTTTTAGAGTCTGACAATCATTTCCCAAACCTGTCATAAACTAGCTGTGTGATCTTTGGAAAGTGACTCAACCGCTCTGTTATTTATTTTCCCAATCTGTAAAATGGACCTAATAAATGGACCTAAATGAACCTTCCTCACATTTTTAGAATAACAAACTTAACTAAAGTTCATTAAAATATTACAAATCTATTCATGCAAGCAATAATATTTGCAAACTTTTAAGCTGACATTTTAGTTAAGAACTGATTAATACCTCTTGGCTAGCAATGGAATTGGATAGAACTTTTTATGACATCTTTCTGATATAGAATACAAAAATTTTTTAAAACTTATGATTGTCATTCAAAATCAATAATGTATTAATCATGGCAACATTTTGTGAGCAATGTATTTCAGATTAGTATCTCAAATTCCATCCAAGGAAATGTATAGGTGCTAGTATATTTCAGTCATTGTTGGGGCCTGGAGATGATGGATCTTTACTAAACAATACATAAATATTTCAATATTTGAACAACAGGGAATTTCAATTTTCATTTTTTGGTTCTCATTCTGTTCCCTTTGCATGGAATACCCTTTTTCTCATGGATGATGGGTGAAATGCTCTTAAACCTTCAGGGGTACCTAAAGAATACACCTCTGTGTCAAGCAAGCTAGGAAAATCATTCATCTTTTTTTAAAAAAAAATCTAAAACAGGCATTAGCTGAAAATGGTTGTCTCTCTTATAGTGTGATAACCACTCATATGATAACAGTAAATCAGTTTGATCTCATGCAGTTTGCCTGACAGTAATAGAACCCTTATTATTTCTTAAAAATGGGTATTTCTTAAAAACGATGTAAAGGTAGTAGTTTGAACAATTATTTTGTGAAAAGAAGTCAAGTTAGTTTGGAGATAATGAAATGCTAAGACATGTCCCTACTACAAATCACCGCGGTAGTTTTTAAGATGACGAAGAAAGTATTAGAGATGAAGTATTAATTTTAAAAACTACTGGCTGATCAAATGATAATATCCTGTTCCCATCATAAAGGGCAGATTTTTTTTTTTATAAAGGGCAGATTTAATGCCCTCCTCTCTCTTCACTTTTCTCATTGTATAGTAAAGAAATATCTATTGGACAGACATTACATATAATAGTACTAATAGCAGATATTAGTGGTACAGAACGTGTATCAGGGTGTGATTCGCTGGCAGGGGAACAGACAATAAGACAGGAACACTTGGAGAATAAGAGTGTACAGAAAACATACCATGTGATTCTAGATTTTTGTCACAAACCCCATGTACTTGTATTAAAATATTTCTTTAACATTTATTTTAGAAAGGGAGAGAGGAGAGGGAGTGCACATGGGGGGGGGGGCAGAGGAGAGGCAGAGAGAGAATCTTCAGGAGACTGTGTCCTGAGTGCAGAGCCCAAGAAGGGGGTCAATCTCCCGACCCTGAGATCATGACATGAGCCCCAGTCGAATCAGATGCTTAACTGACTGAGCCACCCAGGAGTCCCTGTATTAAAATAATTTTTTTAAAAGATTTTATTTATTTGACAGAGAGAGATCACAAGTAGGCAGAAAGAGCAGGCAGGGAGGGGAGAGGAAGCAGGCTCCCTGCTGAGCAGAGAGCCCAATGTGGGGCTCGATCCCAGGACCCTGAAATCATGACCTGAGCCGAAGGCAGAGGGTTTAACCCACTGAGCCACCCAGGCACCCCTAAATTAATTTTTTGAGCATATTACTACACTGTTGGCTTCAAAGTCCTAAAATAAAAATTCCTATCCTCATCTGAAGGACAGCTTACTCTGTAATTTTTGGCTTCTCTGAAGTCTAACTTTTATTATGTCTTTAAAACATTAAAATTAGTTCAATGGTGAGTTAAGCTACCAATTAAAGTGATAAAAATGTAGAATCTAGTGTTTTTAAAAGAAAAATCAAACAAAAGAGATATATTCTGGCTGAAAAGAAACATACTATCTCTTTGTGCATGAATAATGGAGAAAACCAAATTAAGAGCCTCAGAATTCTTAAAAGAAAATCAGATTTGCCCACCCATTGAAAGTTTATTCCCATTTTGTTATTTTTCCCCTCTATTTCCATTTTAGTGTTGATATTTTCCCAGAAAATTATACTTCTAAAAATCTGGGGAAATTATGCATATATTGGCTTAAAAAAAAAAAGGCAAAACAGACCATCAGTTGTTCGTCCTGCAATGTGATAACCACCTCATGTGAAGGTATGATGAGTCGGTTCAAGAATCATCACACACATCTCTTACAGTTGGCCTAAGTGCAGAGGGACCCTGACTGTTGAGAATTTGCCAGGAAGAAAGCTAGCCATCATGTAGGCCACATCGGATTCTACTCCAGGATTCTGGAAATACAAGGAACTCATTCATTCAGAGAATAGCAAAGTGATGGGAACTTTGACAGAATCATACCGCAAACAGGAAAACTCAACTGCAAATCAGTTCTACGCTCTAAATGTGATGTTTCTGATTCTCATATATCTCATAAACAGCACAATCATTGTCAGCCTCTTTTTTCTTTCACAAATACTGTGAATAATTCAAAACATTAAGCATCTACTAAGGAAACCACAGACTATTGAAGGCATGCAATTAATTGGACTTTTTATTAATACAACTGAAAGGCACTTATCCCTTCCTGCCTTGGACCAGCGCTAAACAATAACCTTTAATACACAATAATTAAGAAACTAACCGTCAACTGCTATGTTGAATTTAAAAGCCACTGCCATTGAGCTATGATTCATCTCAAATTTTAAGCTTCTGAACACACTTCGCTTCATACAGACAATAGAGAATCAAAAAAGGATATGAAGCAAATGAAGTGAGTTCCATAATTAAAGACATAAAGGTATAGACTCATGAACCAAGCTGTCTCCTGGTGCTGGTGGGGAGAAGGTACCAGAAACATTCCATTCTGTACACTATTGTGATAGGACTTCAGTAAGATGTGGGATATAAAATCCTCTTCAGATAATAATCCTCCCCGTCCTTCAGATTTATTGCACCTATACATTAAAACATAAAGGGCTATGTGAAGCTGGATGCTGACATGCTTTGCCTGACCTTGCTCCGTCATCCTCTACCTCAGTCACTGCCAAACTTCTTACAAAGAGTACTTATCTCCACTGCTGTTAATTCCTCCTCATTCACTCCTTTCTTACCTTTAGCAACCTGGCTTCTGCCCTCACCGAAACAGTTCATTCTAAGTTCGCCAACCTCCTCGCTGACTAGGCCGACAGGCCCCAGCTCACGGTCTCACTCCCCTCGGCTTCTCCACAGCCTTCGATTCCACAGATGGCTCCTCTTTTTGAAACGTCTTTCCCACTTGATTTTCCGGGCCCAATCACTGCTTGGTTCACCTCTCATATCTCTGACCTTGTTTTTCTATTGCGTTTTTTACCCTCTAAATAGAGAGCTCTCCTTTAATTCTCTCCTTGGACATCTTTCCACTACTCTTTTCCCCAGATACTTCATCTGGCTTCCTAGATGTTCACTTTCATACCAAGGGTCCTCACAGGGCCCACCTGTGTCTTCACCTCAACGTGTCCAGTGAACGTCCTCATGTGGTCCACAAGCTCAGCTCGTCCTCTTTCCCACTGTATTTACTGTGTATCTACTGGACCACCATGCGCCCTCTGTCTTCTAAGCTCAGGTCCTTCTTCTACATTTCACCGCTTGGGTCCTTCACTCTCTGCGCCCTGCACCTCCACCTTCCTCAGTACAGCCCTGTGCATCACCTCAACTATAGTTCAGGCCACACCATTTTCCACAGTCCGCCCAAGTCCGCACAATTTCTTGTTTTGCAGGGGTTTTTTTTTTTTTTTTTTTTTTTTAAGTAGGCTCCATGCTGGGCCTGGAGTCCAATGCTAAGCTTGAACTCACAATCCTGAGATCAAGATCTAGCTGAGATCAACAGTTGGTTACTTAACCAAATGAGCTACCCAGCCACCCATTTTGTTAAATTTTTTTAAAATTTTATTTATTTATTTGACAAGTAGGCAGAGAGGCAGGCAGAGAGAGGGGGAAGCAGGCTCCCTGCTGAGCAGAGAGCCTGATGTGGGGCTCCATCCCAGGACCCTGAGATCATGACCTGAGCCGAAGGCAGAGGCTTTAACCCACTGAGCCACCCAGGCGCCCCCCATTTTGTTAATTTTTAACAGTCATCTTTAAATGTACTTCAAATGGGTCTTTCTGACCAAACAGTCCCCCACTCCCTCTCTGCCCCGACATTACAGCATGAGAGTAATGCTCTTCAGCATAACCAAAAAAATGCACATGTGTTTTGTATAATAGGTGCAAGTCCAAGGATAGGAAATATCTAGGTGCATTTGCATTCAGTAATGGGGCCATAAGACACATGGGCAGGGTTGTCTCAGAGGCACTCTCTGAATACTCCATGAGGCTCTCTCATGACTTCTCCATGCTGTCATTTCTCCTGCTTCCACAAACTGCTAGCTCAACTTGCCCTCTCCTCACAGGCTGCATTCAGAAAAGGGAAGGAGATATCATCTCTGCTACCAGTTCCAACCTTTTTGTGGCTCTGGGGACAGACAGGATCTTCAAGGGCCTCTTCCCAGGGACATTCCCTGGCACCCAGCTCTCTCTCTCTCTTCCGTGCTGCTTTTTCCTCCTGTGATGCCATCCAGAGAACTGTAATATCTTGGAGGTAGTTCTGAGGAACAGGTTCCTAGAAACCTTTTCCGTAGGGCAGAATTCTGCTGACTGAATTGATGATCTTCTTGTGTTTATGCTACAGCAACCTTATTAGATGAGGGTATTAGCAAATTCCTACATGGAAGGCAGGAAGGGGGAGCAGGAAAAAGGGAAGGGAGCATAGGCTATATTACAAAATAATACCTTGTTACATGTATGGTAGTAGAACTTAAAGACCATCGGCAAACCTGTCCTCCACCATGGGGCAAGAGCTTAGCTACAGGGGAGCATCACCCACTGGCTGCTCCTTGGAAGGAACTGGGTAGTTCCACACTTCCTCTGTTTAAACTTTGTTCATTAGCATTTGATGCCTGTGTTACTTTTCTAAAAGTTTTTTTTTTTTAGTTTATAATATTTTTAAAGACCTTAGGTCACCTTAGACCTTAACCACAGCATTTCCAGAACTCTCTATGGAAGAAATCATTTGTCTATATTTGTATTTTGTTTGGCTTGTACCAGGCGTTAGAGCTTTTTTGGAATTTTTTTGTGAATTGAGAGTTTTCAGGTAAAATCAACTTTTTGGCTTCTCTAGAAAAATATTTAAAACGGGCAATGCCAGGAATTTGTGCAGATTTAGTTTTGGTGGAAGTTGCCAGGATGAAGAGAGAATGGGGTGGTGCCAAGGAGAGAGAACTCACGTCAACTCGGCACCTTCTATGAGCAGGGTAACTTGACGCACAGCCCATATTCCTTTTGATCCCGGCTGTCAGGAAGGTAAGACTTTATCGTTCCCATTTTAAGGAGCAAGTGACAGAGCCAAGAGAGGAGCCCATATCTCTCTCACGAGGAAGCCATTCTACTAATGGGAAAATAGCTAGAACATAATTTGGTCCTGCTGCATCTAAATCCCAATGGCACTCTCCATGGAAACCAACAAACGAACCCAAACAGAAATACACAAGTCACAACCCTTCCTTGCTAAGCGTAAGGAAGCACCTTGTTGCCAAAATCCTCTCCCTTCCTGGCTAGTAAATTGAAGTAGCTACAGATCAACACATGACAGATTAAAGCCATCAACCTGGGGCACCTGGGTGGTTTAGTCATTAAACGTCTGTCTTCGGCTCAGGTCATGATCCCAGAGTCCTGGGATCGAGCCCCGCATCGGGCTCCCTGCTTAGCAGGAAGCCTGCTTCTCCGGCTACCGTTCCCTCTCTCGCTGTGTTTCTCTCTGTCAAATAAATAAAATCTTTAAAAAAAATAAAGCCATCAATCCTATTCTTTAGAGCATTGCTATTCACTATAATCATAGATGCTTCCTTTCCAAGGGTTTCAGAAATTCCCATGATGAAAAGAATATAAATAACTTGCATTTTACTTCAGCTCAGCCTTGTCTTTTTCAAAACGGGAGAGTATCTGCTGAGAAGGTGTTTAGTAAGTTACATCAGAGTCATTCCTTCCACTGCCCCTATCAATGCACAAAGTAGCCATTTTTCTCTCTAAACCAAATCCCTTTGACAAGATACACTTGCTGTTCTTCAGATAAAAAAATGTGTCTCCTTCCAGGAGCCCTTGCATTTTTCAGATATCCGTGAGCTGCTGTCATATCCCTCGCCTCTCCTTTTGGACATATTTGGTTCCTGTAATCATGGCAAACAAATCAGTCTTTCCATTCTCTTAACAGTTTTCCTTGCTTTTCTCTGAACTCCATCCAACTGGTTTATGTTTTTAGTAATGAGCAAACCAAAACTAAATGTAATAATTCCAAATGATGCTTTTTTGGTGTAATATTCCAAATGTGATACTACAAAAGCTATGGATTCCCTGGGAAACAAATTTAAAAAATAAGAAAGAAAGAAAGAAAGAAAGAAAGAAAGAAAGAAAGAAAGAAAGAAAGAAAGAAAGAAAGAAAGAAAGAAAGAAAGAAAGAAAGAAA
>CM053614.1:23591130-23652489 GCA_028646535.1 Procyon lotor
ATTATTCAGGAGGCTTTTGTTTTTTGCATTAAGAAGTTTTTTTAGTGAAAACTTCCTGTTATTGCTTTAACCCTATCCCTGTGGGCAGGGTCCTTGAAGTGTTTCAACCTGCTTGTCCTAAATCACCAAGTGTCTTTCATTCCAGGCTGCTCCGCATATGAGGCCCCTCACCTCAAGTCATCTTGCTTTATGTAACCCTGCAGCCTCAGTTTCTAGGAAAACAGAGAAACCATCACACAGGGTCTGGCTGCCTTGCCTGACAAGCCTCTTGTTATCAAGAACTGCTTCCCAGGCTCCGTCTCACTCTGTTGGCTCGTGGGGGGGCGGGGACAGCCTCTGCCTGCCTCTATCACTCTTCCTACGCTGGGTAAACGGCCATGTCATGTGGACAAGCTCCAAAATATGATAGCCGTTACTTCATTTATTTTACCTTAAAAATTAGGCCTGTATTTTAGAGAAATGTCATCTTTAATTTTGCAGTGTGGTTGAAATACTCATATTTGAATCCAAGAAACAAAAACATCATTGTAGGAATAACCATGATGGCTTTTAGCTAAGGCAGAAAGGAAGAATAGTTGAGAATACAAGACTTTGGAACCAAACTGCATTAGAATCCCAGCTCACTGTCCCATGTAATCTCAGCAAGATACTTAACAGCCCTGTGCCTTAGGTTTTATAACTATAAAAAGGGGTATTAATAATAATATCTATATTAATACCATACTATTTATATTAGTTAATTAATATAATTAATCAATATACAATATAATAAATTATTTAATATATATTAATAGAATAAGTAATCAATATTACATAATTAATATTAGATATTAATACTGTAATGTCACTATAATATTAATAGCTAAAATAATATCACAGAGGGCCATTGTGATGATTAAATGAGTATCAGCATGTAAAACACTACATTTTATGAGTTGTTACAAGCCCCTCTGAACAACTGCATGTCATTGAGCTCAATGATAAGGGGAGATATAAAGCTCCTTTCAGCTCCTCCCACCCCCACACAAAAAAAGTGATCTCTGCCTCAAAGACATTGGTTTTGAGTTGGAGATTCAAAATATGTACACACGTAAAGTAAGGATAATCATAGGACAGTATGTGTGTATACATATATATATATATTTAATCTAGATCCATTTTCATTTGTATAAAATTTAAAATTACTAATCATTAGAGACTTGTAAATCCTTTAATAATAAATCTAGATGATTCATCTTGGCTTGATAGTCAGAGCCAGCTGGATCTTTCAATACACTGAGTAACGGGTTACGTGCATTTACTCCAGGTTATCACAGATTATATTCTGTTTGGGACCTGACTTTGAGCAAACCAAGACACAGTACAAAACCCTAAACTATTCAAGTGTTTAGACTAAGCTATCTATCTTTCTATCTATTTATGATAGGTCTTCCTTTTTTTTTTTTTTAAGATTTTATTTATTTATTTGTCAGAGAGAGAGAACAGAAGCAGGCAGAGAGGTAGGCAAAGGCACAGAGAGAAGCAGGCTCCCCGCTGAGCAAGGAGCCCGATATGGGATTCGATCCCAGGACCCTGGGATCATGACCTGGGCCGAAGGCAGCCACTCAACTGACTGAACCATGCAGCCGTCCTGCTAGGTTTTCCTTATATTTTAAACAAACAGACACATAAATCAAAATTCTGAAAAGATATATATCCTATTTGTTAAGATATTTTTGACACCAACATAACTATACCATTTTATCAGAATGTAGCTTTCTGTAATCTTTAAGTTTCATAGGAGATTTATTAACTATATTAAAGCAGAAGAAGAAAAAAAAAATCTCCAGTACAGACTCAACTTGCAATAGAGAAAAAGAGTTAAAAAAAACAAACAAACCCCAACATTAAGAATATTTCAGACTGGGCAGAATTGATAGAACTGTGAGATAAAAGAAAAATATTCTTGCTTTTCAATACTTGCCTAGTATTGTGAATTAAGCACTAGATTTATAGTTATTTATAAATCTGCAAATATATGTCTCCAAACATTCAGTCCATAAGATACTGATTTCTATCCATCTGGCACAGCCCTCTCTGTGGCAGACGTAATCACTCCCCTCAGTGTAGAAAGGACTAGAGCTTACGTAGGAATGTGGTCTGTGAATTACTAGCTGTTCGACCTTGACAAATTATTTAACTTTCCCTCCTTTCAGCTCTATTTTGCTACTCTATTTTTATATATATTATTATAATATATATAAATATATATATTTATTATTTATAAATATATTATAAATATTATATTATATATAATATAATATATATAATATATATTATATATTTTTATATATATTTATATATTTATATATATTATATATTTATATATATATAATATATATATTTATTTATATTATATATATATTATATATATATTTATATATATTATATATATATATATTTATATTTTTCACTGTAAGCCAACTGAGAGCCTTCCTTTTCAGAGAAGGGTATAAATAAATAGATTTTTAAAAGAGAAAGGGACTCAAACCTAGACTTTCTGATTCCAAATTCTAAGGTCATGATGATAGTAGGAAATGTATTATTGACCATTAGAAGTCAACTTAACAATAAATGTCCATTGACTATATAATGAATGCATCTTACTTTAGAAATGATAAGTAGAGATACCCCAATTCTTAGGCAATGAGAGACTTAAAAACTGTAAGAAACACTATTTAATCCATTGTGGTAAGAATACACAAGATATATTTATGGGATATTAGGAAAAATTTGGAAAACAAAATATTCAGGTTTTCAGATAATTTCAGAGCATTATTTTATTATATTAAGTGACATTTACAAAGAAAGTCTAAAGAGGTTATATATAATATATTAAATACCGTAATATGTTAATTGTAGAAAACATTACTTTGAAGGCAGGCTCAGAAGCTACCATGGATGGATATGATGATAGTATATATTTTCAAAATTCTTGCTTCCAATAAAGTCTACGATCATTGAATAACAGCAGGATTTGGAATATGGCATGTTGCTAATAAGATACAGCTATTTTTCATCAGGAGAAATTTACTAGCTAATGGACACACAAGTGATCATGAATTAAGTTTATGAGTTTCTCTAAATTTAGACATTTTTTTCCATTTGATAACTTAAGTATTATCTCTATTTTCAGTTAAAACAAATTCAGTCCATTGGAAAATATGTAAAGATGTATTGAAGAAAAACTCAAACTTAAGTTTGAGTAATTTTAATGCTTTGGTACAGGAGTTCTTTTAAATTAAAGTGGTAGAGGGAGATTAACATCTACTGAGTATATTACAAAGTCTTTAACCAACACTTTATAAAATCATTTAACAATGATGAAAACCCACCTTGGTAGACAATATTAAGTTGAAAGGCATAAAGACCTCATCTTTTGAATTTTTTTTTAATTATTTTTTTTTCCTTTTTTTTTTTTATTAACATATAATGTATTATTTGCCCCAGGGTACATGTCTGTGAATCATCAGGCTTACACATTTCACAGCACTTAACATAGCACATACCCTCCCCAATGTCATCTTTTGAATTTTAACGAAGGATGGAAACTCATTTTTCATTACACTTTGTACTTCCCTGTCATAGTATTTTAGACAATTATAATTAATTACTTATTTGTATTTTAATTGAACATTAGTTTTTCCCACTGGACTCTGAGCCCCATGAGGACAAGGATTAGGCTTATTTTAATCCACACTGTATCTGATACATTATAATAGTAATAATAACAATAATAACTGCTAACCTTTATTGAGTAGTTATTACTTTTTTGGGTCTTGTTTTAACCATTTTATATACATTACTGTAAAGTTTATTTAATTGTAATTTTTGAGGTAGTATGTAAATTGAGAATGCATCAAAAAATGTAAATTTATATACAGAAGCACGAGACCTTTTTTCCCAAGCAGAATGGGATCTATGATGAGGGGGCCTATAAAGGTTACCTACTCCACATAAATGATAAAACTAGGGCTCAAAGAGGTATAGCCCCTGCTTAAAGTCACAGAGGACTATCAAGAATGTAGATTTTCTGATAATGTGCCTCATGCTCCTAAATATAGGATATCTCGTCAACTTTGATGCATTCAGTTAATCATTCTGAAAACTATGTGTATTTCTTATATGGATTTATCCTGCTTCACTCATACACTCATCAACAAACATTTGCTGGACATCAACCTTGCCCCACTGTAAGGATGGTAGCAGGGATAATCAAGACAAGGGAGAAATATGACTGGGGAGACATGCCTATAAATATGAATGTCACTAAGGTGTGGTCAGTGTAAAATAGGAAAGTATTTCCTATACTATACTTAGGAAAGGTTATGGTGGGGATCAATGGAGAAAATGATATCTCTCACAGGTGTTGATAAAATCATTTGCTTTAGTGGAACCATCTCTAATGGGGAAAAGAAAGAAATTTCAAACACAATTCCTTTAATGCTGTTAAAAGAAATTGAATCTACCTTGGATATTAACTCAGAATCAGTTTACCAACACCCAAGAGAAATGACATCTCAACACTATTATCCTGAACACAGAACGAAAAGCATCACTTTGGCTGTCATTCTTCTTCTCTGGACATATTCACCACAGATGGATGAGATCATTCATTTATTTATTCAACAAGTACTTATTGGATGTCCATCATGTGTCAGGCATTCTCTTAGGCACTGGGATACTGGTGAATTTAGAAGATCAGTCATTAATTTTCTCAGAGACCACTTTATATTTGATATACTTGTTTAAATGAAAAATTCCACGAAAATGACTTTTTTTCCCCCATGTGGCCAACAGACAGCCTCTTTTATTGGACGATCTAATTTCATTCAACCAACAAATGTTTATTAAGCACCTATTCAGGCACTGGCTTCAGGAGTGACACAACAGACAAGAATCCCTGTCCTTAACTGAGTTTTACATGAGCAATCATCACAGGGAGATGAGAATAATAAGATAAACGGTTAGTTGATCTAGAAACATGGAAACAAACGACTGGAAAGAAATCAATTCCCTCCATCAACCTGACTTGATTAATTCCAAAATCCAGGCCCCTTCCTGAGAACTGCCCTGGGTCAGAGGCTCACCTGGAAGGCTCACAGGTATGGTAAACAAATGAAGAGTATAAAATGGTCTAGGTTCTAACTCAAGGAAGAGTAAATCAGATGATGATAATAGTTGTCATCTGGGAAGATAGAGCTGGGATTGCCAGATCGTGACCAGGAACCCAAATCCAGATTTTTATGTGAGACTTTGGATGTTTAAATTCTGGCAGCTAAATAAAAAATGAAAAGCATATATATATTTTTGAAAATTATATTTTGATCAAACATTTTATCCAAGCTTTATGAAAACAAAGAAGCTTGGATTATCTGCTACCTTCTGAAAAAATCTAAATCTAATTCAATGCTATACTGTTTTTTTAAAAAGATTTTATATATTTATTTGAGAGAGAAAACATGGGGGGAATGGGATTGAGAGGGAGAAGCAGGCTCCCCCTAAGCAGAGAGCTTGATGCTGGCTGAATCCCAGAGTTCTGGGCCCATGTCCTGAGCCAAAGGCCAACATTTGACCAACTGAGCCACTCAGACACCCCAATGCTATCTTGTTCTTAATATAAAATAGAAAACTGTATTTAAAAACAAAAACACATTTTAAAAAGGAAAGTAGGGGCACCTGGGTGGCTCAGTGGGTTAAAGCCTCTGCCTTCGGCTCAGGTCATGGTCTCAGGGTCCTGGGATCGAGCCCCACATCAGGCTCTCTCTGCTCAGCGGGGAGCCTGCTTCCCCCTCTCTCTCCACCTGACTCTCTGCCTACTTGTGATCTCTCTCCTCTCTGTCAAATAAATAAATAAAATCTTTAAAAAAAAAAAAAAAGGAAAGTAAACAGGACAAAACATTTCGAAAGTATAAATAATAAAGTTGCTTTTTAAAAGTTAATTTTATCTAATTACTTCCTTATAGAATGTAATAAATTTTAACAACCGGGGCACCTGGGTGGCTCAGTCGTTAAGCGTCTGCCTTCGGCCCAGGTCAGATCCCAGGGTCCTGGGATCGAGCCCCGCATCGGGCTCTCTGCTCTGCAGGAGGCCTGCTTCTCCCGCTACCATTCCCTCTGCTTGTGTTCCCTCTCTCGCTGTGTTTCTCTCTGTCAAATAAATAAAATCTTTAAAAAAAAAAAAACAACCATTTTAACACTTTCTTAGGAATATGACTAAAACTGTCTATGAAAGTTATAGGCAACTTATTAATTTGTTTGACAGTTTTATAAAACACGATGACCTGAAATCTATTAATGCTGAAATTTGTATACATATTCAATCATACATGTATTTTGATGTGTATATCAATTGCGTTTCATATTTTTTAGAAAACATTGTAATTTAAAATTTTACCAGAACATTTTGCAAGTATGTGCACAGAACACTGACGTTGCATTTGATATTAATTTCAATTATTATCAGGCATTATGAATTTAGAAAATCAAAGACCCAGTTAAGCTTTCAAACTTCAGCTTGATTTTGCCATTTCTTACGATCACAAAACATTTGTAGTTTATTATATTAAACGGTCTAGCTTTACGAATAGCTTCCCAAAGCTTCCCAAATTTTTTGTTTCCAAAAAATTATGTAGGAACTTGTTTTGGCAATTAAAGTCATGTTTTAAATGTGTTAAGAGAATCCAGAACTTCGATCCTTTGGATGGGGAAGACTACTTTTAAAATAGTCTTCTCACTAATGTTTTAAGAACTGTGAACTTTAAGAATCCATTTCAGATTTTCATCAAGTAAAAGTTTAAATGTCTAATTGGTAAAGAGGTCAGCTGATAAACAGCTTTTATTCGAGCAACTGTCTCCACACATTAAAAACTCTGACCAGTAATAAATACTTATGCTTTTATGGTGTCTGAAAAGTATGCCTGTAATGACGTATTCGGCTTGCACAGAGAAGCTGCATCGAGCAAGGACCTTAGGAACTGAGCTTAACTCTTGCAACTTTAAAAGCAAGTAAGACTCCTGAGGTGAACTAAAACTAATGGGTTCTAGTAGGTTCTTTCATACCAAATTGTTTAACTTCTGTAACAGATCCCAGATCTGTGAAGGCATCTGCCTCACGTAACCATAGATGCAGATCCTACCTGCATTAAGCTTCCCCAACAGACTCTGAGCCGTGATCCTTTCTAATAATCCCATAATCTTTCACCTGATATCCCACCTTGCTAGAATATGATGCCTGTAAATTAAACAAACAGGCAGAAACTATTGGGTGAGCGGGGGGTGTTAAAGGATTCGCTCTTGGTTACATTCCAAAGGATTCCTTTTTCCATAAAGAAATGCATTCTGTTGAAAGCCCCTTATTCTTAAAGTTCTTCCTCTTTCCTACAGGGGCAGAGGAAAGTTTCTTATGCTCTTTTGCCATCATCATCCTGGCTCCACTCTGATTTCATGACCTCTGAGTTAATCCTTCTTTTTTTCCTATTAGCAAGTGTAAGCAGGCAGACTTCAAACGAACTGCAGTAGGGTCACAAGGTTTAATGGGCACGGAGATAATCATCTAAATTACATTTCTAGGCCTGATGGGCTAGACAGACTTAGAGGGTGACTTTACCAGCATATTCGCTGTTAATCAGCAAGATTGGTGGGCCTCAGAGTGTAGCTGCCTCTGCCTTTCTCCCTCAGGGGCTGGGCCATAGTGACTGATTAGCGAAGGCAGCTGCGTGAACTTTCTTCTTCCACAAAATGTGTCGTGTCCCCAAAGGACATGAAAGTCAACTGTGGCCACACCTCAAACACCAGACGCACTCTTTTCATCTCTGTGGAATTATCTGCCCTCTACTTGTAGATCATGATCCGAGGACAACAGTTGTTGCCGATTTTCACGATCTGTTAACACTTAGGAATTTTTACACTGAAGCACTCTTTTCTACACTTATTTCCTGTAGCATTTGGGAAAATGTCATAGCCTATTGTATATATATATTTTACTACATGATTCTCAACTTTATAAGGAAGAAGAAACATGGGATAACTCTAAAGATAAAAGGAGCCAAAATAACTTCACCTCTTAAAATTCAAAGATAAACATCTCCTTGGAACTGGCAGAGAGGTTTTCTCTCTGATAAATCGTCAGAGCTGTTTTACAATACAGGCTCATCCAATTTGGCTACAGATTGCAGTTTATTAGCCAAGAAAACAGCAGCTTTCCCTCTGGTAGGGTATGATATTAGAATGTAATGTTTAAATGAATCCCCCCAAAGAATAAATGGAATCATTTAAAATTAATCAATATGCCTAATATATAAATGAATATAATATAATCTCTCATCTCAATAACTTCTAATTTACAAAGGCTTTTATATCCATTGTCATTTTATTCTTTTTTTTTTTAAAGATTTTATTTACTTATTCATTTGACAGAGAGAGAGAGAGTGCACAAGCAGGGGGAGTGCGAGAGGGAGCCTGATGTGGGGCTTGATCCCAGGACCCTGGGATCATGACTGAGCCAAAGGCAGATGCTTAACCAAATGAGCCTCCCAGGTGCCCCTGTCATTTTATTCTTAATAACCTAGGGAAATAGGTTGGGACAATGCTATTATCTCCATTTTACAGATTGTAGCAATTTTCTGAGAAGTTAAATGGCATCTCAATGTCACTGAGATAACAAGTGATAGACTCAACACAAAAACCCAGGTCTTCTGATGCCACACCTAATCCCTATGTATCATTGAATAACATTGTGAAAAATGAGGTCTTTTGGTGGGATGTCTAGTGGTTTAAAAAAAAGTACCATTCACTCAAAGAGGACCTATTGGCAAAGGTGGTAGGTAGATTGTGTTCACTCGATTAGCATTCTAAAGTGAAAAAACCAGATTGACTCGACTGATTTAATAAGGATGTTGATTTGTGAAAATAGCTACATACATGACAGTGTTTCTAAAAACTTGGATGACTCTTACTATAGCATGGAGTTTATAAAAGCCACAAACACATGAAATTATAATTTGGTTAGATTCTGAAGAGACAGTGTAGACATTTTACAAATGAAATACAAATGATTTTAGTGAAAGCCAGAATCAAAAGAAAGGTTGGACTTTACAAATTCCAATCTTAAAATATTTTAAGACTTTTTCTGAATAGTAAAAATTTTATTTCCTCCCAATCCAAATACTATAAAAGGAGAACAAGAAAGAAAAAATAACTTAGAAAATTTAGACTTGGTAGCTGTTAATCATATAGTGCACAGAAGTAGGCAGTAGATGTGTTGTGAACTCTATGGTGAGGTCTCTAGAGATTTGGGAGAGAATGAAAGACAAGGAGAGAAGGAAAGAGAATGAGAAGGAAATTGGAACGTAGAGGGGATGAATTTCTAAGAAAAGGACTTTCTAATGACGTACAGATTGGTCAAATGATTGCTACACATATCATCGCTCTTTCATGACTGAATAGTAGGAGGAGTCGGATAAAGATTATTTGAATATATTCATACAGTGATGTGTCCCCAAACATGAATCTGGTCCATTAAAAACACAGCCTTTATTTTCATTACTGAACAATTTAGGAGTTTCAAAATTTTAAAATTTGACAAAAAGAAGTGTACTTTTGCTTTTAGAATTGTTCCTACCAAAACGGATAAAACAAACAAAACAAAATAAGAAAAAAAAGCACTTATTGGATTAAAGTTTTCATCCAAAATACACTATCTTCCATATGTCTTTTTTTAAATTTAATTTTATTTTTTCAGTGTTCCAATATTCATTGTTTATGGTCTTTTATCTGGTATTTGGTGAAGTTGTCCTTTTTGTTTTGTTTTGTTCTTTTGTTTCCATTTTGTTTCAGTTATGTTTATGTTTATTCAGTTATGTTTCAGTTATGTTTAACAAGAGCAAATAAAACTAAGAAAATAATAATTTATGTTATCAAAATAATTATTGAAATAATCTGATATAATATGTTACATGTGCAAAACATAAATGCCTTTGACAGTATTGGAGAATTCAAGAAAACACACACACACAAAAATCTTTGTTGTTCAGAATTACTTATAGGAAAGGTCAGGAAATATTAAAAAAAATGAAAACACATTTGTTGCATAAAGAATACAGAGTGATCAATATGTGATTGAAAGTCAAGTTATGGGACGCACCACAGAAGGGACTTATTTTGTTCCCTGGAAAACTATCTCACTGGTGACATTACCTAGAAATTTGTGTTTTCACACACAACAAGAGAGTTTTTTGAGAGGTAAACAAACAGGCATTCCTATCATGCAAATAAGTGGGCCACAGAACTGTATTGAAAAGAACATGCACCTGAGCTACAGAATCCTAAATGCAGGTGCTTTCTACATGAGAAAGAAAGGGCATACGCTCAGGGATGGTAAAAACCTATGTTTCTCAAGTACTGTTCCTGGACCAGATGCCAGGGATCAGCATCACCAGGAAACTGGTTAGACATGCACAGTCTTGGGCCCTGCCTCATTCCTTCTGAGTCAGAAATGGACTGGGGCTGACAAGCCATGATTTCACAAGCCTTTGAGGACATTGCACTGCACACTTAAGTTTGGGAATCACTAATATAAGGAAAAGTAGTGACAGGAGAGGAATGAAAGGAACGTGACGTCAGCTGATGCTAGCAAGGGTGGTGAGCCCTGGTGAAAATGGGGGAGGCTATCATAAGCAATGTGCACAGCAGTCAATGAGAAAGAAACCATGATCTAGATGGAAGTGAACTCAAGAAGTGTGGTAGACTAGATAGGAATTGTATGAGAAGCTGTAGGTCTAATCCTTCAAACCTGCTTTGGCCC
The DNA here is from genome assembly GCA_028646535.1 of Procyon lotor. Taxonomy (NCBI): domain Eukaryota; kingdom Metazoa; phylum Chordata; class Mammalia; order Carnivora; family Procyonidae; genus Procyon; species Procyon lotor. Next base: position 23,601,974 of record CM053614.1, read on the forward strand.
ACAACCCCTCTAAGCCTTGGGCCGAGTAGCCAGCCGTGGGGCAGGCCCCATGTCATCTGGAAAAGGGAGGGCTCACAGGATCTTATGCCCTTCAGATCAGACTTGTAACGTCCTGAAGTTTTGCTCCTTGATATGTAAACACACACTGACAGTTAAAGTAAGAGCATAGCATCTAGCAGGAACAGAGAATGGGATATTCTTCTAATCCTTCATTTCTTTACAATGTATGGGTGAGTGAGGTTTCAAAAGTCATTGGGTCCACCCAAGTTTGTGATGCCTGAATTCTTTCTTTCATTTTGCCACCGAGTGGTCAACTAATCTACGCTTTGGATACTTTAAAGGGACATGTGTTGTCTCTGGAGATGGCCTTTTTTATTCTGTCTTTGGAGAACTATAGGTATGAGAACACACTTACTTATGTAGAACCAGTAGCTATCTCCCTATTGAGAGGTTCAGCAAAATACCAGAATTGGAGACATTTGTCATTTCTTTCACCACCTGTTACTCAATCTTTTCTCATTTAGGAGAATTCCTCTACTAGGAAAGCCAGATACTCCTGTGCCATTTGATTGATAAACTGGACAAGGACATGTGATCTCAACTTGGCCAATGGTATGTCCTACCCCAAGACTTTGATTTTGGAGCAAATTATATGAATAAGAAGTGACAGTGTTGAATTCATTTATTGGAATGAAGCAGTGGCAGAAGCAGTAGCCTGCAGGATCTGGAAGAGGGAGGATCTGGAAAAGAGAGTGTCCAATGGCAGCAAGAGTGACAGTGCCAGGAGTGGCATCCGGACCAGATGGTTCTCATTATCTGTGGATTCTTCCTCTTCCTTTGGTTCCTGTCTGTTTTCTGGTTCTTTAGTGTTCCCACAAGAGTTCAGTTCTGTAAGTTACCATATATGTTTTAAATAGGTTCATTTCTCACTCAGGTTAGCTGGAATTGATTTCTATTTCTTGCACTCAGAGTCCTGGACTAATCGATGGAAGGTTGGGGCAAGTCAAGAGGGTGCAAGAAATAATGAGTTTGACATTAAAAATGTTAATGTGACAGAGAATTGTTTAAGTAAAAGTGGTCAATATGCAGTTAGAGAAGTTGATGGAGTCCATGAGGAGGTAGGCATTTCATAGCCATCTCATGTTTAAAGTCCTAGAACCTGGAAGAAGTATTCACAGAAAAAGATGAACCTTATATGGAAACTGTTCTTTGCTTCCTTGCAGCCATCTCTCTTGAAAGAGTACTCCCAATTTCTTCTGGTAATTGATTCTTGTCCATACTTAGCTGAGCTTTGGAAGACTGACCTCGTACCATTCCTAGAGATAGATATCGCTGGCTTAAGCCAATCAGTAGTAAATAGCTGGGCATAAAATCTGATCAGAGATAATGAGATTTATGCAGATTTTTCAAGAACTTCTACGTATGTGATCTGAAGATAAAAAGTATAGTATGGCCATAGCCATGTGTAGACACAACAGAGGATCTACACTACCCAAAGGCTCCAGGGCGGAGTCTGGGGGAGAAGAAATACCTAGAAGACTTAGCAGTGAGATGGAGAGGAAACAGGGAACATCAATTAAGTACTGAACCAAACTGCAACTGAAGCCAAAACAAACAAACAAACAAACAAACAAACAAACAAAGCTGGACTTTTCAGCTACATCAGCTAGCAAATCCCCTTTAAAACCCAGATCAAGTTGGGTTTTTGACACTAGTAATATAAACTGTTCTAGCCATTATAACCCTTCTCCTCAACTGACATCCTTCCCATCTCCGACGCTGATTACATTTATCATTTATAATATGAGTGAAATGGATGATATCAGAATATACAAAGTGATGGCCTATGAGTTGAATCTGATCATAGAATTCTTATTTATTCATTTGGCTGACAGAGGGTGCCTTTTAAAAAAGTATTACCAGTCTACAAGATCACATGCTTGAAAGCCTAATCATACTCTGTATACCAGGCTTACAGGAATTTATTTGGGGCAGAACATGATTTGATTACGAAAATATCCAAAGCTCTGATAACAGGCATTTTACTTCAAGGCTAAGCAGGTTTCCTCATTTGTCGTCTGGTGTAAAAATATCTCAGTAGTTTAAGAGCAGCTAATTGTATAAAATTGTATAAAAATTGATATAAAATTGACATAAAAATCATATAAAAATTGATACCATGAGCTTTAAAGTCAGATAGACCTAAAGGTCTGTCCCCTGTTTGCTGTGATAATAGTACCCATTACATATGGTTTTTATGTATATGAAAGGATAAGATGTGCCAGGCATAGCATGTGGCATATGGACATTTATTAGGATAGACTGTTCTACTGCATGAGCTTATATTCTAATCATGTGTAATAGTTTCTATTGAGGAATCTCAACTTGAAAGATATAAATAAGACAGAAATCTTATGTTTTCCAATTACTACTATTATCACACTCCATTGACTAAACTACCCTCTTTTTTTTTTTTTAAGATTTTACTTATATTTATTTGACAGAGATCACAAGTAGGCAGAGAGGCAGGCGGGGGTGGGGGGGTGGGGGAAGCAGTCTCCCTGCTGAGCAGAGAGCCCCACACGGGGCTCAATCTCAGGACCCTGAGATCATGACTCTCAAGCCAAAGGCAGAGGCTTTAACCCACTGAGCCACCCAGGCACCCCTAAACTACCCTCTTTTTAAATGGGCCTGACTCCCTTAATGGCATTAAAGCCTTTTATCATTATACTTCAGTCATTGCTAGTTATAAAAAGTCTCATTTTCAATATAAAGACTTGGGTCTATTCACTAGAAGTTTAATTTCATATTGGATCCAAAACTTTCCCCAGGGAAGTGACTTGTAGCCCCTAGAGTTTATGATGGACAGAGAGTGAGAGGTTTAATTCTAAAAGAGCTCTTATAATTCCTGGCCTCTTATATTCCTCCAGTTATTCAAGCACACACTAATCTAGGGGTCCCTGTGGAGGGATTTTACAGATGTAATTAAGGTCCAAAATCAGTTGAGCTTAAATTAGGGAGCTCTAGGTCTAGGAAAGACAGAGAGCAAGTTCTGAGAGTGATTCCAGGTGTGGGAGATTCTCCACTGCGGGCTTAGGAGACAGAGGGACCCACATGGTGAGAGGAACCCTTGTAGTCTCTGGACGTGGAGAGCAGCCCTCGGCTGACAGCCAGCGAGACAATGGGAACTTCAGTCCTACGGTCACAAGGACCTGACTTCCATAACAGTCCAAATGAGCTTGGAGACCCATGCTTCTCCAAAGCCCCCAGAGAGAAATCAGTCTGACCAACACCTCAACTCACTCCTCTTGATTTGAGACAGGAGGAAGGAGAGGAGAAAAGAGTGGTCATCACGGTTGATCTAGCTCACCATCCACCCTTGACGCAGATGGGGGTCTCCTCAAATCAGCCCTGACGATGATGCCACTGTCTGGAGCCCACAGAGTCTCGGCTGTCTTTTCCAATGGAGGAGGACATACTTAGAGACTCAGGGATCTGGTCTCACGCTGATTCCCTGATAAGCCTTCTGAACCTAGTTTCTTCTATCTTCGACAGCTTTGCTTCTGGAGGCTGTGACAGGGACAGATCTACGGTTAGTCCTAAGATATACCTCAAGGCCTCTAGATACAGAGAGACCTCTAGGTCCTTGTCCCTTCTCAGCCTGGCAAGCCTCATCAACTGCAGTGTCTCAGGAAGCTTTTCTCCCTGTGTGCTAGGACAAGGCCATTCCACAAGCCCGGCTGCTAAGCAGACCTGCAACCAGCTAAACAAGCACCTTTCTCTCCTTCCTGAAGTCATCTCCAAAATGTCAGGTGATTACCTCAGAGAGGAGAAACTGTGGATTCCTTTGTCTTCCTCCCTTGGGAGCAGAGGGGAGCAGGTAGCCTGTCCTCACAAGGAATATAAACCCCATGGGTCAGCTCTTCTCTCTCAGTGCCTTCATACCGGTCTGGCTGCTGAGTATGTGGAAGTCTGAGTCTAAGAAGGAGGCTTTCTCTTTATTGAAACACGAAGAATTTAGAAACTGCATTATTTGGTAACCTTCAGGGACAGGAATGATGCCATCATTATTCTGTTACAAATATAATGACGCATGTTAACATTTCTGAAAGGATCTTATTCATATGACCTAGAGCATAATAACTTAAAAAAAATAGAACATATATTTAATTTTGTATCTAGCTTGGAAGCTTAATTAAGTATTAATTAAGAACATTTTCGGCAGGCGCACCTGGGTGGCTCAGTCTGTTAAGCATCCAACTCTTGATTTCTGCTCAGGTCATGATCTCAGGGTTGTGAGATTGAGCCCCGAGTCAGGCTCCATGCTGGGGGTAGAGCCTGCTTAAGATTCTCTCTCTTCTTCTTCCTCTGCCTGTCCCCCACCCCCATTTGTGCGCACTCTCTCTCTAACAAACAAATAAACAAACAAGCCTTCTAGGCATTGTGCTAAGCAAGGTGATCAAAGATCTAGGTTTTGAGAAACTGTGTGTGTGTGTGTGTGTGTGTGTGTGTGTGTGTGTGTAGATGCATGTGCAAGTAATAGGATGCGGGGAGGCAAAGAGGTAGTGCACACATGGACAGTAAGCTCCAGGAACAGATTATTAACCAACTCCAATGTCATTGTAAAGATACCCACAAGGATTTCACCATCTTGACCAACACCATGCTAATGGGTAGGGGAATCCATTCTATTTAAAAAAGGATTTGAATGAGGTCCTGAGTGCTTATTCTGGCAAAAAATAAGTAGTTTCATTTAAAAATATACTTAAACTAAACATTTTAAGATGCAGACATGTATATTCCTCCAGACACTTTCTTGCCATAATGAATCCATGTGCTTTTGTTCTTGAAAAAGCACAATACAACAAAACAAAAATTGAATAAACAAACACCAACTTTTGATCAAGTCAGAGGCCTCTCTGATCTCCCAAGAAGTGGGATCTCACTGAGAAGAGACCATCACTCTGTACCCTTGGATCTTGGGGCAGTTTTGAAAAATCTGAGTTTTCAAATCAGAAAGATGAATTGCAGTGATGTCTTTTACTCTTTTAGGAACATGAAATTTAAACTTTATAACATTTGTTATTAAAATATAAAAAGTGAAATCTTTATTCTGTGGGTCTGTAAGAGCAACTTTTGAAGTAGGATGCATCTATCAACATACTTATTAGGGGCATTTTTTTTCCCCTACAGTTTTGGAGAGAGCCTGAAAACCAATGCCAGTATGTTTTAGATATTCATAATTGTTTACACATGTCCCAATAACAAAATATGTTTGGGGGGTTGGTGCTTTACTTTTAGGATTTGGGACAGCTGGAAATTATTATTATTATGGTTAAAAATGTTCTTATTGTATAATGGTGTTAAAAAGAATATAATCTTTCAGATGCTTCCGTCTAACGTGGAACGCATAATGTTTTATTAAGTTGAGTTAAATATGGTTGGCTATTGTCTGGTCAGTTACACATGAAGGTATCTAAGGAAATAGGTTTTCAGAGAAAGCATCAAATAAAACATGATTGTGGTTCATTGTTCCTGATATTATTATTGTTATACAGAAAAATCTTAGTGCTCCTTCTAAGGGTAAGATAGTTAATATTCCACATATTGCAGTGACATATTTTAATTAAATATTTAAGAAATGGGACATTGTTTCCAATCATGATACAATGTATCAAATACCTTGGAGAAGTGTAAAAAATTCTTTTGATATTTGCCAATCAGGGAAAAAAAGAGTGATTAATAAGGGAATCTGTGGCTCCCAGAACCCAGAGCATTTCTTTTAAGGAGCCAGACTACATTAAGAGCCAAGAGGAAGCAAGGTTCAAAGGAAATTCATCTAATATTTGTGCTCTGGTTATGAAAGGGGTGAGAGGCTGTTCACGAGCAGCATGTGGCCAGTTGGCAAGGAGGGCTGTGGGCCAGGCAGAGGGGTTAGTGTGATCACAGACGGACTTAGCATGGGAAAGAAGATGCCAGAGAGTCCTAGGCAATGCATGCTATTTTGGGGGCTTTCCATGAATCCTTTTTTCATTCTGTGCCAGCGTTGACGTGGACAAATGTATTTGTTGATGGGCTATTGAAGATTTGCAGATTATCAAAGTAAGTCTTATCTTTGAGGACGTTACACTCAAGGAGGATTTTCTTTTTAATAATCATTTACAACTACCTATAAAATGAATACCTTTTTTATCGAAAAATTTATTTACAGTTTTTATGTTTTATTATATCAAGAGGATGCCACTAAGACTTAAGAAATAAGTGTATGACATAGCAGAGTGCATATTCTAAAGAAGAAATAGAACTCTCTTTTTAGTCAAGCAGAGTGGTCAGCAAATTTGCAATTGATCATTCATTTAATACATTTAGAAATATCAACTTTGTATTGGAGACTTAAGGATATGGAGCTGGCTCAAGATCTCAGGAAACATATCTAGGTCTGGATTCCAAAAGTTCTTTTACAACTACTGGCCATCCAAAAGTTTGATGACCAGCCCATAGGTTCTCAACCTCACTCTCCTACTGATTGGCAATGAACCTTGGTAAATTATTAAGGATGGATCTTGGCAAGTTATTGAAGCTTATTCATTTGCAGGATGAGGGGTAGAATAGCCAAGATCTCCCCAACTCTAAAGTTTAGCGTGACATTGGAATACAAGATCCACAAATGACTTTAAAATAAATACGCCTGCTGCCCACGGAGCTATTGGTCAATCCCACCGCTAGAGACACGCCTGGCTACTCACACCCTCCTCTACAGGGGTCTTCCCATTAATGGCCTGGGCCACTAAAGCCCTTCCTCCACGCAAAATCACGGCAGGGTCCCCTGGCATCCATATTCTCTTCCTCAGGACCCTTCTCACCGTATTAAACATCATATATTAGGAGGATTTGGGGGATGTTCCTTAATCTAACCTCACTTCTAAATTTTCTTCTATAGAAAAAAATAAATAACAACAAGTTCTAAATTACAACTTACAAATGAACTTTTGGGCCCAAGTCTTTTGGAAACCACATATTTATTTCAGCACCTAGTTTTGGAGTGGGATGCAGTGATTAAGAGCAGAGCTTGGAAGGAGTGGGGGCTGCTGCTAGTAGGTAGCAGGGTTCTGGAACCAGGCCGCCTGGCTTCCCCAACGGGCTCTATCTACTGCTTGTAAGCTATGTGACTGTGGGCATGTTCTCTGTAACTCCATTTCTCCATCTGCAAAACCACTGGGTGTGATTGGAAGATCTGCCTTGTCAGTGTTTCGTTTTGAGAACTGAGTGACCGACTGTAAAGCGACTAGAATAGGACCCAGCACATGGTAAGCCCTGAAAAATTGTTAGCTACTATGCATTAAATAGTCTCAAAAAGTGGCAAATCTCTCATCTGTGGAGATGTATTTGCATTAGGGAAATATCCAAATGTCATTTGGAACAAATTCTGATTTTAAACAAGTGGGAAGAGGTTAGCAGTTTGGGTTGAAATTATGATGTGAATGTACGGAATGGGACACATTTTCTCAGTTAGGTCATTATCAGGTATGAATACTTTTATTGTCTCTTGAAGTGATGGCTTTCAAAAGTGATGGTGCTTTTGAAAAGAGATTATACATATTAAAAAATTAACTTACATTATAGTTATACCTTTTGTCTGATGTTACAGAGTTATCTTTGTCCTTTGCTGCTCATTCATGAAAACGGCTCAGGGAATATTGATCCCCTTACCTTTAATGGAATCTACCAGATAATATGTGAAAGGATGTCCCTGTGCTTGGCAAAGAAATACTTCCTCTCTTTTTGTAAAATAACTCTCTAATTCTCAGTCTCTCAATGAGATGGCTAATATGATGACTTATATAATTAGTTGTGCAACTATTGAAATTAAAACACATTCAGGACAAATTTTACACTCAATTCTGGAAGTTTCACTTATTACATTTACTATAAAATTTATCGTATAATTTAGCACAGGTGGTTGCTCTGCAAAGCCCTTCATGTTTTTATATCTTATTAATCTAACCTTAAATATAAGCGATTTAAAAATCTCCATTCAGTTTACTAGACCTCAGTTTAAAAAAAAGTCTATTTTAAACTTTCCTCTTATACCAACCTGAAGGCATTTTATTTACCTGTCTATTTATATTTTGTAAACGTGTATATTGAGTTCTGTCTGTGCTAGGCACTATTCCAAACTCCAACAATATTAACTCAGTTTTTCCTTTAAACCACTCAATGGGATCAGTACTATTACATCCCTATCTGAGGGATGAGAAACCTGCCCAAGTTCTCCAAAATGTAAGTGGTGAACTGTGACTCAAAATCAGACTGTACAAATAATATTTTGATCAAAGTATTTAAGAATGGTTATTCCACTTGAAGAAAAAATTTCCCTTCCTGGTGTTTCTTAAACTTGTGAAAACATGGCCTCTTAAGTCTAGCAGTAATTTAACTTTAAAATAACCTATGAGGTCTGGAAAAGCCATTCTCAAGTATTTAGGGTGGGGGTAGCGTAGACGAGGTAAAAACACAGGAATGCCAGTGAAAGCCGGCCCCCCTGTTGCTGAAGAATGAGATCCTAAGGAGTTAGGGGGCCACTGGGGTGGAGAGGCCAGTTCTGCTTTGAGGAATGAGGTCATGTTCAATGTTTTAAACTCATTAGTCCTGCCTAAAAAAAGGATGTGGATGAAAAAGGAAAAAAAAAAAAGACAAATTAACATCATTTTCAAAAGAAGTTAAATATGCCAGGCAGTGAAGTGTCCTAATTCTGCCTTCAGGGAACAGATGTCAAACCAACTTGCAGTTCTGCAATCGGTGAAATCATCTGCAAGGAATACTCCCCTCCCTCATCCTTGTTCCTACAACACACACCTATTGGAGGAAATGTTACTGCTGGTCAGAAGCATGTGGAAATTTTCTCAGCATTATCTAATTCAGCCATTGGGCCAAGCTTTCTTTGAACAAAAACCAATTTGTTACAGCCTGATGAAAGAAACAGCACCAATGGCTTTGACTAATGAGGACAATATAAACAGTCTAAATGACATATTATTAATTTTCCCTATGTTTCCAGGACCACCATTACCTACAACGCATAACCACTTTCTGAGCCTGTGAGAAGAACAATGGCCAAGTGGCTCCTCACAGATGTTTATTTCCAAAACAATATTAGATCTGGTGGCATTTTGCTTTAAGAATCATAATAATTGCAGATTCTTTGGGCTAACAGAGATCATTGGAAAACCACACATAATTCCAAAATGGTATATTGTTATACAGATACTAATTTTTTTTTTTTACTATGAAAACAACAAATGAAGTTACATATATAAACACTTAGGACAGTTTCTAGGACAAAGTAGGTGCTCAATAAATTGAATTATAATCATGTTTATTTAGGCTGGAAGTAAAACCATCCTTATTCTGCTTGTTGCTGCCCTTGATACTCTGCATGAGATTGTGAGTTACTAGGATAAGAATTTTTTACCCAAGGTTTTTCATAAGTTTGAAATTATATATAGCATTGTGTATGCTTGTGTATTATTGCTTGGAACAAAGGGTCAAAACTTTCATCAGATATGCAAAAGGGTACTTTGCTTCCTCCAAAACGTTAAAGACCACCAGCCCACAGGAATTGTTTGCTTTAACTTGTCTTATACAGAGTCAAGTTCTGTTGTTTGATGAAGCCAAAAATGCTTTTTTAAACATGAGTCATATTCTAGGCTTGGTTTGGTAGTGGGAGAAGAGCTTATAAAATGTCTAATCCAGCACCCATACTCTCCCCTCTCCTACCGACGTCCTCACTAACTTGCTGTGTACCTTTGCTAGAGTTGATTTGCACCTGAAAAATGGGGAAGAAGTAGAGAAAGAGAGATAAAATATCTAGGGCCCTTTGGAGTAATTGAAGTCCACAAAGAGGCTGGTATCAGGAATTGGAGTTATTAAAAAGAAATCCCTTTTGTCTGCTTCCTTGTTGGCTACCGCCTCCCTCAAAGTTTCAAATGTCACATTAGAAATTAGAAATCTGGTTACTCTAACAATATATTTGTCAGGGTTCTTTTCTATTTCCCTATACAGTTCACAAATCAGAGGACTAATTCTTAGAATGCCAAACAGAAACTTCAAATGAAAATGAGTGTAAGTCTACAGCAGAAGGCTATACTCAGAAACTTTTGGGTCCTGAAGCCAGGAAGATCTCACTCTCTTCCACATTGTACTGGTGCCGCTGCACTCGTGGTAGTAAAAGCTTGTTTCTTCTTGTAAAGGAAGCAGATGTGACTTGGAGAAACATGGAAAACAGATGTGCTGAGCAAAAGTTTTTATTTAATGGTAATTTATCTGACCATAAGTTACATTAACTCATGAGGTGAGTGTTTAACACAGCTCTTTTTCACCAGCTCAGAAAGATAATTTATATAAGCACTAAAACCGATCACGAGCTAAAGAACACACACCTCTCTCATCTTCACTGGCTTTTTAAGACAACAATACAAGATGAAAATTCCCAAGCCTCAGATGTATGTGAATGCTTACTGGCCACTGAGGAGGCTACTGCCATCAAAATGCCTGGGTGTGCAAAGTGCTCGTGGAAATGACAGTTCACTTCCCTTGCTGCTACAGAGGCTCTTGGAGAATGCTGGTGAAGGTGTGTTCAGTCCCTGCACACAGTACCTGAAACACCTGTTAAGGGTTAAGTGTTTAGGTCAAGAGCAATTGACAAGACTTGAAAGAATGCCTATGGCCCAGGTCATTGATTATGATATGGATGCTTGTTATACATCCTTTGGAATGAGGTAGAAGAGTAGGGCCAAATTCTCTAATATGCACAATGGGAACCCTGCCTACAGCGCACAGTACTAATTTTAGGAGCCTAAGAAAATGCTTGAATTTCCTCTCTAATTAAAAGGAAAGAAAAAACTGAATTCTTTAAAGTGTGTATGTGTGTGTGAGTACACGCACATATACATATATATTCATCTTTCTACTGACACAGTTGCAAAATATGATTTGAAGTATTTCTTTCATGAAAGAAGGGGTCCACAAAGGCCAAAGTGCCTGGGACTCATGAACATCTGGAATGCAACCATGTGGATCCGGCCCAGGTCACTCACTCTCCTTTCTAATTCCCAACCAGTTCTTCCCGTCCCAATTCCTTTACAATTTCAGCATCCTCTCTATTATCGGCTCCTACTTCTTTTGGTGTTCTCTTTCTTCCTCCTTTTTCTCCTTCCCTACATCCCTGCAGGTAAGCCCTAGAGGTGGATCTTTTTTTTTTTTTTTTTTTAAAGATTTTATTTATTTGACAGCGAGAAACACAGCGAGAGAGGGAACACAAGCAGAGGGCATGGTAGCGGGAGAAGCAGACTTCCTGCAGAGCAGAGAGCCCGATGCGGGGCTCGATCCCAGGCCCCTGGGATCTGACCTGGACCGAAGGCAGACGCCCAGCGACTGAGCCACCCAGGCGCCCCCCTAGAGGTGGATCTTGACAAAAAGAGTTTTCATGATGATGATGATAATAATTGAGTACTGATTGAGTACCTGACCATACACTAGCCTTGTGATAAAACTTGGTGTTTACCCTCTAGCTGAATTCTTAGAACAATTCTATGAGACATGTTCCATCACTAGTTCTATTCTTAAAGATAAAGAAACTGAGGTTCTGAGGTTTGCACTGAGAGACACAGCAAATTAGACCAATTAGAAGCAGAGTCAGGACTGAAACCCAGGCTTCCCTGATAGCAATTTTGGGCATGAGCCTTGGAGTCCATGGCCTTTAACCACTGGGTTAGGAAAATGGCCGGACATAATTTGCTAAGATGCAAATTTTGCTCTAATGAAATAATCTTGACAGAGCAAACTGACTTTCATCCCGTTCATAGAGCAAGAGAAAATTCTGACATTTACAGTGGAGACATTATCTTCTGCATGTGTGAGAACTAAATACAGTGTTCAATCATAGCATTCTGGAACCTATTAATTTTCACTCATCAAAGTAAAAGAGATATAATAAATCATCGAAGGTGGAAACCAACACGTGAAGAACCTGTTCTTAATACCTTTGAGACATACCACCAAATATAAAATCCTCAAAACTAAATGTAGATATATAAGCTAATACAAATAGAAATAAGTACATAAATTTATAAATGAATATAAAAACATAAAATAGCCCAAGAGTTAATTTTCTCTTAGAAGGGAGTGGGTGAAGTAGATAATAAAAATCACCTGATTATCTTATCCATTTGTTGTGAGGATTATACAACAGTATGAAAGGAAGGTCCTTTTCACATCAATGACTATGTCACTGAAGTCTGTCAGACCTGTATTCAAATACCACCTTTGCTGGGTGCCTGGGTGGCTCGGTGGGTTAAAGCCTCTGCCTTCGGCTCAGGTAATGGTCTCACGGTCCTGGGATCAGGCCCTGTGTCCGGCTCTCTGCTTGGTGGGGAGCCTGCTTCCCCCTCTCTCTCTGCCTCCCTCTCTGCCTACTTGTGATTCCTCTCTCTGTGTCAAATAAATGAATAAAATCTTAAAAAAAAGACCACTTTTGCTACTGATTACATATGTTTATGTCCTCCCTAAGTTAAGGATGGATACAGTTGTCACCTATGTTTAAAGTTGTGAAGAGCATCAAATAAGATAAAAAGGTAAAGTATGAAAGGAAGGTCCTTTTCACACCAATGCATCTTGTATGGTATATAATAAAAGTTCTACAAACGTTGCATTTTATCTCCTATAGTATATGACATATTTGTAAGAGCAAAGTCCATAGCAGATAATTAATAGACGGTTGTTAGCTGGGAATTTTTCACCTACAACACAGGCTCTATTCTTGAAAAATTGAATCACATTCTTCTGGTGTAGTGAGGTAGGCAAGGTAACCAAAAAAATCACTATAATGAGTATTTTATAGATATTACAACTTTGGAAATGAACAAAGATTTTTTAAAGTAGTCATCAATAAATGCTCTTCTATTCTTTTATTATGGGTGTTTGCTAAAATATTAGACAATTATCACATGAATTGTTCTGTAACCTTTCTGTTGAGAACCAGTCCAAAATTAAATGGGAAAATTATAAAACATTTCCAAATGCTATAACTGGAGTCATTTACACATCATTTAATAGTTCAGCATATAGATCACTAGTTAATTTTTTTACAATAAGGCAGCAAATGTGAGTTTTAAATCTATAGCTAAATGCTGGACAAACTTTTTTCTTAATGGGTTTTTTCCTTTCCTTGGTATTTTCCCTTTATTAATTGTAATTTATTTTAAAATGAAGGCTGTTTCTAACAAATGGATCCCTGAAATGTACTCTCCTACGCTTCTGCTATATGACCTTTCTGTAGATTTTATTTATGGCTCTATTCTGGCACAACACTTTGGGGGCAAAATGTTTATGAGACCATAGATCATTCATACAAATCAATTTCTATGGATGCTATATTGTTATCCATGTCAAAACTTCTTGATTTGGAAAGAGATATTAAAAGAAATATTTCCTCATATGTGTTTTAATTTCCTTAGAACATAAATATATTTTATTAATTCCAAAACATGACATATTCCAGCCATAATAACAGTTTATTACTTTCTAAATCTTTCTTCCTAACAGCAAAACATTATGCTATTTATGGGTAAATCAAAATGAAATAACAGTCTAGGTATGTTATATCACTTTTTATGTTTCATTAAGAATCATGTTTTCTATAACTGAATGCTTATTTCTGATTATAATTACACTAGACAGAAAAGATGGCAAATTAATGAGAATAAAGAGCTGTCATTGTAGTATCGCTGATTATAGAGATGATTAAAAATACAAGGATGAGAAAAGAGAAGAGTGGTTCTTCAACATTCCACATTGAAGGATTACCACTAGCCTTGTCATACTTTGAATAAACCTACTACAGATTCACTAGATTACAAGTGGAAAGTAGAAAAGCAGGCCTGTTATTGGTATTTATCAGCCGTTCTTGACTGGGGTCAATTTTGCCCCCCAGCTGACATTTGGCAACGTCCGGAGACATTGTTGGTTGTCACAGTTTGGAAAGGAATATACTGGAAAGGGGCCAGGGATGCTGCTAAACATTCTACAGTGCACAGGACAGTTCCCCAAAACAAAAAACTATCCAGCCCTGATATCAATAATGCTGAGACTGAAAAGCCTCCGTCCAAATCTAGCTGTTCTAGTCCAGTTTCTTCCTCACTGGTAGTAAGAGTTGCCTCAGTGGCATCTGTATATAAATTCCAACTGGCAATATACTTAGAAACAGACACCAAACTCAGTTAATTATGGCTGAGTAGGTATTAAATAATATTTGATCATATATAAATGATACAAAATGCCTATTAACAAATTAAATTATCTTATTCACCAAAATGTCAAAGAAATTGATTTTTTGACTGATATGCCTTATATTGGCTCTCCCTTCACTGATAGTCTTTCAGTGAAATGATAAAATGAAGAGCTGATAACCAGAAGGTGAGAGAACGGGAGGAGAGATTAGGAGGCTTAATTAAACACAAATTGAATACTCTTTTTTGGCTATTTTAATGTAGATAGCCTTTTAGGTTTGTTTAAAATTTAATAATGGAGCCATTAGGACAAAAATCTAATTTATAATATAAGGAAAAAATGTAATTTTTCCCTTTAACCAACAAATAAACCATAATTAAAGTATAATTCACTTCCTTTGGTTTGTCACATACACACTTTAGGGGTTCAAATAGAATGGTCTACTATTTAATATGCAACGTTTTGACTCTAGACTTCAACATAAGAATATATAGTGAGGCACTACCGTAGTTGACAAAAAAGAAAAAAAAACATTTTGGAAGACCAAATGTTTGTGAGTCTCATAATGTATATATTTTTTAAGCTATGAATTTGGAAATGGCTGAGAATTGATAGGAGTTCTGAAATTCTATCTCTTACTCTTTGTATTCTGAACTTCATGATGGTATCAGCTTGCAGTGAAACCCATAGACTCTAATGAGATTAAGCATAAATGAGAAATAAGGGAAAGGTCTCTGGATTAGAATATCACTGGAGCCCAGGGTGAGATAAATCCTACCTCTGTTATTGACTTCTCCCAGTTCCTGAGGACACTCATGCCTCGCTAAGTGTCTAAATCAATCCTTATTATTCATTCATTATCTCTTCAGTCATTTGACAGTTTGTAAAAGGAAGGCTAAAAAAATACTAGTACTTATTAGACATTTCTCCATGTTATAAAATATAGTACTGCTGTGGGACCACACATAAACTTTAAATTAAAACCTTCTGGAAAGAATTCTTATAAATGACTGAAATAGTTTTCTGCAATCATCTGTAGGATATAGCCCACAAGAATTTTCTAATATTTCTCTTCATATTATAGTAACAAATTCCTAATATAATCCATTGTCTAAGGTAACTGTATGGTAACTAACTCATTTCTGTTGAACATTTGAGAAGAGAAACATGTCTTGGAAGATAATACATACTTCCCCACTAATGCTTTTCTCTTATATTACTGAAGTATAATTTATATTCAGTACATATAATTTATATATAGCAAAATACAGTTATGCATATTTTGTATACAATAAGTTGCACAAATCTTAAGTGCATAGTTAATTGAATGTTTTATATATCTATACACCATCTGGTTATGGATATAACCACCACCCAGACTGGGAAGCATATCTGGAGAAGAGTGATCAGGCCAGGTTAACAGGAGCATAAAATACACTATGACAAATAATGGGGAGAGGTGGAGAGAATACTTATCTGGTTATTACATTTAAGGAAACATGGTATTCATCCTACTCACTGAGATGCAGTCAGCTACTTCTCTCTATTACTAATCCCTCCTGCTTCAATGCTCCCAATAGGTGATCTATCACTGAGACACGACATATTTGCAATTATGCTTTCTGAGTGAATTAGGAGATATGCTAACACTAATTACTACTTCCCCAGAAGCACCTATAGTGAGGGTAAATGATGTGAGGAAATGTACGAGGTTATATCTGGAATCCTAACAAAGGGAAGAAACGGAGGAAAGAACCACTAAATAAGACAAAGTCTCTGGGTCACATTCATCCTCCAAGATCAACAGGGCTACAAAATGGTATGTGGTGCTCACAAGAGAAACTACAGCCTTTAGGAATGATTCTGACACAAGAAGTGCAGGAAAAATATATCCACTCAAGCAAATGTAATTTCATTCACCTGGCATCCCTTCCTCGAAATAGCTTCATAAATTCTTCTCTAATTCTTTAAAATAAACTCCACCGAACCTCGTTTAAAATTTCAGAGTAGATTCAGGTACAAATCCAAGAAATACAGCACAGTTTAACATGAAAATGTAAACTCATATGTAAAATCAATTTTATGACTCAGTGTGAGCACTCAGACATTTTTTTTTCAGTATCAAGCACAATACGACCACTGAGCCCCGTAAGCGTAGGGGGCAGCCACCACACTACAAAGAAAAGCACTCATAACAAGGGAGTTCACGTAACTGCCTAGGACCCTCTCTCTTTGGAAATGAGACCACATTTTGGATTTGCAAGCAGACATGTTTTTCCTAACAACTTTCATCTGGCATTTCTCACCTGGGCTAACAGATCACTCCCAATTCAACCCGAGTGCAAATTTAGAATTCACTTACCTGCACAAAACCGCATGCTGTGAAGTCCTCAAACAAGGGCAGACTTGGACGGTCTTCTCTGTAGATGGTGAATTTGTATGTGATCAGGGTCTCCCCCTGTGCTGGAGACTCATCTACCACCAGCATTGAGATTTTGTTCATTCCCAAACCCAGAGGGTAGTTGGCAAAGCTAGAGAGAGAGAGAAAGAGAAAGAAAGAGAGATATTTATTCATATATCCATACAAATAAATAATTTGGATTTATTCATGGATGGGTTGGATTTGGATGGATTCATACATCAATATTTATTTAGTTTATTTAATCATTTATTTAATGCTTACAATTTGTACACAAAAGTAGATAAGGTCTATACAATATCATAAGAAACTTTAAATATGAAAAACTTAATTATGTACTTTGGTATGCCAACAATTATCTTACAGAGCAAGTCATGTCCTTTAGCAATCACAGGGAAGGAAACTAAAACTTATTAACCACTTCTTAGGGTCTACATTATCTCATCTTGTATACCAACTCTATGCCTAAAGTGCCATGGTAGAGTCAGGGCTGGTATCCAGGTCAGTCTGACTTGAATCCTTTTGTCTTTCTACTAGACTCCCTTAGCTCCCAGGGATGCCAAATGCATTTCCTTCTTTACAGCATGAGAACATGAGTATCTTCCTTGCCATGAACCTGGCATGTAATAAAGTTCTATCATCTGCTCAAAATTATAAACAAAAGAGTTGGTGATTATCAAAAGAGTCAAGAGAAAAAAAAAAAATCCCGCCTGCCTCTCTGCCTACTTGTGATCTCTCTCTCTGTCAAATAAATAAAAAAATAAAATCTTTAAAAAAAAACTCCCATGAGACTAGGTAAATTAGTGTTAGTGTGTCCATAAATTGTCATCAAAATGTTTGTTCAACCCCTGAATATTCAGAATCTTGAAGAGTTGGGATTTGGTAGAAAGCTACCCTCAATGAGTCTCTTTAATATTTCAAATCACAAGATTCTCTCTTGTTACAAGATTAGGACAAAGACTAGATCCAAACATTGCTAACAGAGTATCCAAAATCTATAAAGAACTTATCAAACTCAACAACCAAAAACCAAATAATCCAGTTAAGAAATGGGCCGAAGGCAAGAACAGACATTTTTCCAAAGAAGACATACAGATGGCTAATAGACACATGAAAAGATGCTCAACATCACTCACTATTAGGAAAATACAATCAAAACCACGATGAGATACCATCTCACACCTGTCAGAGTAGCTAAAATTAACATAGGAAAAAACAGATGTTGGCAAGGATGTGGAGAAAGGGGGACCCTCTTACACTGCTTGTACAATGCAAATTGGTGTAGCCACTGTGAAAAACAGTATGGAGGTTCCTCAAAAAGTTAAAAACAGAACTACTCTATGATCCAGCAATTGCAATAGTAGGTATTTACCCAAAGGACACAAAAATGCTGATTTGAAGGGATAGCTGTACCCTAAAGTTTATAACAGCACTATCTACAATAGCCAAAATATGGAAAGAGCCCAACTGTCCATCAAGTGACAAATGGATAAAGAAGATGTGGTATATACAGAATGGAATATTACTCAACCGTCAAAAGAATGAAATCTTGCCATTTGCTATAACATGAATGGAGCTAGAGTGTATTCATACCACACGACTTCACTCATATGTGGAATTTAAAAAATAAAACAAAGAACATAGGGGGAGGGAAAAAGAGAGGGAAGTAAACCATGAGACTCTTAACTATAGAGAAGAAACCGGGGATGGGGAGAGGTGGGTGGGAGATGGGCTAAACGGGTGATGGGGGTTAAGGGTGGCACTTATTGTGATGAGCAATGGGTGTTATTGTACGTAAGTGATGAATCACTAAATTCTGCACCCGAAACTGATTTTACCATATATGTGAACTAACTAGATTTTAAATAAGAAACTTGAAATCGAAGATTGCTAAGAGATCAGTAGAGCACTGATAGGTCCTTTTTTTTACCACACAATGCCTGAAAAGTGGAAGGATTTCACACCCTGGCAATCGCCTCCAACTGATCCGATGCTTCAGCTTTTCTGAACCTTCAGAGGTTGCTTCAAATATCTGCTTCACTATGATGTTTCTGCTCAGCCGTGGTGAGCGTCCCCGTACCTTGGTCCTGCCCGATCGTGCAGGTACACCTTGCACTGACACTTCGAAGTCACTGCTCCAATTGTCACCATGACCACATCAAATGGGACTTCAGAGTAGTAATCTTTGATCTTCGGGTTAAATTCAGGATTTAGTTCCAAATGTGGATGGGTGAGGATCTGCTTGATAGAGCATTGCGTGTCATCTGTTAAAATAAAGCAACAATGGCAAAGACAACTGTGAAATGGATAAATGTTTAAAAAGCATATATGATCAGGGTTGTTGTTGTTTTTTAATCCTTTGAACAACCTTCATGATCACTACTGATTTTCCACTTGGCACTCTGGTCATATTTGATTTGTGGCTTCAGCTGGATTTTCTATTTGTCAAATTTTGTAGAGCCTGCCTTATATAACAGCTGCTGACTTTAGTTGGCATTATACAGATGATAGTTTTTGCTCAGCCCTTAAAAGTTTAAAGCAAGTGAGAGGTGGGAAAATGTCTCACCAGTGGATTGATAACATTTTCTTGGCATTTATTACATCTATCAAGCAACTGGTAAATGGGGGTGATGACTTCGTGAAGTGGGAACAGAAGGGCACCAGCAGGGAATGAGGAAAATTTCTTAATAGGGAGAGTCATTAAACTGCCATTGAATTGATATAGTAGCTTGCAGGCAGTAGGGTGGAGTGAAGAATGTGAAATCCAATATTATACCAAACACTCTGGTGCAAAAACAGCAGCAGGACATCTCGAGACCCCCCCTCCCTGCCCCAGTCACCCCAACCCAAGAAAGTGCCCTATGGTATGAGAAGGAAATGTTATATACTCTGCTCAATTCTGTTGTACAACCCAGCATATTACTTTGTAACATTGATGTTAAGCCATTTTAAAAATGTGTTTCTAGATGGTAGCCCAATTTTTACAAAAGTATCTTGATGAGAAAAAGAAAAATGCATTTATAGGCATAAATACCAGCCACGCTAAATTACATTGATTACATATTTGGAATAAACACATTACTCAAAAGAAGCTTAGCAAATGTTTTTCAAAGAAATATTAATAAGTATTTTGTTCCACAAATACTTTTCAGTAGTTAACAAAATCCCAGTGGATTCTATGGAAATCTGTAAAAGGAAAGTACATTCTATTGCCTTTAAATAAAATGTTCAATGATGTTTAACAACAGGGCAACAAAACAGATAACACAGAATTCACTGCCGGAAGCTATACACTGAACTTAAAGAAAGTAGATGATCCTCTGAACCACTGTCCCTTCCTTTCTCTGTATACAGCTATCACAGTGAGGTTTCTAAAATCAGAGCTGCATCAGCTTCCGTTCTTTAATGGTTGCTTATTATCTCCAAAATCTAGTCCAAGCTCCCAGCAAAGCAGAGGAGGCATTCCACAATCTCTTCCTTGTCTTCCTCTCTCTAGTCACATCTCCCATTCCAATCTGGACCTTGTGACTTACCAATGCCAACTATTTTATATTTCTCTGACAGACATGGAGATGTATCTCCAAATCCATGGTGGTGGGATGCCACCGACCGTATGGATATTTTATTTCAGCTCTGAGTACTGTGTCTCAGTACAACTATCATGCACGTATGAAAATGAAAGCCGAACATGGAAATGAAAAAAAACCCTGTGTATTTCTGACCCACACTCTACAGTTTTGTCAGCTGGCAAAAGAAAAAAAAAAAAACTACCCAGGAGCAAATCGGGAACAAATAATAAAACAAAAGATATATTGTAATTTCATTGTAGGAAAAAGTCTTAGTAAAAAATAAACAACTAGTCAATTTGGTTAAATAATTCAGTGAATTGGGCAAATGAGCCACTTGATTGATTGATTGCACTTTTTACCAAAGATTTGATCTGATAGACATAGTTGGACTGCATCTATCATTTTATATTTTGATGATCATTGCCAACTCCTGAAATTTTTAAAATAAAAGAGAAAAAGTTAAAGAATGAGGGCAAGATTATATTATTAGATTTCATCCTGAAAAGGACCATACCTTTTTATTTGAATTCAACTTATTAATAATGCATTCATTTAAAAAAATTTTTTTTCAGCACATTCTATGTTCAAGGACTGAGATAAGCACAAAAAAACAGGCTCTTGTTGGTCATGAGATCTGACTTAAATGGAGACTGTGAACCTAACATAACACTTTAAACAGGCTGGAGTCCAGAGATACAAAATGTGCTTTTGAGAGGACCACTTCCTAAGTAGAAGGGGAACATAAACACTTGCGTGACACTTCTATGTTCAAAACCAGTTACATGAATAATGAAGTAGAAGATTTACTTTTTCAAAATAGGAACCACAGAAGGTGTACTTTAACTTAAGAAGACATATTTTCATAAAAACAGTCACTGAGAGTTAATTTCCCTGCAGTTTCCACTTTGACTTCACAGTGAAAGTTTCCAGGGGGCTTGCCCATTTTAACACGGAAATACAGCCCCACATGAGACAAAATGGGTAATCATTCTCTGAAGCAAGATTCTAGCAAGTGCTTGTTTTCGGTTTCAGCGGGAACTCTCCACCTCTGGCTTCAGTGCGGCATCCTAAACCCCTGCTTAAAAGCCATCCATCTTGATGGCATCTTCACCTGAAGCATCAATGTTGCTGCCTACAAACACCTGGAGTTTCCTTGGCACCCTTCCCGGCCCAGTGCCCCTCGCCTCGGGCCAGCTCAGCTTCGCGGAGAACCCAGCATGGGCCGCGGCGGTAGGAGGCTGCTTAACCTATTTGGCAAGTGTATTCGGGAAAGCTGTTTGAAGTTTTGGTCGATTTTAATGGATTCGTTTAACCACAGAGTTTTATTGCCCTCTTGAGGGACAATCGTAACTCGTATTACACTCAAGAAAAGCCTAGACTCCGAAGGATAATTCCACCTGTTCTGAGGCATCATCAGGTTATTTTTTAAATCTTAGATCATGCCATGAAAGTAGGCAGATTAATTATACAGACCCAGGTAGGACTAGATTTTTATCAACATAAAACTATGCACTAAGCTGAAGAGCTTATCAAACAAGTTTACATCCTCTACAGCGGGTCACCTGGGAACTGAAAAAAAGTAAGATTATCCCCATAGAGTTGTTTCATTTTATACATCATGAAAGAGAAGACCAAAGAGGTGAGTGGCTTTCTTGATGCTACATCTACCCCAGAACCCAGCACTTGACAAATGTGAATTCTCAACTTGCTGCTGGTTTACTCCCTAGTTCTTGCCCCACTATAACCTAGGCACTGGTCTCCCAAGAGGTACATGTATTTTTCTAGAAGGAAAAGACTGGATGGAAAGTACAAGCAAGGGATGGCATATGTCCTATTATTTTTCCTGATCAGCAATACTTTATTTAAAATGCTATTTTTCTGGGGCGCCTGGGTGGCTCGGAGGGTTAAGCCTCTGCCTTCGGCTCAGGTCATGATCTCAGGGTCCTGGGATGGAGCCCCACATTGGGCTCTCTGCTCAGCGGGGAGCCTGCTTCCCTCTCTCTCTGCCTGCCTCTCTGCCTACTTGTGATCTCTCTCTCTCTCTGTGTCAAATAAATAAATAAAATCTTTTAAAAAATGCTATTTTTCTTTAATTGGATGTACTCATTGATTCTATTAAACTACATTATTGTATAACCTCTCAGTCTACCCTGATTTTAATGATACTGTTAAAATATAATGAATGAATTAAGTTGCATTTTAGAAGATACAAATTAGTTTTTATTAAACTGAAAGACTCTTATTCATAATAAATTAAACCTTAGTCCATAAATTTTATTTTTTCCAGCTTTTATGTTTTATTGGAATAGATTTTTTGTGAAAGGCTAAATTTTCTGAGTGTATGCTTTAGCACTGTATATATATGTATATATGTATACATGGCCAAAAAGCAAACCTGCTAATAAGTACAACCCTTATTTTTCCATCATATTGTTATAAAGTATTAAGATAATTCATGAGCTTTAGACAAAGAATTGGAAGATCCAGCCTAGTGATCCAGCTCAGGAATTTAATAGCCCTGAGGTCTTGGAAAGGTCAGTTAGATTCTCTAGAATTATATATTTGCAAGGCCACTGGAATAATACTGGCCAGAGAATATATAAAGAAAATTATTTTTAAATCCTAAAATCTACATACTTGAAATGTATTATTGTTATATACATACCATCTTTCTTGATTATACCTTAGTAAAAAAAACTTCATGAATTTTATGGAAACAAACTGAAAATCAGATTAAAAACTCTCAATTGTTGCAAAAAATTTCAACACAGGTACTATCCATTACGTCAACAATATGGCAGAAAAGGAATCCCTGTGGGGTGGTGTGAGCCCTAAAAATCGATGTATAAAGCAGATAAGCCAAGTTTATCCACTTGAGCAATCTCTAAGGCAAAGCCTTGGCACCCTGAAGACCACTCAAAATGAGTTTGAAAGTCACTGGCCTTAAACAAGCAAACAAATAAAAAAATAAATGTAGTATTTCACATTCAGAAATAGAAAATTTAAAACATTCTTCTTAAGGAAAAGTGACAGATATCACCTCATTCAGAAACTTCTAAAAATTTACTTAAAATACATTACAGTCTAAAAGTACCCAAATCTGATAAAATGGTGATTTATTCAAAGCACGGTTGTGCTTCACTATTGATTATGCCACCGAAACACTTTCATTGGAACTTACCATTACTGCAATGAACTTCTTTGGTTTCATTCATAATTTGTGGAACAGCAGCTAAAAAAAAGAAACATTAACTTAAAATGAAAACTATTAATCAAAATAAAAGAATACATGTTCGGTAATCTCAAACAGCATAATTTAGTAGAACCATTTTATTATTTAACTTTTCTTATATCAGAAAGTACTTCTTAGTTAAACTGAAAGCTGCAGTAAAACAGAAGTTATTTGGTTCGAATCTCCAGAGAACGGTTATTTCAAACAGGAAAATTTTAAGGGAAAAAAATGAACAGTCTAAATGGCATCCACTGCCTAAGGGTGAGCTGTTGAGATTCCTTCTAGAAGGTTCCATGATTTTATGACTATAATACCTCAAATCATTTGAATTACAGAACCTTTTATCCCATTGATTCCACTGACATTTCCTCCTAAGTTTCTGAATTAAACCAAACATCTATCTAAAAAAACTCCTTACTAAATACTCATGGAAAAAAGGAATGAATAAAAACAGAGTGTTTAAATCATTCATTTAAAGAGAAAAAAGGTAGGAGTGAGAAAGACATCAGAATAGCAGTTTATCACCAATTCTTCACTGGGCTTACCAATTCCTTCTATTGAATTAGAGGATCTCAAACTTTAACATGCCTCAGAATCATCTGAAGGACTTCTTATAATACAGAGTGCTGGGTCTCATACCCAGAGAGGTATGATTCTGATTCAGTAGATCGGAATGGTCCAAATTTCCCAGGTGATGCTGGTGTTACTGGTCTAGGGGCCACATGCTGAAAACCACTGTATTGTATTAAACCTTGATTTGTAACAGGAAAATTTTAATTTCTAAAAAGTTATAGACATGTGGTACTTCTTTTCATCTTTTATTCTTAAAATTAGAAACTTTTTTATATGATCAAAAGCTCAGATGTTCTTTAGAAAGAAAGAAATTAGAAAAAATAGAGGTAAGTCTGGGGAAAAAAAATTCATAATTGCCATTAATGTTCCTTGAGGCCCATGTTGCTTGTCGTCAATTGCTTCAATTAACAACACACCATAAATATCTTTCATGTCATAAATATTCTGCAATATTAGAATGGCTTTATGGTATTATATTGGAAGTCTATGGCTTAATTTATTTATTTATCTAATTCACTATTATTACAACAGAAGTAGTTCAAATTTTTAAATTTATTTTTAATAACTTATGTAACTAAACTTCTGTGTACATTTTTAATTCTTTCCTTAAAATGAATATCTAGGAGTGAGATTTCTCTGATGTAATAATAACTTTTTTAAAAAAAATTATTTATTTGAGAGAGGGAGATCACAAGCAAGAAAGGGCAGAGGGAGAGGGAGAGAGAATCTCAAGCAGGCTGTGAACTGAGAGCAGAAACTGATGTGGGGCTTGATCCCAGGACCCTGAGATCATGACCTGAGGAGAAACCATGAGTTGGGTGCTTAACTGTCTATACCACTCAGGTGCCCCTGTAAGAATAATTTTTAAGGATTTTCTTTATGTCGTTACATGGCCCTAAAGGAGGTTGTTCTAATTTATACCAGCACCAGTGGCTTGATAATACTTATTTCTCTCTACACTCTCCCCAACTCTATGATTTCTAAGAGGAAAAAGCTTTTCAAATTTGAGGGAAAATAGCATTTCCCAGGTTAACTTCCATTTTTGATTGCTAAGGAAGCTAAATATTTTTCTTCTATATTTTGGGGGCCACATAATAATTATTTTCATGTTGGAAGAAGTGAGACTGTATCTTTTTACCTTTTTTATTTCCAGTTGCATCAAATGGCACTTGTGGTTTTTCAATGTTCTCATCGTCTGTGAAAGATTTCCTGCAAATACAAGGCCAAGCAAGTCTGGATCAATGAAATGAACAAAATTCACAGAAATTACGTCTAACGCACTATTTTTTTTTTTTCCTGTGTGGGCACAGATATTTTGATGAACACAAAGAAACACTTTCTGGATTTCATTCCTCAAGACCAGCAATCTGGCCTCAAGCGAGGTGGGTGGAAATCTCATCATCTCTAATCAACAGAGGCACATTTGAAGAAAACCAGGGCAAAAAGTCACTCTTCAGTCCAAAAGTGAGCAATCTCTGATAGCCTGGGTCCAACAGAAGTGAGCTGGGAACACACATTTGTATTGGAATCTTTGGCTAAACGCACGCGGTCTTGAAGCAGGAAGGCCTGGAAAGTCTGAGGCACAGACTCAGAGGAACATACCCACAATCTAAGAAATATAAGGGTGCCATGCAGAAAACGACCTACGTCTTGCTGTGTTTTCTCTCCTCAAGCCCTAATCAACTGTACCGAACAGTAAGGGTTAGTTCCTTTCGGTGTGTTTTTCTGTTATGCAACTAAGTGCTTGGCCAGATTGCTCTTTAACTCTTCAAAGTAGAGGCCAAATAATCTAAATCGTGGACTGAAAACATGCTGGTCCTGATGACGGGGAATAGGGAACAGGATGTGATTGGACTTTTCTGGGCTGTGCTGTGATTCTTTCTGCATTTCCACTGCAGCAGAATGAAGAACAGATCACTGGCCTGATTTCACAGCGATGCTATGAGAATGAAATCAGATGCTCTGTGTTAAGTTACATTTTATAAATATTTATTGTCCCAGATACTGTGCCGGGAACTGTGGTAGAGAGGAGATGAATAGGCATATTCAGTTCCTTCAAAATAGAAACATAAGCAAATTACAAAGAATCAAGGAATTAAAAATATTGCTAATGGGGGAAGGTGTGATAATTTTATTGCAGTTTTATTTGTAAAGCAAATCTCTTTTCTTTAATCTCTTTTCTTTCTTTGATGCATACCATGAAGTTTTTAGGGGTGAAAGAGAAAAATGTCTAGGACTTACTTTAAAATATTTCCCTTCTCCCAAGGAATGAAGAAACAGATAAAGCAAGCATGGGGTAAGATATGTTTAGTTGAAGGTTGACTGGGTGCCAGGCTAAATTAAAAAAAAAAAATCTCTGATTTGTGTGAAGCAAAAACTTTAAGGGCAGCTCATAAAAGAAACAACCCTGAAATGCACACACACTGAATTACTATGTTAATGGAATGAGATGCTTTGTATGGTAAAGCATTCTGCAGCGATTCCTCATGTGATTTTGTGAATAAATTATTTGTTTTTAGAAATGTGGCTTTTTCATGGAAAGCTTATGAGAAGAGCAAAGTACACCTGCAACTTTATTTCTAGTAAAGTGAAAATTAGCAGATGATGCACAAATATTGATTTTAATATTTTCATTCTGTTCAGATTTACACTAATTCTGTTGGGACCCCTGGTTTCTAAGCCTCAGGGCACAGACACATGTAATGGTTGCTTTTTCTAACCGTTGATTTTCTGACTTTATCTTTTCTCATCTTGTTGCTCTAAGCAAATGATCTTCATTTGGAAGGAAGCATGGGAGCACCTGGTGGCTAGGTCTGGGAAGCATGTGACTCTTGATCTCAGGGTCATGAGTTCAAGCGTCACCTTGGGTGTGGAGATTACTTAAATAAATAATTAATTTTTAAAAAATAAAAGGAAGCATGAAGTCATTAATCCTCATAGGTAGCAGAGGTATGTAAAATGGGCTTTTTTTGTAGAAAAGCTGGAGGTGACCATTGTGAAAATAAGGACAATGATGAATGATTACACCTGACCTATCTGTGTACAGGATATCCTGGAATAAAGTACCGGGCCATGGATGTGAGGCCTGGGTCCTAATCCCTCCTCTATTTCTCTGGGCTTGGTGACTCGAGCAAATGACCCACCTTCTTAGCATGGTTTCCTCATCTAAAAAATTTGTCTAATATGCATCCTCCCTGTAACACAGAATGAGTGATAATTAAATATACATATGCTTCCAGGTAAATTTGAAGATAATTAGAATTGAGTATTCTTTCTTGAAATGTTCTCAGAGTGATTTACCTAATTACTTTCTGATAAAGATCTAAAATTTCATGTTCTCAGTGTTACCTTTGGTAAATCTTTCAAGCTTGTCTTGCTTTTCCTATAAAAGAAAGAAAAATGTTTCTTTCACTGTAGATCCTAAACTGACC
Organism: Procyon lotor; assembly: GCA_028646535.1. NCBI lineage: Eukaryota > Metazoa > Chordata > Mammalia > Carnivora > Procyonidae > Procyon > Procyon lotor. The sequence continues at coordinate 23,629,481 of CM053614.1, forward strand.
TTTGGATGGTAGAGAAACATGAAAAGTCCATAATAATATTTATTACCTACTTTCATACCAGACACCATGTGGTACATAGAAATTAGCTTAAGTAATTCTTATGAAATAACATGTGGTAGGTAGTATAATCCTTTTTTTTTTTTTTTTTTTACAGATATGGAGGTTGAGTCTCAGAGATGTCAAAACTTTAGCTGCTATAATTCATCAACTCTAGGGTTGGGGTATTTGCATTCATGTCTCTCTGATTCAAGAAAGTCCTGACCCTTTCTACACTGACCACTTTCAACACTGACCAGTAATAAATTCCCTTATTTAACAGGAATCATTAGGGTTAGGCTTAAATGCAGAATTCTGAATTTAAGCTAAGTCCCTTCTTTAACCTTATACCATATGTGGAGCTTGAGAAAAACTTGCAGGGGGACAAATTTTCCAAAACTTGTATATCTCAAGGGAATTCAATCAAAATTAAAAACAGTACTTAAATTGGTTCCTTGGTAAATCAGGTCTGCTCTTCCCCATTGATAATGATGAAGGAGACAGACTTGAATGACTTGAGCGAGGGCGAAGAACAAACAAATGGGCACTGAGCTCTGTTATTTAAAACCTACTTTCAAACAAATAAAGGTTTCTGTCAGGCTTACTACTTCTGAGCATTGAGGGAATAAGGCCAAATTCATAAAATCGTGGCAATTCAAGTGAGTTCTGTCTGATCCTGGGAAATGTCCTAAGAATTCTTCAAATAAGTGATTATTTGTGTTTCTGAATTATGAAAAAATTCTTATGGAAACGCTTTCACGACCTCCTGAGGCAGAGAGAGATGAAGCACAAGTCAGGGGAGCTGAAGGCTTCCCGCCTGAGAGGGACTTCAAGAGACACAAGTGATTATGGCCCTTTTGTCTTTCATCTCCTTAGGAGGTTTAGGTTTGCTTCTGTTTTCCTGGCAGTAGAAAAGTCAAATAGTCCCTGAATTCCAACATATAAAAGAGAAGCAGCCTTAGCCAATGCCTTGGGGCACCATCCATTTCTGACAAGTACAAGAGATGTGAATATTTTCACCTGACCTGGCCCCTCCCCCATCACCTCATTACCCCCTCTCCTTAGAACGGAAGTGGAAATGGGAGGTCCAATGTGTGTTTCTCTCTGAGATTCTACCTTCTGAAAAAGTAAAGTTCTATTCCTATGGGAGGGACCGATGTATTTGTAAATTTGTCTAGATTTTGCCCAGAATAAAGTCACATCTCAAAAACTCTCTAGATAAATGCCCATACCATCTTGGGCTCCACGCTGACTGATGGTTCATTAAAAAAAAAAAAAAAGAGTCACCTAATTCTTTCTGTCCGATGGTCCCATAATTCAAGGATATATGTCACAGAATGAACTGAGATTGAAACTTTTAATTTTAAACATCACTCTGTAGTAGAGTCAAATCCTGTTGGTCTGAAAAACTGTTGGATGTGCTTTTATTACAGTGCTTGAAGACCACTAGAATTGTTATGGTGCCAATGCTTTAAAGAAGCTCATTTTCCAGAGCACAAATATTTGGACATATTTCCTTTTGTTGCTTTCTTCAATGTAGGCAAAATCTTTTGAAATCAATCTTTAGAGAATTTTTGGATTGCACAATTCAAATTTGTGGCTATCTTACCATTCCAGTGGATGTAGCTGTGCCTTTTTATTCAGGAGCTGAAACTGTTCAAATACATTTAAAAGAGACCAGGATTGAGTGAGGACTGAACCAGGTTGTCCTCCAGGCTTTGCCATATCATAAAATTCACGCATCAAAGATCGAATCCCAGGAGTAGTAGATGGGAAGAGCTGAGAAGAAATATTCAAAACGAGAAGATCAGAATAAGTTATGGAAAATAAAAGAAATAGATAAGGCTTTCTATTTTATTCAGCTATTTTAAAAAGTCAGATATTATGTAAAATCCATGGGTCAGTATCATAATATAATTTTCTGTGCAGTTGTCAAGGTAAATGCCACTTTTTATGAGGAACTAATTCTGTTGATCATATTTCCAAATGCGGTGAGTGTTCTATCTCTTTTCTTTGAATGAAAATGGAGATGCCCTTCCTACCAATAGCTGAAAATAGCTGAATGGAAGTGACTCAGGCAGCAGGAAAAATGAGGAGAAATCATTTGGGGTTACAAGTGAACTTTGTCAGAGTGAGAGATATTAATCCTATGGAAAACGAAATCTGTGGTTATTTTCTTTCTACTCTGAGAGTCCGGAAACTAGGATTTGTTCTTTTTCCTCTAAAATAATTCTTCAGTTTCCACATTGTGCCAGGAGATGTTCTCTACATTCACAATATCTCCGACTATGAATTCCTGAAGCATGAGACCTCTCCCTTTATCTTTGTTGAGTTTTGAGCCAACGGTCACAAATGTAATACTTACTCTGTTTAAAGTAATTAGAATAATTCATCAATTGAATGATTATCTTTGGGGCAAAAGCTTACTTTGAGCCCTCTACAATATGAGATTAAACTATAAAAACAAGTGCCAATCATTCATTCATTAACTTAGTAAATTGGTTATAGCTTAGATAAGTAGCATGTAAATACATGCTATTTTTTAAGTAAAAAATAATTGTTTGATCCAAAGAGATTAATAATAAATTATCAGAGGACTTTGAAAAATGCCGTTTTAACAAGACTTTTTGTATAAACAAATCTTGGGCGGAAAAATAGAAATCCATTATAGTCCATATAGATAAGTGGCAGAACTAGAAACAAGTACTGAACATGCACACGTACATGTAATAAATTATATTGATAGTGACCTTTGATATTGACCAATAAATTAACAGAACCCAAGAAAATACACAGAAAGGAAAACAAATGTCACTATTTTTTTAGGCTAAAACCCAGTAGTAGTTATAATTATTTACATTTTCTTTCTTGAAGTTTGCTATAGAGTTGCAACAAATTAAGATTTAGGTTGTTTTCGAAAATGTGGTTACTTTCAGTAATACTTGATTTGACACAAACAAAAAGGGCATGATGAGCAGAAAGAAATTTTTGTTACACGAACATGCCCCAAAGTTAAAAGCAGAACTTCTCCAGAAAAATGTAGACATTTCCCCCTTCAGAACTGTCATATACTGGCAGCTACGCTGATCTCATATCCTTTTACCTTGAATAAGTCATGTATTATTTGCAAACTCTTAAGGAATATTGGTTTTGCTCATTTTAATATTCAGATGTCTGAAAAGAAGAAAGAAGCTTACAGAGATTTCTATTTCTTAAGGAAAAATCTTCACCTAGTTTGAAGAGAAAATCAAATAGTTTATGGCTGATCTATAAGCTCAGTAATCATGAGGAATCAAAGGTCACTTTTGTTTTACCAGTTGGAATTGCCCCAAGTTCCTAAGTTCCTTTATGAAAGTCATAATTGAGTTCATCTCCTCTAAAGACAGGCATTGATTTTGTTCCTTCGGATAGTTTTCGCCCTATAATGGGGGGAGGGGTACAATAAGCAATTGTTACAAAGTCAAACCATGTTTAGCCCAATTGCCCCCCACTTTATAAACCAATCAAAGTTTGAACTCTATAAACAGCTGAGTTAATTAATGCCAAATCATGCATAGTAACTTCAGCTTGTCACAACAGTGTCTGGCTCTAAGAAAAGTTCATACTTGAAAAAGAGGACCCAAAGGAAATCGCTCAATAGTGTGTTGGTAAGAAAGGGTAGAGAGCTGAGTCCAGGAGGGTGGACTGTGGACTGTGTGTGACGATTTGGGAATGCAGGAAGCATCTCCTTCAGGGTACCGACATCAGAGCAGCAGGTGAACATGGGACTCTCATCTATGGGACATTACAATTTTGGAGTTTGTGGATTTTAATAACCAGTCCCCCTGCCCCATTTTTCCTCACATCCATTTTTTTCTGAGGCATCCCTGAGAGGAGAAGTTGTACATATTTACCATCCCTTCTGGGTCAAGTGGTTCTAATAGTTTTAATGACAGTCCACTCACTCATGAAGGAAAACAGGGAACTAGAGGGAAAAATTAAAATCCAGGGGAAACAGCGGTCTATAAAGCCATGTTCTATCTCTCCCAAACAACTCTCCATAGAGCATCGATGTGTATTTGTGAGCACTTTCACATCCTACTCTCCCAAATTCTCCAAATACAGGTTTTAAAACAAAGATATATAGAGAATAATACTGTACTTAATAATCTGTACAGATTTTTGATGCATCAAGAAAACCTTATTAACACACCGTAAGAACTAAACAATGCTACTATGAAGCACTACATCCTAATCATCAGCAGCTAAGCAAAGGTATTAACCAGATGTGAATTCTTTAAAAATTATATTCTAACTCCGGTCCCCTGAAGAGCACACACTGCTCTTCTAGATTGCCTCCAAAAAGGCAATCTACTATTCCTTTTAAAGTATTCTAAATAACACTTAATATGTATTATTCATAATATCCACAAACATTCCTTAAGAGTTAGGAACTTCTTTATCTTATCCCATAACTGCACCATAATCAGTCACTCATACTTAGTTGACATAAAAGAATCCTGGTCTTCAGGGCAGAAAAATATAAAGAGGAGGAATATAATGGATATCAATTCATTACAAAAGCATTATCCATTTGTTTAGCTACACAATAAAGAAAATGGCACCTTTCCAAGAATGACTTGAACGAAAAAAACCACAAGAACATTTGTCACTGAAAAAATAGGCACTTACCTTAAAAACACCTGATCTATAAAGTCCCTGAAGTATCTCAGAAAACATTGGAAGTGAAGATTCATTAGAGAAGAGAAAATTGAAAGTATCTTGTAAAAGGAATTCTTCTGTGCTTTGGTCCTCAAACTCCGTATTATCGTCATCTTGAAAATTTAAATGCTCATGCACCTGTGAAAGAGTAAAACCATAGCAAATATTTTTCATTGACTTTTAATGCAGTGAAATCATTCCTAAGGCATGATTCATTCCTGTTGGATTGTAGGTCAGAACTGACATCTAGTGGCCTTTTTGGAGGTCAACAGCTTTATAAAATACACAAAGTGCTCTTTTGAAGGTACAGTTTTTGATAGAACAAGTAATGGATTATAAAGTCATAATAGTTTATCTTGCAACTCTTTACTATTAAAGAATTTGCATTCAGAAAAGATAATATATGACATTTCTGAACAATAAATATTATTTATTTTTATTTATTTTATTTTTTTACTATTTTTAGATTGTATCTATACTCAAGTTAGTTAACATAGACGGTGCTGGGAAAACTGGACAGTAACATGCAGAAAAATGAAACTGGACCACTTTCTTACACCATACACAAAAATAAATTCAAGACCTAAATGTGAAACAGGAATCCATCAAAATCCTAGAGGAGAACACAGGCAGAAACCTCTTTGACCTTGGCCGCAACAATAAATTTCAAAGAGCATAATACGATCTAAGATGTATGCAAGATAATGAATAAATGATTAAAAATGTAGATTCATGCAGTTTCAAAATTTTATGGATAAAACTTGGAGCTATTCAACTATATGTCTGAGCCACATATAATGTAATCATTCACCTTGTACAACAGTTTGAAAAGCAGTCAGTGCAATATGAAGTGGAATTCTGGTTGCACATAATTCTTTTGTTCTTTTCTCTTCTTCCTACTCCATAGCTCCAAATAAAGCTTTCTGGAGATTTATGCAAGCAACTGTTTTTTAATCTTCTTGCCACTAAGGGATATTTTAGATGAAAGATGAGTTCATTGAAAGGAGGAGTTGATTCAAAAGGAAGTGAAACAATCAGAGTATATATATATATATAAAAGCACTCTTCAGGGGCGCCTGGGTGGCTCAGTGGGTTAAAGCCTCTGCCTTCGGCTCAGGTCATGATCTCAGGGTCCTGGGATCGAGCCCCGCATCAGGCTCTCTGCTCAGCAGGGAGCCTGCTTCCCCCCCACCCCCTCTGCCTGCCTCTCTGCCTACTTGCGATCTCTCTCTGTCAAATAAATAAATAACAATCTTTTTAAAAAAATTTAAAAAGCACTCTTCAATTTACACATATTTACACTGGAAAAAAACACATTTTAAAGATGCCTATGGCTTTTTAAATTAAAATATAGGCCAACTTAAAACTATCTCTACGTAAAGAATAAGAGTTACTTTTTTTTACAAACCCATGTGAATAAGATGGATAAACTTCTATTTTCTATTATCTACATGTTTGCCACTTTATTTCATAAACAGTGGTGATTGAACTGTAGGAAATTCCACACCCATTCTATAAGTGATGCATAGTGGGGATTGGAACTCAAATCATAAATCATAGCTTCTCTACCTATCAGTTAATTTTCTGAACTATAGTAAAATATAAGCCTGTAATGACTTTAATACAAGTTGCTATTTATTGGCTGGTTACTATGAATGCAAACAACCCACCCACACACACCCAGCACACACACAGATCATTCAGCATAAGGTAGAAGTTTATAAGAAGCCTTTGGGATACTCACCTGGAGCACTACAGGGTACTGGAAACTGTAGTAACCAATATCAAAAGTGAAAAGTTGAAAACATAATCTGCATCTAGAGTAAAAATGAACCGTAATATAAAGATATATCCTATTTGCTACGTTTACCCTATCATTTGATACATTATTAACAGTTACTAAAGTTAAAGGTCAAGATCTATGCTAAGTAAAAAGAGCAGTGGCTTGGAAATTACATGCAATTTATTTTTAAACTGGAATTTGTTTTGTATCTAAGGTATTCATAACCCATTAAACAACGATGTTACTTTGTGAAAATCTAAATACAGAGAAGGAAACTCTCCAACTCCTAACTGCTAGGCGTTCTTATTCACATATGAAGCATAATAAAGCTTACTTGAGTTATCTCCTTTTTGTTGACATTCTAAATTTAACATTTCTCTAGAAAAAAGGCACGAAATTATATTCAAGTAAACTGAAATATAGAGACAGTAGCTATTGAATATTGTTAATAAAGTCCGTAAGTAAAATCATACACAGTCAATGCAAAGTTCATATGATAAAAATAGCTAAGCTTAAAAAGGAGAGGCAATTAAAATTAATTTTAAAAATGTGTGCTTTATTTCTTGCCACTATTATTTGGATGCTAACGAGTCTGTAACATGCTCTGACATTTTAGAATCTGTAAATATGAAAAGATGTTTACGAGTTCATATTTATATGATGACATAACATTTTCCAAGTAGCACCTGTTTGTGATAATTAAGATATATTTTCACGAACAGTTTTTAGAAGTTGTTTTTGTTTTGTTTTGTTTTGTTTTTAATATTAGCATTGGTTTTCACCTATTGAAGGCCTTTGGTCCCAGAGGAGATGTTTCGCTGAATACTTCGGCTGCTAGCAAGAGTTTGCTAATTGCTTCCTTCACATTATCAAAAGCCTGAAGAGGTGAACTGGCTGTCAGGAATGTCTCAAAAAATGTTTGCAGCTGTGAACAAAGGAAAGGATTCAATATTGAAACAATAATCTCAGTTAGTCTGTCATTTCCGAGGTGACCGGTTTGAAAGATTGTTTTGGGTTATGTGTCTTTGTAACATTCAAAAAAACTCCTTAAATAGGAAAGTTTGGTGATCTCTGTATAATCTCTATATATAGTGTGTGTATATACACACACACATATATATCTTATATATAACATACAGAAAGATATAATATATCTATATATTATATATAATGTAATATGTAAATAATATATAATATACTGAATATATATAATGTACTAAAATATACTGTATAATGAATGTTGTATACATAATATGTGATGTGTATATATTATACACATATATGCAATAGGTATATAGTATATATATTTAAAAATATTTACTCTCCTCCTTTTTTTTTTAATTTCATGGCATCTAATCATAGAAAGTGAAGTAGAACTATTTACAGGAGCTCGTGATCAGAACATCCAGGTTTAATTTGTGACTCTATTAGATGAATTCGTACTGGCAACTCACTTTGAATTTTTGTGTCCTTCTCTTTAAAATGGGTGAATACCACCAACAAGAGGGCTGTAAGCCCAAATCAGAAGAAAACGTATTTGAAAGACACTATAAGGTATGAAATTCAGATCTAATCTTTTTGGTATTAATCACTTCTCTGAATACATCAGAATAAAAATAAATGGATGAAAGTTGCTTCTTCACAGTATTTTGCTGTGGGAGATCTAGCCAACTAATGAAGAATCTGAGAGAATCTCAGTGTCCTCTTACCATTTTAATTTAAGGTCTTATGTGAGTAGAAAAGATGGGGCACTATTACAAATGAGGAATAAAGCTCAGGTTTATATTTTCTTAGAAACACAATTATTGATATCATAATGAGCTGTTTTTATTTGCTTAAATATTAAAATAATCACAAGACTACCTCTTGAGGATGCTTAACATCAAAGTCTAAGTTCAAATTTTTAAAAGGCATAAAACAAATCTCATATTAAGTCATAGACTTTCTTTAGATAAACACAATCTTTCAAGGATGAAGAACAAAAAATATTTTCTGAAAAAACATGCAGCAGGTATTCTATTAATGTTTTTGGAAGGACAGACGAGATCTATCTGAACTGCATAAGACTACAAAGTGAAAGGCTTTTGTTGCTATGATCATGAAGGACAGATATTGGCACGAGTGACCTAAGGGAAATGGTAAACGTATCTTTAAAATACCAAGCAAAATTCCCCGAGAGAAACAAATACTGACTTCATAAATTTTTACCAGCTGAAAAACAGAAACCTAATGAGATGTACATTTTAAGACTCTATGAACACATCATTAGCATTTGGCAATTGGGATGTTTTTCCATTTCACTAAGGAAAATAAGTGTAATAATTGTATGATCAAAAGAAAACAAATTAATGTTAACACTAAAAATGTTAACACCCTTGAGTCAAAACAGAGTAATATTGTTTTTCCAAATAAAAATAACTCATATTTCACTGTTCACCATATTATGTGGAAAAGGTTATTGATGATATTATTGCCTTTTCTGTTTTAATGTCTCTTGAATATCACAAAGGTCAAGGTTAATAATTTAAGAAAGTTGGAAATGTTTGTCTAGCATGTGAGATGCATAAGATTGATGATCAGATGATATCTTCCGTGGCAAGAAATAATTAGCAAATTAACATCTTAGGGTTATATTGGTTCACCCATTGTGGAACCGATTATTTCTAAATTTCTGACTGTAACGTGAGCATTGAATATGGGCTGTCAGTATATGGATTCAGTTCCATTCAATTAGAGCGTTTTAGTGAAAACTTTGCTATGTGCAGAGTACCATGTTGAGCACAGTGGTGACACTATAGACATGAGACCCAACAAGTCCTTGGTTTAACTTTGGCTCTATGTCTGTTTCTATTACATTATGAGAACTTCTGGGGTTAACAACGGTATCTATTTTGTAGAGGTATGGCGAAGATTAAGTGAGAGAAGGTACATGAGCTACACCACCACCCTGCACGTGTCAACACTCAGCACATGTTCGCTCCTTTTATTAATTAAAACAAGAAAGTACACAGCCATTTAGGGAAATTTCAATTAATGGATGTGGTTGCTGAACCCAGATTCTCATAATACATTGCATTTGTGGAAAATCAAAACTGCCTCTGGGAATTCAAATACTTGTGACACCAACCAAAAAAGAATGTTTTCCAAATATCTGACAAACCCGGCAAGAGAAATAAAGGAGTATGGTGGTTGAAGGGCCCCCTCCAGCGGTCAGCCTCTCAACATAAGTGAAAGAGCAGAATTGAAGGATCCAAATAACTAGCTGTCTTTCCATTTCCCTAAGACTCAGTGTGCTACCAGAAAAGACTAACATCAGCCACCAGCCATGAAAGGAGAGGACCAGAGCTGCCTTTATAAACAGAGGTACAAGGAGAGGGGAGAGGTGGAGCTCCCAAAGCACCACTCAAAATAGAGCAACTCGTTTTATCTTTGTTAGTTCTGTCCCTGGTTTCTGTCTCTGTATGCATTTCCTTCTATCTCATTGTATGAATTTCAATGTATCGAAGCCCTTCAGTTCAAAGGAAATTCTAGACAAGTGACCTATTTCATCTATTTAGTATAGCGGCAAGCAAGCTACTTACGCCAGAAATGAAAATTGAATGAAAATGAAAATAGAATCATGCAAGCGCTTAAGAGTTGTTTTTTTTAAAAAATCATCTTTCAACGAGTGATCCAAAGAGGGCACAATACTTCCTCTATCAATTCCTGGAACTAATCCACTTAAGCTAAGTGGAAGACTTCTTTGTTTGTCTGGTCCTGTTGCTATTTGTTACACTTAACTGTATTTCCTTGGTCACTTTACTTGAATTCTGTGCATCTTGGTGTGTTCAGATGTAGAAAGAGAATTGTGCTCAGTGGTCTCATTAGACAATGTCAAATCTGAAATTATTTGATATTAATACCCCTCACAGCCATCAGAACCTGCAAAACACATCTTACTCAGGGGCTTTCTTAACTCAAGAACAAATCCCTGAAGGAGCACTTTCATCTTCATTGCTAGTTTGAAACAATGAAGCCATAAACTCAAATATCAAGGAGACTTCTCCCTCTCTAGATCAAGACTTTTTTTTTTTAAAGATCTTATTTATTCATTTGACAGGGAGAGAGAGATCACAGGTAGGCAGAGAGGCAGGCACGGGGGAGGGGGGAAGCAGGCTCCCTGCTGAGCAGAGAGCCAGCCGTGGAGCTCCATCCCAGGTCCCTGAGATCATGACCTGAGCCGAAGGCAGAGGCTTTAACCCACTGAGCCACCCAGGTGCCCCTAGATCAAGAGTTTTAATAGCTGTTTCCGAATTACATAAATAGGAGAATATAAAATCCCAAGGAAATCAGTGCCTTGGCAGCAAGGTAAAGATAAATAAAAGAGCATCTTAAAACAGTAACATGACATAAAACTATTTTGTAAACTATACATTTTCCTCCTTTGGTGTCAAAATGAAATACAGATTTAGTGCAAAATAAGTTATATAGGACATGACCTTGTAAGATCACGGTTGTAAAACCAGGCAGTTGAAACACCACCATTTGTTTGTACTTGTGTAAGAGTCAAGTGATAACCCAGTAAGGTATTTATGAATTTTACATCCATTGAAGTGATTTATTTAAATATACACAGATGGATCAAAATGATCGATTAAAAATGGAAAGACACGAGGAACCAAAAATCAACTTGAAAATATTTATAGGAAAACTTCTGTCACATCTTTGATATCTTTTTTTTTTTTAATTAACATATAATGTATTATTTGCCCCAGGGTACATGTCTGTGAATCGTCGGGCTTACACATTTCACAGCACTTAATAGCACATACCTTCCCCAATGTCCACCCTATCCCTACCCACCCACACACCCCCGCCCCCGGCCACCCTTAGTTCGTTTCTTGAGTCTAGGAGTCTCTTATGGTTTGTCACATCTTTGATATCTTAAAAATACTTCTAAGGAGCCCTTCTCTTCACTTCCTTCTTCCACTCTATTTCTGAAAGTCCTTCTCAGGCCAGTTCTGGGCTTCCCCTGGTTAACTCCCTTTATCTTCCCATAAGACCTTCAGCAAATTGCTCTCAATGGCAATAAGGGTCATTCTGTGTCAAACTTGATGACTTTGTTGTCTCTTCTTACCATTAGACTGTGAGATCTTTTAGGGCAAAAATGTACCATTTTATCTTTGGGTGGCTAGTACCTAATGCAGAATTGGTACTGAGTGAGTAAAGCTAAGCATAACATTACAGAAACCATACAGACTTTGATAAGAAAAATAATTTACTGGAGCTTCTGGAACAAATAATTTTTCTCCTTAGCCGCAGGTTTATATATTTATATATCTTACATATATATATTATGTATATTATATTATACATCTTTTGTTTCCATCTCACGAGAGAGGGAGGATATGCATTTTTTTTGGTGACTTGTAATAAAACCTTTGAAAAATAGAAGCTTACAACTGTTCAAAAGGACTTTTGAGATAAGAAAATTTAAGAGTTAAAACAAAGGATGAAGGATTAATCAATATTAGAGTTTTGTTTTTTTTTAATTCATGTTCTTGACTAACTGGGAAACTTTAGAATATTGCCATTTTATTATCTGGAACTTTGAGTAGTGTTTAATAACATTGTACTTTTACTGAAGTTTCCTAGAATTTCTCTCAATATTATTGTGTCAGAGACAAATTTTCATCTTCTTAGTATAAAGAAGAATATGAATACTTAAAATCATTTTGCACCAAAAAGCTTATGAAAAGATGCTTGATATCACACAACATTAGGGAAATGCAAATCAAAATCACCAAGAGATATTACTTCACATCCATTAGGATGGCTACCAAAAAAACCCCATAAAATATTAAGTGTGGGGAAGAATGTGAAGAAATCAAAACCCTTGGGCACTGTTGGTGGGAATGTTAAATGGTGCAGCCATTATGTGGTACAGAGGTTCCTCAAAAAATAAAAAAATTGCAGTGCCATATGATCTAGTAATTCAACTTCTGGGCATGTGATCAAAACAAGTGAAAGCAGAGTCTCCAAGAGAGATTTACACACCCATTTTCATAGCAGCATTATTCACAATAGCCAAAAAGTAGAAGCAACTCAAGCAACCATCAATGGATGAATGGATACACAAAATATATAATGGAATATCATTCAGCCTTAAAAAGGAAGGACATTCTGACACATAAAATGGCTTGAAGAACCTTGAAGATATTATACTAAGTGGAATAACCCAGTGACAAAAGACACGGCATGATCCCACTTACACAACGTATCTAGAGTAGTCATATTCATAGAAACAGAAAGTAGAATAGCAGTTGCCAGTGGAGGGAGGGGTAAATGCAGGGTTGTTTAATGGGTATAACCAGTTTTGCAAAAGGGTCTGGAGATTGGTTGCCTAGTAATGTAAATATACTTAATACTACTGACCTATACAGTTAAAAACGGTTAAGTACTGTTTTTATGTAAAGTGGTAAACTTTACATTATGTATATATCACCACAATTATAAAATTTTAAAGTAATTTTGCAGTTTTTACAGCCTAACTCCCTCCAACAACCATGTTTCAACACTTGCTAACTTTGTACCACAAAAGTCCAAAAGAGCACTTCTTTAATGGTTAAAATATTTGCAAAAGAAACAAAACAAATTAACAAATTAATGATGGAACACCAAGTCAGTCTAGAGGATGATTGTTACAGGTTATAATCAATGCTTAAAAGGAAATATCACAGAAGGGGTCAGACTCAGTTTTATCCAAGGGTAGAACTAAGGGGACTCATTTAAATATATGAAATCCAAGATTGTATGTTCTTTGTTCAAATTAAAAAGGGAATAAGTATTCATTCAAATCTACCTATTTATAGTATTTTTGAAATTTAAATCTATTTTTTTGACTGATACTATTATTCTTTCTGCCTTTTATAGACTCACCTAGGATGTCTCTGTCTGACTCTAACTCTAACCAGTATCTCTCCCACATGCTTATAAAACTCTCAAAATGTATCCAAAGGAACACAGGTACCTCAGTATTTTATCCCAGTGTAATATGTTTTATATATAAATGGATTTTTTTTTCATCACCTTATAATTCTCAATAAGAAAAATGTATTTATAGGGGCGCCTGGGTGGCTCAGTGGGTTAAAGCCTCTGCCTTCAGCTCGGGTCATGATCTCAGGGTCCTGGGATCAAGCCTGCATCCGGCTCTCTGCTCGGCAGAGAGCCTGCTTCCCCCGCTCTTTATGCCTACCTACTTGTGATCTCTCTCTCTCTGTCAAATAAATAAATAAAATCTTAAAAAAAAAAAAAAAGAAAAATGTATTTATAAATTTAAGTTTTTAAGATTATAGTTACCATATGGTGCTAAATTAAAATTTTTTTTTCTTCCCTGAAGAGGTATGATTACAGTTATTGCATGTACACAATTGGTCAAACAATAGAAATATATTATAAGTCTTATTAATTAATCTCTGAAATAAAAAAGTAAAATTGAATTAGAAATGCATCTCTTAGATGGATGCAAATTCTTTTTATTCAAGTAAAACACATATCTGTTGAGACACTATTACTTATGGCTAGAATGAGAAGGGTTCAGCATCAGTATTAATATTATTTTTAATGTAAGCGTGGAGAAAACTTGCTCACATAAATATATATTGAATATATGGATGGAAGAGTGTATATATATAATATATACATATACATATATATGTGTATATATACATATATAGAGAGAGCGGAGGCAGAGAGGGAGAGAGATGGAAGAATTTAGTTACAACAATATATACATATACATATATATGTCTATACACATATACACATACACATACATATACATAGTGCAGGGGCAGAGAGAGAGAGATGGAAAAAGTTAGTTATAGCAACATGACCTAATTCCTTGAACTCCCTCCAAAGTATATGGGGGGGAGAAAGCTCACATAGTGATTTATCATGAATACTTAATTTTGTTAAAAACTGAAAACAATCTGAGTTATGTAGGATGTGTTATGTAGTGTTATGTATAGTTTTTTATGTAATCACTGTCTATAACACCATATTTGAATTTGTCTGATTTTGTTTTAGGGAAGTTTTTTTGGTTTTTGTTTTGTTTTCCAGAATTTTTTCACCATGAACCAGTCATCATAGTATTAGGGATAGGTGAGAGGTTAGAGTTTTTTCTTTTTTGTTTTTTGGGGTTTTTTGTTGTTGTTTTTTGTTTTTTGAGTAGAAGAGTGAAAGAGACGGGGAAAGAAGATTTTCTTGAAACTAGCTAAGCACCTGCAAACCCCTGGAAAGGCTATATGGATCCCCAGAGATACAGAACACCCTGCTTAAGAATCACAGGTCTGGATGTGTCTGGCCCTCAGGAGAACACCCCCTTCAAGGGGGGAAGGGGTGCCGGTGCAGGACAGGAAGTGCTAGTGAGCACTCTGAACTCCAGGAAAAACTCTCCTTTGTGTTTTAAAGGGACACAGTTTAGGGGGAAAATCAGATATGTAACAACAGAATAACAAGAGGAAAAAAGGTTTGAGAAAGGGAGAGAAAAAGAAGAGATAAAAGACTAAATTACAGACCCAAGTACTGATGTAATTTTTCATACGGTGCACATATGGTATTTGGATATAATTTTTGTTGCCTTTAATAATAATCACTAACCTTAGCCCAACTGACACCGTATGCCAGACACTGGGTATTTCTCATGCACTTTTTTGTCTATATTCATAGCAATACTATGAGGTTGATACTCATTAGCCCCATTTTATTGATCAAGAAACTGAGGGGTGAGAATACAAGTAATTTGTCTAAGGTTACATAGCCAAGAGGTAACCTCTATAGGTGTTGAAGCCAGTCTGCTTGGTTGCAAAGCCCCAGCATTAACTCTGTCATTGTGGTTTTGATTATATTAGATTTAGGAATGTGGATGGACCCTGAAACACAGAAGAATGAATCATATGTGTTTTTAATTTTGTGGAAAATGTGTTTGAAACTGCAACAATTCTCAAGCATGTGACCTTACATCCACACATCTAAAATATCAGTTCAATAACTTGAGCATTTTTGTAGCCTAATCACCTTTTGGAAAAACTAAGCATATTTCTTTGTAACTTAAATCAAATTGCCTAGGTGAAGAAAAAATTTTGTGTCAAGTCAAATGATTTAAGAACATAAATATTCTCATTATTTGTTTTAGCTCATTTAAAATTGGCTTGCTTTAGGGTATACCACGGAAAAACTGAATTAATTGGCAGAACCTAAATTAGGATAGTTTTTACTCATTCCCTGGAATTAGATCAAAACTCCAATATTTAAATAAGTTTCATGCTTCCCGTGACATGAATAATTTTATTCATTTATACATCTTAACAACCATAAGCTTTAGAGCACACATTAAACTTGGAAACTCAGAAGCTTCAACATGATTTAATCAGCTTCATAGTTGGAAATTTTAAATTCTCCCACACGTGTATCAGAGAATTGATCAGAAGCAAGGTGCAGAAATACAAAAGGCTATGAATAGCATACAATTTAATTATTTGCTTTGAATGGTAGAATCCTGGTTGTATTATACTCAACCTTCTCAGAAAACTGGCAGGTCATTTTTATTGCCCCTTCTGGAATCTTTCAGTGGGATATAAAGAAGCAGAGAGATTTAACAGTAAAGAACAAAAGCTAAAGTTGTAAAAATTTTATCATGGACTTAGTAATGTATATGTCTACTTATTTTCTTTATATGACTGCCAATATTCAAGCAGGTCACAAGTATTTCCATTAAAGTTAAAACGCAGTCCTTTTTTAAGCCTCCAGTAAGATAGGTCTGATGGTTGTTTTGAAAACCTTCCATATTTTATTAATGGCCTTGAGTAGAAAACGACATTGAAGTCTGCTAACATTTCCAACAGGAAATATTTGTAACAAGTAGTACAAAAATTTGCAAACAAGGATGCATTTGGCAGAAAGATACCCGTCTCATCTATCTCTGAATACTCTCAAGTGAGTAAGAAGGTAAAAAGGGAAAATATTTTTCATTTATGTTCTGGATATTTTATGCAGGTGTCTATTTTAGTTCTTACTAAGTTTCACGGTCAATCACCATGAAAGAAAGAAAAGGAATCAAGAAAAGGAAATGTATTCATTATAAAAATAATGCATTCTGGTTGTGCAATAAAGAAAATGATAGAGCAATTTGCCCTAGCTTATGAGGGCTGCAGAGTTAAAGTCTATTGAATCTATAGATGTATTATAACCCTCTACTGTTTTCTTACACCTCTCTTATATCAGGTACCTTATACCACTCTCCTACCAGTGTTCCAACAAAACTCATTCTTTAACATGGCATAGTTTAAATGAGCATTTAAATATTATGCACACTTTAAAAGTTTATAATTTAGTACTGTCATTAAATAAATCAATATCTTCTTGTTGCAGTCCCAACTACTGACTTCTGATTTCTCTGCCCCCAACCTTTCTCTTTCATTACTACCAGAGTCATCTTTATGAGAAGCACAATTCAAATCATAAAGGACAGAAGTCCCAATGTCTACAGAAGAAGGTGATATTGTTAATAGGAGAAGCTCTTTTATCTTATTTGCTACAAAGGAACAGCTATTTTTGTATGAGTATTCAAAAAGGGATGCATGAAATTCTTTAACATTTTGTTTTAATTTAAAAACATAAATGTCATTCCTTTGTCAATTTTGTAACATACAGCCAAGGCCTTTTATTCGCATGCAGGTGAACTGATTAGAATTGCTAGTCATCTGCCTTATGGAAACCTCACCCATAATGCATTGGTTGTAAATGCAACTAAGCAGGAACATAAAGACACTTGCAAAAAATCTCAGGGCAGGCTCCCGGCTGAGCAGAGAGCCCGATGTGGGACTCGATCCCAGGACCCTGAGATCATGACCTGAGCCGAAGGCAGAGGCTTTAACCCACTGAGCCACCCAGGAGCCCCCAGGCAATTCTTTTTTTTAAAGATTTCTTTTGTTTATTTATTTTAGGGACAGAGAGATTGAGAGAGAGTGCATATGTGTGTGGAAGTGGGGCAGGGTTGGGGAGGGGCACAGGGACAGAATCTCAGGCAGACTCCCTGCTGAGTGTGATTTGGCTAGAACATGTATGTATTGATTTGGAGCATGATTTGGAAATATCCATCCTACAACCCTGAGATCATGACTTCAGCAAAATTAAGAGTGGGATGGTCAACTGACTGAGTCCCCCAGGTACCCCTAAGCAATTTTTAAAACAATTTTTTACATGTGGCATTGGCCAGCTAAATATACAAAAGGGAAGGAAAGGCTTGTTCTTTAGATAGTATACTAAATTAAAAAAAAAAAAAATCTCAGGGCAGAATCTTAGGTTCCACAGTTTCCCCTGACCCCACAAAAGTCATTACTCCACATCAAACTCACATGCAATGTTTCCAAGAAATTTTTCCAGATTGATTCCTTTATAAATATTCAACTTTGCTTTTATAGAAGTCAGTCTATTTCTTTTTGCACTTATAGTTCATCAGTGCATGATGCAGGAAGCATACAAATGCTTGCCTCAGGCATTGAGTTCTTGGGTTCAGCTGTCAATACGCTTTACAGAGGGCATACAGAGCATTGTTTAATACTGTAAGTAGTTAAGTGGTAATTAAGAGGGAATTTATTCACTGGAGATCTGAGTCCTAATCCTAATCATCTTTTTTATTAGTTCTGTCTTCTCCACTAAGTCATGAATCTTCATTTCCTCATCCATAGAATGGATAGAAACATACCCACCATAACCCTCAGGATTCTTAAAAGCATCACATGAGATCCTATATGAGAACACGTTCAGAAATATAAAATGACAGTGGGGTCATTTTATAGTGCATGAGATTTAAGCTCTTCAGGATATGACTCTAAAAAACCTTTTCTGGTTTTTCCTACTCCACAAATCCTATACATTTTTTTCTTTCTTTTTACTCTATCCCTCCCACTGCAGGTTACCCTAGGATTTCTCCCACCTGGAAATACATACATGTTCTAGCCAAATAAATAAGACAGCTCATACTTCTGAGACTATAACTTATGTTCCCTTGCTTCACAATGTCTTTCCAAAGTAAATGCAAATGTCGCTTCCCCATTTCTAAAGAAACACTACTCATTTTTCCAAGCTCAGCTAAAATGTCACCTATTTTGTGAAACCTACCTCACTTTCCTCCAGCTGAATAATTTTCTCCTACTCTTGACCATCCCAGCAACTCAGCTGTTTATTGCAATCTTCTCTGTATTACAGTTATGTGTAAGGGTCTTTCTGCCTCCCTCTGCCCCACTAAAGGGTTCCTGGAAAGCAAGAACTAACATTTCATTTCTGAGTCCCTCTGTACACTGCCCACCACACAGGCATCCTTGAAACAACTGTGGAATACAAGTGAGCTGAATTGATTATGAACCATTATTTTTTTATTATTATTATGAACCATTATTGAGTAGTCAACATTGCTTCTCCTTTGAGTTGTTTTTGACTCCATGATCAAACACAAAAATCTCAGGTCTACAGTAGGCTACAGATTAAACACATTGATTCCCCACCAGTTTTTCATGGGGAGATTATACTGTTTCTCCACCTTACTTGATGAAGATCATACAACTATTAGAAGCTTCATTCTCATCTAGGAGTAGAGATGCCATCAGATAAAATACACGTCCCTTCCTTTCTTTCACTGTCTCCTGTCCCTGATTTAAAAACTTACCTGCTAAGCTAAATAAGTCAGTCAGAGAAAGACAATTATCACATGATCTCTCTGATATGAAGAATTTGAGAGGCAAGGTGGGAGTTTGGGAGGGGGGCTGGGGGAAAGAAATGAAACAGGAAGAGATGGGGAGGGAGACAAACCATTAGAGACTCCTAGACTCACGAAATGAACTAAGGGTGGCAGAGAGACGGGAGGGTAGGGATAGGGTGGCTGGGGTGTTGACATTGGGGAGGGTATGTGTTATGTTAAGTGCTGTGAAATGTGTAAGCCTGACGATTCACAGACATGTACCCTGGGGCAAATAATACATTATATGTTAATAAAAATTAAAGAAATAAATAAAAAATAAAAACTTCCCTGTTCTCTATTCTAAATAAATTCTAGCCTGTGAAACCTGCTGACAATTTGCTCTAATGTGAAAATCCTTCTTTATGGTGTGGCAATTTGGAAAAACTGGCCACAAATTCTTTCCACCCCTATAGGGACGCCCCCGCCCCACCTTTGCCTTGTGAATTACACTTCCTCCCATCCAGAGGTGGAGTCTCCTTTCTTACCTCCTGAATCTTAGTTTAGCCCTGTGAAGTTATTTGGTCAATGGATTAGCAAAAGCGGTGCAAACTATTTAATTTCTTGAGGCTACTGTAATGTTACTTCAAACCTGGTGCTTTAAAACAATAGAAATTTGGGGTGCCTGGGTGGCTCAGTGGGTTAAAGCCTCTGCCTTCGGCTCAGGTCATGATCTCAGGGTCCTGGGATCGAGCCCCACATCAGGCTCTCTGCTCAGCAGGGAGCCTGCTTCCCTCTCTCTCTGCCTGCCTCTCTCCCTACTTGTGATCTCTCTGTCAGTCAAATAAACAAATAAAATCTTAAAAAAAAAACCCAAAACAATAGAAATTTATTATCTGTGCTGGAGGCCAAAAGTCTAAATAATCAAGGTGTTGGCAGAGCCACATTCCTTTAGCAGGATCTAGGGGACAATCTGTTCCTTGCCTCTTCCCGCTTGTGGTGGCTATGGCTTTCTTTGGTTTGAGGGCATATCACTATAATCTCTGTTCCATCTTCACATGACTTTCTCCTCTTCTGCCTGTGCTAAAACCTCCCTTTGCCTTTCTCTTATAAGGACATGTGTTACTGGATTTAAGGCCCACTTGGATAATCCAGGATGATCTCATTTTGAGATCTTTAACTTAATTACATCTGCCAAGACCCTTTTCCCAAATAAGGTCGCATGCATAGGTTCATAGGTTAGGACGTAGACATATCTTTTGGGGAGCAACCATTCAGTCCACTACACAAACAAAGCTTCCAAGAACCTGGCTTTTGGGGCTTGCTTACTGGCTGTTCTTGGGGACTCCGATGCCACCACCATATGGAAGAACACTGAGTAGCTGGCTGGATGATAAGAAACACATGATCAATTCAGCCCTATGATCCAAGCTAACACCAGACCAACAGCCAGGCACACACATGAAGCAAGCTAGACCATCCTGCCTCAGCTGAGTCACAGAAATCGGCAGAGCCTGCCCAGCCAACCCGCAGAATCAGAATAAATAAATATTTGTGGTTTAAAGTCACTAAGTTTGGGGGGTGACTTATTATGGAGCAAAAGCCAACTCCTTCGATTTGCTTTCTGCTTGTTTATTTGTTCACATTATATTTTCTTCTCTTTCTGGCAAGGAGTCTGTACCTGTTTCCATCACCAACCTCCCCTAGGAGAGAGAAGGTAATCTAAGAACTTCATGTTCCTTTGTTCTGGGGGCCAAGAAGGCAATGTTATGCCTGCTGCTTCTCCATTTCCAACCCCTCCAACTTCCCTCTGACTTCCATCCCTGACGCTGAATAAATTCTACCCTTTTTACGGTGGGCAGATTCCTGAGCATTCTCTTCTCCCCTTCTTGCCAGACTATAGCGTTGTTGACAACCTTATGATCCTCCAGGGAACCGTCTTATGATCTGAGACCCCATCTATTTGAAAACAACCCTTGAGCCTAGGGTGTCTGAGAAACAGGCACTTCTGCTCAGGCTGTTGATACAGTAATGGGAATCTGGACACATGGGACCTGTCTTGTCACAGCAGGAAGTGCAAGCAACAAGTGATAGGATACCTCTGTTGGAAAGAGCAGGAGAGAGAGGGGGATGGGGAGAAGGAACACAGGGAGAGGAAGTGAAGGGGTAAAGAAACACCAAATTCCCAAGGCAAGAATTTTTCTGAGTAGGGCCCTCAGGCAGAGTACGGAGCGCAGGAGGTCTAAGAACCTGCACAAGGGTCAGCAATATGGGACCAGGCTTCCAGGTCCCTCTCCACTGCCTCATTTCACATTTCTCCATCCTACTCCCTTCCATCTGATCCAGTTCAGGAAATGACATCGCCATTCAAATAATGGCGGAAGAGTCATCTTTGAGCCATCTCTGTCCTCTTCCTCATCTCATCACCAAAGCTTGTTTCTCCCTCCAAAAGGTAGAAACTGCTCTCCATCTGTAGACACCATCTCACCAACTAGTCCAAGTTACCAACCTTCTTACCTCGACACCTAAATAGCTTTGCCTGCACTCACATCTTCAATACGTCCTTCACACGGCAGCAGAGTAGGCTTGGAAAAGTAAATCAGCTTATGGCATCCCCCTGCTCACTATCTTTCAGTGGCGTCCCTTTGCCCCTAGGAAAAAATTCTAAGTCCTTACTTTGCCTTTAAGTTCTGCATGATTTAGCTCTTGCCTTTCTCTCCTACCTGCTCACTACCACTCTTCTTTTGTTCAGCATAATGCACTTTCAATTCCCATGATGTTCTCTGCATGTGCAAGGACTGTCCTACCTCAAGGCATTGGAATTCTCCATTTGCTGGGAATGTTTCATCATTAGCTCTTCAAATGCCACTTCGCCCAGATGCCACCTTGTCAGGGAGATCTTTCTACCTCTCATAAATTGGGCAACCAGTTACTTTCTACATGTCAACCCCATTCATTTCATTCTTAGCTATATCAAAGATCTGTAATTACTGGGTGGTAAAATTATCAGCGTAAAAATCTGTAACTAACCTAGGTGGTGCAGTTGATTAAATGACTGACTCTTGGTTTTGACTCAGGTCATTATCTCAGGGTCACGGGATCAAGCCCTGCGTCAGGCTCCACGGTCAGGCTCCACACTCAGCGTGGAATCTATTTCAGACACTCACCCTCTCCTTTTGCCCCTCCCTGCTCAGCTCTCTCTTTCCCTCTCTCTCTAATAAATATATCTTTTAGAAAGTCTGTAATTACCTGTATTTGTTTGTATGGGTATAACTTGTTCTTTATATTTCGTCTCCCATCCCATATAAGCATAGACTCAAGGACTTTGTCTTGTTTATTACTGTATCACTGGAACCTAACATATATGGGAAGGCCTTAGTAAATAAGTATCTGTAGAAGGAATGAAAAAAACCTCATTTAACCCATTGGAAACTATTCCTATTTTATAGACAGAGGAAGTTTGGAGAGATTGAAAGACTTGCCTGAGGTCAGACCATTGGTACAAGAACATTCCTAGTGAGCATCCATCCCCAGGCTCCTGGAGGTCATCAGGCCTTGGGATTTTCGTTTTAGTCTTATAGGTCCAGTGCTAGTGATTTAATTCTCTTTCCTTTAAAGTGCAACCAGATATTTGCTTATCACCCAGACTGAAAAGATGTCATTACGGTTCTATTCATATTTTAAAATCACATGCTTCTCACTTTAACAGTAACTCACTGAAAGCATGAAAATGTAATATATTTCCTTAGCATACTGTTTTTCTTCTGTGACTTC
>CM053614.1:23652989-23746505 GCA_028646535.1 Procyon lotor
GGGCTCTCTGCTCAGCAGGGAGTCTGCTTTCTCCTCTCTCTGCCTGCCTCTCTGCCTACTTGTGATCTCTCTCTGTCAAATAAATAAATAAAATCTTAAAAAAAAAAAAAAAGGAAATAAATGTCTACAACATAGCTAATTTAATTTTGTAAAGAAAAAGTAGAAAGGAGGGACCTCCCTGCCAGGTACTAAGATATCTATATCTATCTATCTAGCTAGCCAAAATAATAAAAACAAATGGGCCAACTGGAACAGAACACAGCTCAGAAGCAGCCTCATCTACAAATGGGAACTTGTACCATAAAGGTGATATTAGATTCATGGGAAATGATGAGTTTTTAGCTCGTGAGAACTGATTATATAGAAAAAGAAATCTGGATCCAAGGTGAACTCTAGTTGAATAAAATATTTATATGTCCAGAAAAAAATTATAAAGATAATAGAAGAAAGTGGAGAAGCCCACCCCTATGACTTAGAGATAAACAATTTCTGGAACTAAATCTCCAAAGCAGGAATTATAAGGAAACAATTTGAATAGTCAATTGAAGATTCCTGACCAACAAAGGACACTATGGATAAAGTTAACAGATGACAAATTTGCAAGAGTAAAATGTCACTTGTCACCTGTTGCAAGCTGGAAAGGTCAACTGTTGGGCAGGTTGTGGGGAACATGGAGAGACTGATCATGGCACAGAAACCGATATCAGCCTTCTGGAGGGTGAGCTGGGCTCATTTAATTCTATCAAATGAACCCACGTCTTATGACCTAGCAAGTCCCATGATAGGCATATATTCTCCAGAAAAATCAAGCTAGTTCATAAAGAGTCACATATAAGAATTTGTACATTTGAAGTGCTATTCGGTTTAGCCAAGAGTTGGAATGATCAAGCTATCACTGGAGGTGCGGGTAGGTAAATGTAATGGAATACTGTACATCAGTGAAAAGTTACCCCGAAGCTGTACGCCTAACAACGTGAATGTTTCCTTCTTGAAAATACGTAGTGCTGCACTTAAAAATTAAGGTAAAAGGAAAAAATCTCTAATACAATCTACAGAAATTAAAAGCGTACGGATGCATAACAAAACGAAACTATGTATTTTACAATCATCTAAACAAAAACATATGCATCCATTCATTACAATGATGGTCTTTTGAGGAGCAAGGGAACTGAATGGGGAGTGGGGATAAAACGGATTGCATAAATAGATGTAGGAGTCTTGCACTGTAATTCTACAAGAACGGGGATTTTGGACTGTGCTAAGCAAACATTTGTTGAGTGCCTGAATGAGACATGCATTGAGGAATATGATTTGCTTTCTCTTTCTGTACCTGAGATCCAAATATTAGGTTGCATTGTATGAAATTGTAATTTTTTGTAGGCCAAAAATGACCAAATATCAGCAGTTTCATTTAATTCAACCTAATAGAAAAGGAAATTTGAAAACAATGAAAGGCACTTAGGGAAATATAAACAACTACTGTATAGACTAGTGGGAGATAACAGGAAGGCCAACCAAATTTGATTCCACTTTTTCATAATTAACTAAAAACCACCTATGTTGATAAAGTTAAGATGACTGTCCTCAAAATAAAGTGCTCTTAAGCCTAAAGGGGCGCCTGGGTGGCTCAGTTGTTAAGCGTCTGCCTTAATCCAGGGTCCTGGGATCAAGCCCCATATTGGGGTCCCTGCTCGGCAGGAAGCCTGCTTCTCCCTCTCCTGATCCCTCTGCTTGTGTTTCCCCTCTCTTGCTGTGTTTCTCTCTGTCAAATAAAAAAATCTTTAAAAAAAGACTAAAGTCATCAATGGTATTTCCTTAAAATATCAGCCATCTATTATACTAAGGAATATGGCACCTGTATCTTTTTTCATGCTGATCTTTTTTTTTAATTGACAATATTTAATGGGCCATTTAAAGATTTTTCACCACTGGAATATTTTCCAGAACTTGCAATGTAGTTTATATACAAAGTAGATAAATTCTGAAGAACATCAGGTTCAGTCACTTCTGAATCTCTAGAAACTATGAAAGGCACTTTTACATTCTTTTTTTTAACCACTTTACTATGATTGAAATATAAGTTGTACATATTTAATACATACAATTTGATGCATTTGGGGATAAATACACCTATAAAACCACTTCCACAATCAAGCCATAATCACATCTATTTCTTCCAAATTTTACCTCCTTCGTATGTATGTATATGTGTATTATTTAGTGATATGGGCACTTAACCTAAGTTCTATTCTCTTAGAAAATCTTAGTATTATTAACTGTAGGCACTATGCTGTCCACAAAACCCTAGACCATACTCAACTTGCGTAAGTGAAACTCTGTACCAGTTAACCAATCCATTCTCACTTTCCCTTTCCCCCAGCCCCTGGTAACTACCATTCTATTCTTTGCTTCTGTGAGTTTGACGATTTTGGATTCTCATATAAGTGGGATCATGTAGTATTTGTTCTTTGAAGAAATTTTTTTTTATTTTAGAGAAAGAATTGTTCAGAGGATGGATATGAGAAAAGGGAAAGAAACTGAAAGACCACACAAATTAAGATACTTGTGTGTTCTTTCAGTTTCTACCTATTTCCTCTTACCTGTCCTCTGAACAATCATTTCTCTAAAATTGGAAACTTCCTGGGGTGCCTGGATGGCTTAGTCATTTAAGCATCTGTTTTCAGCTCAGGTCATGATCTCAGGGTCCTGGGATGGAGCCCCACATCCAGCTCACTGCTCTTCTTCCTCCCCCTCTTCCCCCTTCCCCTACTTGTGTTCTCTTTCTCACTCTCTCTGTCATGTAAATACATGAAATCTTAAAAAAAAAAAATTGGAAACTTCTTAAAATTTACCCAATGTGCTGTTACTATACCTTATTTTCAACTGAGATAAACTGAGTTACCTTCTATAACTAAATTTTTTGTGGTTGTTAGTACGTTCTACCCAGAAAACTTTCTCATCATGCTTTATGTCTGGGCTTTCTAGCTTAGGCTCACTTGAGAGCTTTGCTTTTCACTCAGCAAATATTCCATATTAATTATTGTAATGAAATAGGCATTTTGTTTCCTAAGAATGAAGAGAAAACGAAAGGGAAGTTTTTTTTATTTTCATTTGTTGCGATGACTATATTTTTATAAGTGTAAAGTCAAGAAAACAGAACACAGCTGAGATTAGCTTTGAAATGGGTCAAAGAATTGAACCAAAATGATGAATTGAGAAAACAAGATGTAGCTTTTGTGATCTCTAGTGAATTAAGCTGTTTCCAGTTCCTTTTTGAACCTGCACCTATTAAACGAAAAACCTCTCCTTGTAGCAATAAAATGAGGCAATCTTTGTTCAATGGGATTTCATAATCATAAAGGTCAGAGAAAGGCAGCTCAACTCACTTTACTTATCTGCAGTATACTTTGAGTGAAATAACAGCTTTGACAGAAATTTTACCTTGACAGTGAAGCGTTTTTTCTTTGGTGGATTCCAAACTGTGCCAGTTGAATGAATGAATGCTCGCAAAGGTGTTAAGGATGTCACCAACACATAGGCTTTAAGAATCACAGATAGCTCTTCAGCTCTGAAGATAGTTTCATGTGGAGCAAGGACTGTTGTTTGATTCCTAAAAAATAAGCCAGCATAGTTAATGCTCCATAACTTAGGGTGCATCATTTGTAAATTACCTCAAAGCATTGTACACTCATCTATCCTTTGTTGGACTCCAGGCTTCGATGTGTGGGTTTCCTTAAACAATTTTATTGCTTATTAGCATCGCTATTAGGGGATATTCCGTACAGAAAGAGGGGATCAAATTGATAAGAGTTCTCCACTCTGGTAGACTTAATTAAAAATTTTTTAAGAAAAAGAAAGATAGGGAAATAGTACGTAAAATAAGGTTTAAAGGTTTAAAAAGTGTAAATTGGTCGTGTATGTACCATTACAACAAGAGTGACACAAATTACAGTGTAAGGGATAAAGAAGACATTTTCTTGGTCTGGCCTGGCCTGCCTTTGCTCTATCTTCTCCTTGACAAGAAAAGATATACTTTTCAATAGTGGACAGGTTACCAAAATATGCCAAAATACGTCCCTACTAATCTGATTCTACCCAATAACTGTCACCACAGATAATTATGGGTTAATTTAAATGATAAAGTATGAAGATAACACTTCAGTTTACAAAGGAAAATTAACATTAATATTTTGTGGTGAAACAAGTATACTTTCATCATAAAAGATACCAAAATGTTTAGTTATTTGCTTTTTGCATGATATTTCTGTTTCAAATATATATTTTTAAAAGATTTTATTTATTTATTTGACAGTGAGAGAGAGATCACAAGTAGGTAGAGAGGCAGGCAGAGAGAGAGGGGGAAGCAGGCTCCCCGCTGAGCAGAGAGCCCAATGTGGGGCTCGATTCCAGGACCCTGAGATCATGACCTGAACTGAAGGCAGAGGCTTTAACCCACTAAGCCACTCAGGTGCCCCTCAAATATCTATGTTTGACCAATGAAAAGATTATTCAATTTCAACTTTTGAAGTCTAGGTAAACAGGACATGCATAATTCTTCTATAAATACTATTAACTGTAGAAATCTACCAGATAATTATAAAACTAGATGAAGTAAACTATTTTTTTCTCTTGGATAAGATAAATGAAAAGCTTTTAATTTTTCACTATAATTCATCTACATTATAAAATCATTTCTTTGGAGTAACGTAGATAATTTGGTACACTGCAGTTGCTTTCTTAGATCCTAGGAGCCATAAAAATATATATATTATATATATAATATATATATATATTAACTAGAAAAAAATTCATTCAGCCATACTCATAGACTAGGGCACAGTCATTTGAGTATAAACTGGAAGTTAAAATTTTATAGTTTCACATTGTCAAGGTTTCAAATTCAATTTCCATTAATGTAACTTCCTAGATAAGAGTCCTATTTACCCAAATGTTTATTCTACAGCAAGAGAGTAATTCTAGAATTACTCTAGAAAAAAAAAATCAATGATGGCGTTCTTTATTAAGAAAAGATAGATGAAATTTTATGTAACAGAACCTAATAATTCAAACATGTAACACATGTAACAGATAACCAAGATATCTTCAGGGGTTTTCTCTTGTTAGCTGTTTCCCAGACCGCATGCTGGATATAACAATTCAAAATGATTAGCTTACAGCTGTTCAAGTCGCCGGTCCCGTGGTTTCCACATATGTGGCTTCAAGGTTTTTAAAAGGTGACTCGAAGTGCTTGGCTTTAACTGTATGCTCTGATCCAGACACACAGAAGGGCTCACCGGAAGTTGCAATTCTGAAAAAATTCAAAAGAGCAGAAACCAGTTGTCATTCTAGTGTTTCTTTTTGAAATTGCTCCAAAACAGTGTTTGCTCTGTTCAGCTACAGGGTGTATGGGAAATAGGTAACCACTGTTTCTCCATTTTGAATCAAAGTTAGATCCATTCAATAATGCATGTTCAGAGAGGCCTTTGTTTTGCAGTCCATTCTCTTACAATAGACTAGGAACACAACTGTAGTAACTGATTTCAACTCTTCCTACTCAGAATGGGAGGTAGATATGACGTTTCCAACTGTCTTGCACCAGGCAGAACTATCCTCCGAACACATACGAGATGCACCCTTAATATGGGAAGATGCCTGCAGGACCCGACTTTTGCTTGTGATGAGAATATTACATGGACAACTTGAGTTGATTTCCTGACAACAGCACAGTCTTTCATGTGCTAGAGAGTCTGTCGTGCTTCATGATCTTGGTAACCTCAACAATAGTGCTTTATTATTTTGTAAAATAGTACTTAGTATTTTTTTAAAGTACATAAAGATGAAGAACAACAGTAATGGATTACTCAGAATACTCACAGATATTAAAAAAAAATGTATCGCATGCACATGGTCAAAAAAATTCAAATGGTATAGAACATTATCAAATTGGAAAAAAAAAAAAAAAAGAAGCATCCAGCAATCCACCCCTATCTGGGACCTCTCTCTGCCAAAGCCAATGTTTACATATTCACTTTTGAAATCTATGTCAGTGCACAATGGGTAAGATACATATGGTTCTTCAATACGTAAATTGATATAAATATCACTATATCCATATAACTTATATATGCAGATATTTCTACTTTTTAATTATCCAAAAGAGACATTACAGTAGTTCCCTTTTTCTATAGTTTTGCTTTCCTCTGTTTCAGTTACCCATGGTTAACCCCAGTTGGAAGCAAATGACCCTCCTGACGCACCATCAGGTCAGCAGCAGCCCAATGCTACGTCACAGTGCCTGTCCTATTCACCTTCATCTCACATCATCACAAGAAGGACGATGGAATACACTAACCTATTTCGAGAGAGTGAGGCCACATTCACCTAACCTTTATTACAGTCCAGTTATGATTGTTCTACTTTATTAGTAGTTATCGTTGTCAATCTCTTATGTGCCTAATTTATAAAATAAATTTTATCTTAGGTGTGTATGTATAAAAAAAAGTACATATAAGGTTCAGTACTATCTGTGGTTTCAGGCATCCCCTGGGAGTCCTGGAATGCATCCCCTGCAGATAAGGAAGGATTGCTGTATGAAGGTCTATGTCTGGCATATTAAGCTACCAATCCATCCTGGAATCCTTGCCATTTGCACATATATAGAACTATGTTATACTTCTTAATGGCTTAGGGTGTGCTGTTAAATGAATACACATTTGATTTAATCATTTTCTTATTGTCATGTATTTAGATTATATTTGTAATTTTTTCTTTTATTTCAAAAATACTGCACAATAAACGCTCTTCTAAATCTATTTTAATGGATTTTTACAAGTTTATCTAGGGGCAAAGTCTAGTCTATATGTCCAATTGCCAGATCAACAAATACATGCATTGTAAACGTGATAGGTATTACCGAATTGGCTTTCAAAAATGTTGCCCCAATTTCCACTCCCTCCAACAGCACATGAGAGTTGTTGTTTCCTTGCCGTCAGGTCACAGTGATTTATTTTTAAATTATACAATTTATCTCGCTCTCAAAATGGAACAAAGCCTTTAAATTATTTTTCCCCCTTGTGCACGTTTCATCAATACTAACATAGTCTAATTTAAAACACTTCACACTCTTAAGTAAAAGTCAGCATAAGTCAAGCTGTTCAATGTATTCCCCATCTCATTATTTAGCACAGTGTGATCTTTCTTAAAAAAATGATAGCCTCCTTGTAAGTCCTTCTTATTAATGAAGCTCTAATACATCATAATAAAAGAAATACTCAAATTGCTTGTTTCTGGAGGTGACAGATGAAGAGTCATTAAGGTAATTTCTTTTCTTGGGAATCACAACTTAAGAAGAGTTGAAATGTTTATATAATCCTTTAAATTCACAGTAAGAAAATACATTATCTTTTTTTTTACAAAGTAGACATTTTTTAGGATTTATTACTAGGAAAGATTTTGTCTCTCCAGAAGAGCTAATTTGTGGCCTTCTTTTGTATAATATGAGAACAGTGTAATTGACTCTGATTTCCTTTTTATCCTTACTGCCAGGAAGCACAGCATTGATTTGAAGCCCAAGTAGAGCTGACTTTGAAGAAGCTACCCCTATTAAGTGTTTCACCAAGGTAGTAGCTCAATGATTTTTCAGAAAGTAGTAGTCAGCAAATATGTCAAAGAATAAACAATTTTATGTCACCTTTTTTTGCCTTAGTTCAAGTGGAAGAGCCTATAACACAAAGCACAAGGAATCCAATATAGGAATTGTCAAGAATATGTCAGCATTCCCTGAAACTGGGGTTGAACAATGGAATTTAACATTGATTAAAGTGATTTTTACCCTCCGTGTGTATGTGTGTATATATATATTCCATTTCCCCCTTCTCCCTTGACCACCCAACACACATAGGAACCTAGAAATCTTCTATAAACAATGCCAAAGTAGCTTGTGTTTTGGGGAGAAATTGGGGAGATGCGTGCCTATGATGTGCCTACAAGTGCCTTAAATAGGCTTGTAATTCATTAACACATATTTACTAGCTATTTTCAGAAAATAATTAAATATGAAGGGCCTAGCATGTGTCCTTAGTACTTTTCTACTCCACAGTATGAGGACTGAATGAATAAGCAGATACAAATGTGAAATACCTATGTTTTATTTATCGGTACTCTTAACTTATTTTAAAGGGCTATGAAGCTTGTAATTTTACCACTTACCCAGAGACAAAATGAACAATTATTTAAGGATGCATGAAGACTGCTTTTCTCCTGCCTTCTAACATTTGGTTGGCTAGACACCCAGTACCCATTGAGTATAGTGCAGTTTTAAGAAAAGATTAAACCAGAACCACAAGACCTGGGTTTTCATTTTGATTCTTACCAACCAATGCCTAATGGGTGTGTGACAATGTCAAGGAGTCTTCTAGAATCCAGAATATGATTTCCCACAATCTCCTGATTGTTCCACATCACCGAACACAATGTTGATGCATAACAAGTGCTCAGTAAAAGTTTGTTCTAGCAATGAGCTAGTCTGGGCGGGGGGCTTAGTCAACGCATACTTGGAGAACAAAATGGTATCCCAATGTATTAAAAATATTTTATTTTTTCCCTTCTGTATGGCATATAATTACATACATTATAGGCAAAGACTATACACTAGACAACTAGCAAAGATTAACAGGCAAATTTATACTGTATTTGATTTAACATTTTGCTCAGAGCTAATAATTAATAAGAAAGTAATAGTGGAAATGTAATTATATTTCATAAATGTTTGAGTATTGCCTTGCATTTCATATTAGGAGGCTACAATTAGTCAGTATTTTCTTATTTTAAAACCTCCCGTGAAGATAAAAGGTCTTAATTAATAATTAACAATCAAGTTAAATTAAGAATCTAAGTTTTGAGATTAGAAGTATAAATAAATACCATTTGTGGGTATATTAATTGTTCTACTCAAAGACATTTACAAGCCTTAGTCCTTAGCCCACAGGTATAGCTATGCAAACATACCTGCAGAACTTACATGCATAACAAATATAAATTAACATATGCACAAAATAAAGTCATAGCCAGGAAAAAACTGAGTCAGAGCCCTGGGAGAAAATGAATGGATGGCAGAATCAAAGGGGTAAGTGAAGAGATTATTAACCAAGAAACTGTTATAGAAGGGGACTGTTAAAGAGGGTAGCATTAAGGGAAAACAATAAGTAGTGAAGCTCCCAGGGCTGAGAAGCAATTGCCACCCATAGTCCAGGAGGGTGGCAATTATAGAACCAAGCAAAAGGCATAGCTGTGGGAGAGGATGCTGAGCATGGGCCATGGCCACAGGTAGAAGAACAGAAGCACTTCTAAGCCAGGGTCTGGCAGGGAAGCAGTCAGAGGACAAATATCCCAAAGTTCTCTCTTCCTGAACTCTAATTTCCTGCCGGAATTTAGGGGACAAGGGAGCCCCATTGGTGCAATGTGCAGTAGACAGCTTCCTGGGGAAGGGTCTAGAGTGAAGGAGCAAATGGAGAATATCCAGGGCAAACCGTGTATTTGGAAAATACAAACTTTTGCCCTTGTTTTCTTCTTACTAACCACAGGTCCTGGAGAAAGAATCCCATGTGTGTATGAGAGTATGTGTGCGTGCATGCACATAGGGGAAGAGTAAGTAAGAAAGAGATACTAGCTTTGATCTTTAACAAGAGCATTTGCACATGGCAGTAGGTCATACTTAAGATGAATCATATGAAATTGCCTTTTGTTAGGTAAAAAATGGTTGAATATTGATCAAATATCAGCAATTCATAACATTTCTCTTACTACACTGTGATGCCTATTGGAGAGAAGCAAGGGAGTACAGAAACATACCACTTGTGAAGGAAGGTTCCAGTGGCTAGAATATCTGTGGGTAGGAATGATGAAAAGGGTGCATTGGTTAATTTTACATGTCAATCTGACCAGGCCAGGGGATACCCAGATAGCTGCTTAAACATTATGGGTGTGTCTGTGAGGGTATGTTCAGAGGAGATCAGCATTTGAACTGGTGGAATGAGTAAAGCAGGTAGCTCTCCCAGATGTGACTGGGTACCAACCAACCTGTTGAGTGCCTGAACAGAAGGGAGAGGCAGAGGAAGGTTGAATTTGCTCTCTCCCTGACTGATTAATTGAGCTGTGACATCAGTCTCCTCCTGCCCTTAGTACACGTGGTTTTCAGACCTTCAGACCTGGACTAGAATCTTACCATTGGCTTTCTACATCACCAGCTTTCCTGAGTCTCCATCTTGCAGATGGCAGACCAGGGGACTTCTCAACCTCCAAAATCACATGAGCCAATACATTACACTAAGTTCTTTTCTCTCCTTCTCTCTCGATGAATATATAAATAATAGAAAGACAGATAGATCTTATTTTCTGTTTCCATGGAAAACCCCACTATGAGGGACAAACTTGAATCCGTCCAATGAGTATTTAGCAAGTGCTTTGAAAACAAAAAAAGCATAGCCCAAGTTCTGCCAGTTCCTAAAAGAGAACAAACAAGCTCACCTCTGAATCTGTTTCCTTCTTTGTAGGATGATGAGAAAGCAGCAGCAAGCACAGTGGATACTAAACAAATATTTACTGAACAAACAACTAAATGATTTCTGAGGTCCTTTATAATCCCAGGTGATCCCAGGTGAAAAGTTATAATTTTTAATATATGCTGTATATGACCTAATGGAATAGATAAGTGGCCAGAGTCCAAGAGCCAGGGCTGGAATATGATCCTCTGTGAATTCTGGTATATTCCAACAATTCTGAATGCTCCACAAGGTCAACCAGTTGCCATTTTATTTGTCTGAGGCCCAATAAACCACATAGGAGAGATTGTTTCTGGAACCTCTTTGAGCTCCCACCCTGTGAGAAAGTATTTGGGGAATATCAATGACTCTTTCATTTTTTGAGCCCTGTACAAAATGGGGAAGAAACAACCCACCGGGTACATTCAGGTTCTCCAACTTGATCACTCATTTGCAGTTAGGAGGAATTGCCTTAAGTAGTAAGTTCTTCAAAGGGAATTAGTTTACTGGACCAGGAATTCTGTGAAGTCAGGAATTCTGGATTTTTCTTTCCATTGCATATCTAGTGCCAAACACACTTAGGCTGGCACTTAACACAGGAGGTCAACATACCTCTGCTTAAAAAGTGAATGCTAATGTCTTCTTAACCAAATAACTAGAGATAAGTGCACTGGCCATAGAAAAAGGGGCTGAAATGAAAAAAAATAGCGAGCCAACTGCTGAACAGTTTTACTAGAGTTGTACGGCATAACCTTCTGTTCTTGACCTATGAAATCAGCGTAACATGGACAGGAATTAGTTTTTCTCTGTCCACTTCTATGAGGTATTTGTTAGAGTAGCATGATGTGTTATGACCCCATTGAGCTCTGCAACAACACAGGGGAGGTTCCAGGAGGAAGAAGAGATAGACACCCTGAAAGGAACTACCACAGGCCAAAAGGTCATCAACAGAGCCACCTGGAACCCAGAGCAAGCATAGAAAACCGTGGAAGAGAAGGTCACCAGTAGACAGCCAAGAGGAAGGCTGCCCTTATAGGGACATCATATAAGAGATGGATTTGCAATGGAAATGCAAGACTGCATTTCTTTCCCCAAGCAAGCTCAACCTATGCCTTGGGAAGACATGGATGAACCCAATAAAGATGCATGTGCTGATTTCTCCAGGATGTTGCAATATAGTTGCTATCTGATACCTTTTCTCCCCCAATAATATTTTACAAATAATATTCCAAAGAACATTTATTTAAAAAATCCTAATTCTTGTCTATTAGTGGATTCCTATTCATAAGTATCACCGTGAACAAATTCCTTAACTTTTCTAAGTTCAGTGTCTTTATCTGGAAAATGGGAATTGTAACAGTAATAATAATAAGAACATACATCATATGGACACTGACAGAATTAAATATAAAATTTAAAAGGCTTTGTACAGCCCTTTCTCAAAAAATGTTAAATAGCTACTACTAGTAGTAGCTTAATATAAGCCTTTTCTATAAAAATCTGTTTATAACTAGAAACTTCACAAAGTGTAACTTAAATATTATTCTTTTTGAATTTATTCAATACTGAGTGTTTCTCATCACTGCTGACTATCAAAGGCTAACCTATTAAATCCTCTTTTATATGATTCTTAAACATGTGACATTTGACAGTAGTCACTTAAGAACAAAGCAGAAAATAGGTGATAAGCACAGACCAAAATAAAACAGGTATTTTATTTGAAGTTGCTTGTAAAAACACACTGGTTTTAGTGACTTTCCTCAAATTTAGCATCGTGATCTCCCAGCAAAGCTGCTCATTTCCTATCGTTCCACATAGTTGAAGGAGTTCTGTGTTCAGGCTAGGTTTCTGTGGGTGGGGTAAGCCTAGGACTGACCCAGTTTTGCAGTATTTAAATCTATTCCTCTGTTTTGTTCAGGAAGAGACTTTTTCACAAACAACCAACACAACCAACAGAACAAGCTCTTAGTCAACAAATTTATGACCCATAGACAAAAGTCCCTAGACTATTTCAGACCTACACTTGAAATTAAATGGTATAGTTTGAGGATCTATGTGTCACAAACACATCAATTCATTAATACATTTTCACTTTCATCTTATGCAAGTGGCATTATTAATACATAATTCTAACCTTAAGGCAAGCAACTAAAAATTCCTTTCTCAAGATTTGACATTATTGTGTTACTACCTATGTGGACATTTGATGCCAATAGTTTATTATCTATAGTTTCCCAGAATATATTTCTTATACCGTATAAGGGTACATCAAACCACAAATATAAATATCATAGTCTGTCAGTATAGTAGTTTTGGGGGGAAAAGAATAACTTCCATTTTGTGTTGTAAGAAATTTGGGCTGTAAGTTGCAGCCCATGTCCTGATGTAAATGGAAATACAGCCTGACCCATAAAAATTACCAGATCAATGACACAACAATGCGCTTGAAAGAAGTAGTCACTGTATAAAATTTCCACCAACTAACCAATCGATCAATCAAATGCTTGTTGAGCACTCAGTAAATGCAAGCCATAAATGTTCTCCTTTCTGTTCTTTTTCAGTGGAAGTGTCAAAGTCATGCAATTGTACAAAAACAATTTTCCCCATGGACTGCTCTAATGTTTTGACCATGACAACATAAGAACCTTGAATTCTGTTCATTTTCCTTGGTAATAAAAACTATGTCTAGACTACTACTTCAATTTTCTTGCCCCTGTGATTTCACTGCAATGACCAAACAGCATGAAAGATTGTTTTATTACTTTATGGCAGCTTAATTTTGCTTTGATATTTTTCTGCATGAATTTTCCAGGGAAAAAGAAAGGGAAAAAATGCTTGACTAGTTCAGCAAGGCCAAAGATGAATAATTCAGTATAAATTAATGAGCATCATTAATAACAATTTGAAACACAACCTCCAACAAATATTAATACATCGAGTGCAACAAATATGATAATAGGATAGCTGCCTAAACCCACCCCTTGTGAAAATAAGTTAATCACTTTATTAATATTAAACTTTTTTTCTCAGGACCATTTTCTGGAGTAAACCATGAAATACTATTGACATAATTTACATCAGAATAATTAATGATTTACTACCAATTTGTGATTCCAAATTCTTTTTAAGTATATTCGAGTCAATCCTAATTTAAATGTAAGACACAAACACTAGGGGTTATTACCCTTATTTTAAACAAAACCATGCATTAACCTATTTTTCCTTCAATGGCAACTTCACAGACCAACTCAATCTTCCATTTTTACCCTATTTTTGGTACAATTAAATGTGCATGGTATTACTCTTAATCTGCTTCTCCACTTCTCCACTATTTATAAGTAAATGTATTGTATGTGAACCAAGTACATATTTAGAATATCAATGTTTTCATAATACCTGACTCCAAGATTGAGATAAAAATATAGAATACAGGGCGCCTGGGTGGCTCAGTGGGTTAAGCCTCTGCCTTCGGCTCAGGTCATGATCTCAGGGTCCTGGGATCAAGCCCCGCATCGGGCTCTCTGCTCAGCAGGGAGCCTGCTTCCCCTTCTCTCTCTGCCTGTCTCTCTGCCTTTGTGATTTCTCTCTCTGTGTCAATTAAATAAACAAAATCTTAAAAAAAAATATATATATATATAGAATACAGTGAGACTAGAGCCAGTCACCAAGAGGAATTTAATGAGGGCCAGAGATCCAAATGCCAGAAATAGGTCAGTAACATGGAAATATGTCAGAAAGGATTTTTGGTTAGGACACCGAGCAAACATATTTTTATGGAACCATTTTGTCCTCAAGTTCTTTCCCCTTTCCAACTAACCGGCGATATAATTGGAGTCTGTGGAGGTCAGGCTTGGCTGAGCGGCATCATAATACAAGAGTCCACTCCTAACATAGATGAGGACACAAAGGGCAAGAGTCAGCAGCCAGGCAGAACCTGACAAGAATTTCTGAAATGGTGTCTCAGTTTTCAACCTTAGCTAGGTAAGACGATCATTAGCCACGTACACTTGACCTATTTTATATCTTGTAAATGACTAAAGAATTAGCCAATTAATTGAGCCAAAAGGGGAGGGGTCTTCATATC
This sequence comes from Procyon lotor, assembly GCA_028646535.1. Lineage (NCBI taxonomy): Eukaryota > Metazoa > Chordata > Mammalia > Carnivora > Procyonidae > Procyon > Procyon lotor. The sequence goes on from CM053614.1 coordinate 23,667,612, forward strand.
TAAAGTGCTAAGTAATTGTTGGTCTTTAAAAATGTTAATTAGGTGACTAAAATTTCGAGTTTTTCTTTTCCTATTCTTGTCTAGACTTTAAACCTTGAAATTAAGCTGTCTCTTCTCACTGTAGAACTTAGGTCAGGACATTAAATTCAAATGACTATTTTCTATAAGGATATTCTTCTTCCTTTTTGTTTTTTTCTTTTTAAAGTAGGCTCCACGCCCAGCACAGATCCAATGAGGGGCTTGAACTCACAATCCTGAGATCAAGACCTGAGCTGAGATTAAGAGTTGAACACTTAAGCGACGGAGTCACCCAGGTGCCCCAAGGGTATCCTTCATATTTTCTTTATATATCTCTTATTTTTTGTATTGCTTTTAGTATATATGTGCATGTAGGTTATATATATGCATGTATGTGATATAGATTATATAACATACATATTTAATATATATTTTAATATATATAATATGTTAATATATATATTTAATATATATATTTAATAATATAAAATATATTTAATAATAAATATATAATTTAATATATATTTAATATATATAACTACATATATATACATAATATATATAACTACATATCTGAATTATTTTTCAGAGATTTAATACAATCTAACTCAGCTTTAGTTCTGACATCAGTATTTTATCTCAATTAAGCTCACTTGTCTGCATGGCCCTGAACAGCAATCCCAGACTGAACATCCAGTTCTAAACTGCCACTTAGATGCCTTAAAATAGGTGAATGGTGGATAACAAGTCATTTATATCTTGTTTTTTTCTTACCGAATACATCGAATGCCTTAGGGAAAGTGACTGTGTGGCACCGCTAATGTCCAGTCATTTTCAATAAATTAAAAATGTGTAGTCATTGCTTTAAAAAATCCTGTGAGCCCTGGCATCGGTCAGGGGTTCAAACTCATGAGTTAACCAACCCAACTCTTGGCTGTAGTTTGACTCAATGGAAGCTGAATTTAAAAACTTGGGTTGTTGGGGTAACTGGTTGGTTCAGTTGGTGGAGCTTGCAACTCTTGATCTCAGGGTTTGAGCCCCGTGCTGGGTGTAGAGATTACTTAAAAACGAAATTGTCCAATAAAACAAAAAAGGCTTGGATTGTTAAGTAGTGGGAAAAAAAATCAAGCTAACTTTTAGTCAAAAGGGGAAAATATTGGGTAACTAAGAAAAAACTTATCAGAGTACAGGGATTCCCCTCTTCCTTTCTAATCTATGAAAGGATGATACATACTTACGTGGGAACCATGTCTTTGTTATGTTGTTTGCAAATAAAAAATTATTTGCAGTAATGGAAAGAAATAGATTAATTTTTTAAATTTATATAAATGAGTTAAGAGAGAAGAGTGGACATAGAAACCAATTAGGAGAGAGGTTGTACACGTGGTGTTTTAGTGAGCCGGAAGGGGTTGCCCAGTGAGAGATGAGAGCTATAAAAGTAGAATTTGGCAGAAATTTCACTGTATGTTGAGTAAGGCTAATTCCCCCCTTACTGTCATTTTGTACTCACCTTTCCTTTCCTCAAAACAAAAAGAAAAATTAAAAAACCTAAACTACACTTCAAGGCTTTTGGAGTCAGCCCTATTTTTATCAGAAGGAGTGTTGTTCTGTTTGTTTAACTCAACATAATGCTCAACATTCTCTCAAAAGGGCCATTTTTACCTAGGTCCCTGCCATTAGTGACTCCATCCCCTTTGCCCGACGTCAGGCCCCTTTACCCAAGATAGCTGCTGGGGCACTCTACTGTGAGGGAAGGGGGCACTGGCAGACCAGCAAATAGATTTAGAGAAAAGTACATGAAATTTCCATTAGGAGGAAAGTTGAATCAAGAGTTGTTCATTCAATTTCATGAACCTAGTGAAAAATGACGAAAGTTCATGGCTACCATTAACCATCAAATAATTTGCAATTCAGGTTTTTAGCAAAATGCTTCAAAACTACTCACCTAATCTCCAACTTGCCCCTATCCCTGATTTCTCAGAGAATTTTGCTCTTGACTCAAATGTTTTCTTCAGTCCCCCAAATCTGGCTTTTATTTGCCAAGTCACTTAAAATATCCACAGTATCCATTACTTCTAGGAGCTTGAGCTGACATAAGAGCACATGTTTCTGGCCAGAAATTTTTAAGATTGACATAAGACTCTAGGTGTTTTGGTTGCTTTTCAGTTTTGCTATTCCCTGTGAGCCATATTCTATTTAATAAGGACTTTTCACCCACAAATGGCTTAAATTGTTATTTACATAGCTTGTAAACAGGAAAATATCCTATTAAAACTTGTCCAATAGGTAAAATTAGTCTTAATTAAAAACTCAGAGTACACCTGGTCCAGTGCTCATTTTGCTTTAGGCACAACACATGTGTAGATTTACCAATAAATCACGTAGCTGGAAAATTTTAAATATCACGTTGTGGGTGGTATCTTTGCTTTTTATAGCCTGTTATGAATATAGTTTAAAGTTCTTTCCCTTAAATGACACCAGTTCTTCTAAAATTGGCTCTTGACTGCCCTACTACCCGGGACTGAGAGAGAAGGAACCTAGAAACAGAAATATTACAAAATACTGACCTGAAAAAGATAAATTAGGCCAAAGACCAGTTTACTTAACCACGTAATCTTTCTTTTTTTCTTCTCAATTCTGTATTTAGATTCAAAGTAAACTTTCTGCTTCTGTAATGTTTGGAACACAAGGACATAAATAGTTATGGCTTTATAGTTGAGGGATAAATACATGTCTATTTCCATACTCTGTTCAAGAGAAATATTTCAGGTCCAGTTGTGACATTGTTAGAATTCAACAATGCTAAACACCACCCTTACAGCCCCAAAATTGGGAAAAGAAGGAAAAAACACCTCCTTGTGTTGTGGTTACTCTTTTAAACTCTATCATCAATGGGAGATGACAAGACGGTCACCTGGTTATTATTTACCACTGTAGTGGAATTTTAGTGTGAAACTAACCTGTGTTCAACTAGGAGTCCACCATGTCTGGCCTTGAATGAAGAACTGTGGGTGAAGTCTAATCATAAGGAATCTATACTAAAGAGAAAAGAGGTGGCTGGCAAGATAAGTCCAAGGATAACGGGACAGGAAAGAGAAGGCCACCTTCTGGTGCCTTGCTCCTATACGCCACAGCCTGTCTTCTACCACAGGTTTCGGTCCAAGAAAAAACAACACTAAGGCAAATTTTCTTCCAATTCTCTATGAGAGGTTGAGAGTATAACATTACATGCAAAAAAAAAAAAAAAGGAATTATAAAGAAAGATTTTAACTACTGATTTTTTTTTACTACTAAGTCAATTACGTTTTGGCTTGTTCACATTTCCAAGAATACCAAGGGCCTTCCAGTGAAACAGTGAGAGTTACAATGGGACGTGGCACCAACAGTTTCAGCAGAGAGAAGCAGGCACAGCATGAACCTGGGTATCCCTGACACAGGGCTTAGCACTTTGGCACAAACAATGACAGGCACAGCAGCAGCTACCCCTGTCACGTGGGGCACCACTGAGAGCACCTTTGGTGGACATGACCATTGACGAACACAGGGCAGCAGAGCAGAAGTGCAGTAAATACATGGTGGCCGTGGTATCCAGGAATGAGAGAATTGCCTTCATGAGCACACAGGATGAACCCTCGAAGACAAAAAGAGTATTTGAGGGCATCGCAATGATCAGGAATTTAATGGATAGCATTTAATAGAATTTGATGAAATGGATTAAAGATACTAATTTAATAAATGCGAGATGTCTGCTTTGGGTAGGATCACGAAGATGTTTATTTGGAAGGCACTGGGAAGGCATAAAGTCCAGCATCTGTTGGGATAACTAGGCATCCATTCTCAGTGCCGGTGCACACACGTCAACAGCTGTTAGCATGTTGTACAAAACAAATTCTCCCTCACCCCGCATCCCTTCTGAACGTCTCTCTGGACATCGATGTGGGTGAAATGTCTGATGGTGATTATTTCAACCTAGGGCTTGACTGAATTTATATGTAAATGCTAAGAATTTTATCCAGTTTTAATCTGCACTGAATTTTGCAGGAGTGCAATTCCATGGTGAAGCAAGATAAGACTATATTTTGTTTGTGACTTTCTTGAGTTACTCACCATTTTGGAAAGGCACATCGCCAATAGCAATGTGACCCTTGGAATCTTAGTTTCCTTATAATACAACTGCACCAATTCAAATTTATATCTGTCACATTTATGGTAATTCAAAATATAAGTGGAGGATTCGACAATTTCATAACACTTTATGGTGTCATTGTGCCTAAAATTTACATATTAGAGTATAAATTGTTATATTATAAAGCTTTTCCTTTCATTTGTCCTTTATACTAAAGTTTGGCCATTATATTGCCTTGTTGAAATTGTCTGTACAGGTAAATTAGAGATATTTACCTTCCAGATCAACCAGAGTTCAACGAATATATTTGTTATTTAGAAAGAATGGGGATCTAATAAGAACAGAAAGATGACCCAAAAGTGATTGGCAATAGGATTTTCAGATGAAGGGACCTAAAGACAGTGAGTATAAGTGGAGGCAAAGACATATTTTAAGATCCTAGTTTTATTCCCACATTTTCTGAAAAATATGCAACTCACCAAACTAGATAAAAGCAGCAGTTAGTAATCATCAACTAATATTTATGAAAATATTTATTATTTTTCAAATTTTATTTATTTATTTGACAGAGAGAGATCACAAGTAGGCACAGAGGCAGGCAGAGAGAGGGGGAAGCAGGCTCCCTGCTGAGCAGAGAGCCCAAAGCAGAGCTCAATCCCAGACCCTGAGATCATGACCTAAGCCGAAGGTAGAGGCTTTAACCCATTGAGTCACCCAAGCGCCCCTTATGAAAATACTTATTAAAGCAACAATCATAATATTTAATATCGGGGCGCTAGGTGGCTCAGTCGTTAAGCATCTGCCTTTGGCTCAGGTCATGATCCCAGAGACCTGGGATTGAGCCCCGCATCGGGCTCCCTGCTCGGCAGGAAGCCTGCTTCTCCCGATACCATTCCCTCTGCTTGTGTTCCCTCTCTCACTGTGTTTCTCTCTGTCAAATAAATAAAATCTTTAAAAAAATTTTAATATCTATGGGTTGCTCATCCTGTGCAAGGCACTGTTCTAGGTACTTTTGTTCTAGGTCAAAGCAATTATTTGTTCTGAAAACAACTTTCAAGAACCATTAATTCCACAGAAATCATATATTTCCCACAAAACATAATTTGGTTCTACTTACATCTATTAATCCACACCCCCAGATTGGTGTTTTATCAACCTGTTTGGCTGCACAATCAAGAGAATTCTCAAAACCCTCCCATGAAGATCAGAAAAGCAGCTTTAAAAAGCCAGGATAACTAATTCTGGGCCCTTCTAAAGTGACCAGCAGGGTTCCTAGAACTCCAAAGGCCCAGATGTGAGCCTGTTGGCTGCACCCACACCTGACTCACCCCTGACCCGAAGAATGGGGCTGCAGTATGAGGTTCGTGATGGTACATTTTCTACTATGCCTAGAAAGGCTGTAGATGGTTTGGGGAGCTGAGCCTCGGGTGGGCACATCAGAAAAGAGGTAAGAGAGGAAACATCAAGAGGACCCTCAGGAGGGAATGACAGTAAGCGCTGAGGACCCAAGCTTCTCACTGCCCAGGGCTGGTAATTTCCATCTTCTGCTGGGTTCCCTACTTAAAGACTAAAACAAAACAAAACAATGTTTTGCCTGTGCAAATTCATGTAACATCTGCTTATATGTAAATATTATGATAAATAAGAAATTAAAAGCATCAACTTTAGTTGATGAAAGAATCATCATCATCATCATAAAATGGGTGAACAAGTTCAATTTTTCAGTAGGCCCAGGTATTAGCTTTCTTAAATAACTCCTTTCTAATTTTCCCATATTATAAAACAAGCTTAAAATACAGCATAGTGGCTCAAGTTTATTAAAAGGGGTATAATATAGTACTTTAGATATAGATCTGCTGCTTTCTAGTTATGTTTCCCAGGCGTTCTTGGAGCTTCTGTTTCTGTATTTAAAGGAATCATGACAGTAAATGCCTCATAGATGGTTATAGAGACTTAAAAGAAAATGCAAAGTACTTGAGAGTGTCTGACATACAATAAAAATTTAATGTTACCTCCTGCTTTTAATTTAGGGTAATTTATCTATAAAATAATTCTGTGCTATAAATCAAGAAGCCCTACCATAATTATCTACAAAACAACCCAAAACTTAGTACTTATTCTCTGATGACTATCTATATTCAACCTCTCACTCTAGGTAATACTGCCTACTTCTTTCCATCTCAGAATGCCTCTAAAAAGAACAACATATGTTACTGTGACACTTTTATGTCAAAGTGGAAAACTAAAAGCCTCATTTAATTTTCCTTTATAAGTCAATTCATGGACATCATGAGTAATATAGAAATAACGCTTTACATATTACTTTTAAAGATTTATAATACATATTATTTTATAAAGCATTTTCATGCCAAGTCTATGAGAATAGAATGGTCAGTATAATTGTTCCTATTTCACAAGCCTAGAAAAGAGGCACAAATGGACTAAGTATTTCTCCCAGAATCCCATGACTCTACTTTAGTTGGGTAGAACTGGAATTCAGGTCCTCTCATACCTGGACCGTAGGACTCCTGACTTCTGCCTTCACTAGGTAGAAGGCTAGAATGCTTACCAGTACATGCTTTCTTACAGATGCTCAGAAATGGGTGAGGCAAAATGGGCCTTCAAAAGGCCCTCCTAGTAACTATGAACGAATTACCTACTTTGTCCTCTTTGGAGTAAGTTGACTATTTGATATGCTACACATTTTCTTGTGAAATGACTAACACTGGGATTGTAGTGCTGCTATGACTCTGTGATGTCATTAGTTAAAATGACTCAGAAGAAAAGAAAGTTCCATTATTTTACCAATAGATGGTGCTAAGAGAAATTTAAAGAAAATTGTCTCAAAAGTTACTGGTGTCATGAATCAGAGGATTTGAATGGGGTTTACTATACAATAGAGTCTATGCTGCTTTCCCAGATAGAACCACAGCCAACCCCTCATCAAAGAGTAAAACAGCTTCCAAAACTACCCCATTCACTCACTACTTATAGTTCTGCCAAGATATGTATCCTTTCTAATCACAACTTCAACTACAAATGAAGGATTCTAAGATTCTGCCTAGGAAAATAAATGTATTTAACTTTGTATATGGCTTGCTGCAACTCTCATTTTGAGTCTTTATCAATATATTTTTAACAGGATGTGTCAGATTGGAAGACATTAAATGCTTGTTAAAATGTTGTGGTCCTAATAAATTGTGTTATTAATTATTACAGTTACAATGAGAAATTCAAGAGACTAGTCAAAACAAGAAGCGTCTTCCCATGAGTAATGTGTTCTATCACATGCCCTTTATGAAGTTGTGTGCATTATAGTGAATGCATCACTTTACTGGGCTTTTATTTCCTAATGTTGATGATATCTTGCAAATCAACAGTCAGCTCATAGTCCTAGACTTCCATGAAAATGAATGAACAAAGTTATGAGCAGAACAAATTTAGTAACAATATTTTTCTTTCATAATACTTGCAATTTTGTTGTTCAATATCTATTTCGACTACCAAAAGGAGACTGGAAGAGAGATTATTTTGAAGTTCCACACATTATATTCTCTAACACCAAACACACACACACTCGATAGATAGATATAACTGATATAAAAATTAAATGTACATATCGACATATATTTATATTCATTTATCTAGATAAATTTAAAAATGCATAGATAAATGAATCAAAATTACAGTATAGTTCTCCTTTGCTTATTGAGTTTACTCACAAATCAAGTATGTAACTGTCGGATGAATTTTCACCACTTCAAGCAGCTGAATCCTTTTTTTTAAGCAGCTGAATCCTTGAACCTGATATTTTTCTGCAACTTTCTTAACCTAGCTCCTATAATCCCCAAACAGCACAGCCCTTGATTGCTTAAAAATAAAATGTTTGGTTACTTCTGTAAGAACTTTTTGTCTCTTTTAAAGCAAGTTATGTTTTTCAGGCATCCTATTTTTTTTTCCTAAAGACTTTATTTATTTGACAGAGAGAAACACAGCGAGAGAGGGAACACAAGCAGAGGGAATGGTAGCGGGAGAAGCAGGCTTCCCACAGAGCAAGGAGCCCGATGCGGGGCTCCATCCCAGAACTCTGGGATCATGACCTGAGCCGAAGGCAGACGCTTAACAACTGGGCCACTCAGGCACCCCTTTCAGGCATCTTATTAAGACTTCAAATTCACTGAGGCACCCTGAGATCATAACCTGAGCCAAAGGCAGAGGCTTAAACCCACAGTGGGTTAAACCTATGATCTCAAGGTCGTGGGATGGAGCCCCACATTGGGTTCTCTGCTCAGCAAGAAGCCTGCTTCCTCCTCTCTCTCTGCCTGCCTCTCTGCCTACCTGTGATTTCTCTCTGTCAAATAAATAAATAAAATCTTAAAAAAAAAAAGACTACAGGGGCGCCTGGGTGACTCAGTGGGTTAAAGCCTCTGCCTTCGGCTTGGGTCATGATCTCAGGGTCCTGGGATCGGACCCACATCGGGCTCCCTGCTCAGCAGGGAGCCTTCTTCCCCCCCTCTCTCTGCCTGCCTCTCTGCCTACTTGTGATCTCTCTCTCTCTGTCAAATTAATAAATAAAATCTTTTAAAAAAAAAGACTTCAAATTCACTGCTAATATTTCTGTTACAAATACAGTGGCTCAGGAAGAACTGAGGTGGAGAAAATACCACAATCACTGATTGGGTGATGTAATTATTAAGGAAAATGCCAACAAACATAGTAGAGTTTATTTTAGCAGCCTACATACTAAGTTGTGGAATGTGTGTACATATAGCAAGATATAAAACTACTGATCAATAAATGCAGGTTGGGATGATAGAATAACCAAATCCATGAAATGCAAACATAGTTTACAGAGTTTTCATTATGTAATGCAAAAAAAAAAAAACTTAATCATTTGAAGTTCTTCACAATTATTCACAAAAATTAATGAATTTTTTGATATTGTTTAGATGCAATGCTACTGGCCTATTTTTTCATCAAAATAAGGAAATAGGGACCTGCCATGGAGATTTAGACAACAAAAGTGATTATCGCGCTTACCACCTCTTCCTTTATGATCCACTGAAACTCAGAATTAATAATCAGAATTGTACATATTATAAGTGTGCTATGCAATGTTGCCTCTGTCATGTAACAGTATTTGGCACAAGATTACAAACTCCAAGTGAAATACAGATACCTACCTGGTGGCATGAAGTACAGGGTCAGAAACCAGTAAAAATTTACCCTACTTGCCCTACCAAAGAGCAGAGGGATCCCTCAGCTAGTTAGTTGGTCTTTAGCACAACTTCAGAGATGTCAACAAGCTGCCAACTGTTCACTGAAAAATGGACATGTTGTGCCTTTCAAATTGGCCTCTGCCCAAATGTACAAAGTGGAAAGGCATGGGTGACACAAGAGCAAGAGATGATTTTGGATCAATAATCTCGGTCCAGCTTCTCCCAAAGAGAAAATGACAAAGTGAGTCTCCTAAAGCTCACCGTCATCCACACATCCCAGTGCTGCTGGCCACCAGTGCCCTTCCCCATCTTGCCAGTGGTCAGGCATGAAGCACTACATAGGTTGTGTGTGTGTGTGTGTATTTATTTTATATTTATCATATATAATTATTCATATATAAACAATGATATAGAATTATATTTATTTATATATAAATAATTGTCTATTTAAATATAACTAAATTATATTTAATTATATGATATATTATAATATGTAATATATATATAAAACTCCTAAGCATACCGACAAGTTTGTTTCTTATTTTTTGTTTGTTTGTTTGTTTCTTATTTTTTAAGAAATGCTGAGTGGAAGGAAGAATGTAGTTTCCAACCAACAGACTATATACTAAACAGCAGATATTTTTCCCCATGTTCAAGGAAATGGAGCAAGGCTCTGCTATCAGTCTCCAAAAACCTCTATTTGATTTTGGCTGTGGTTAGTTAACTTAGAGATTTAGGTCTCACAGGCAGAGCAGTGAACTTTGATGGTTAGGTCAGACTGTGTAGGTGATAGTCGCATTTGCACAATTCGCAGTTTCCATGAGGTTCTGACTGGTCTGCAATGGTGTCTAAAATTCTTACCAGTAGAATTATTCATTTGGGCTGAAGTATGTCTGGGGGGAAAAAAGAAGTGCATTTGAGATAAGAAGGCATAGCATACCCTAAAGATACAAACGTTGTGATCCAAAGGGGCACGTGGACCCGAATGTTTATAACAGCAATGTCCACTATAGCCAAACTATGGAAAGAACCTAGATGTCCATCAACAGATGAATGGATAAAGAAGAGGTGGTATATGTATACAACGGAATACTATGCAGCCATCAAGAGAAATGAAATCTGGCCATTTGCAATGATGTGGATGGAACTGGAGGGTATTATGCTAAGTGAAATAAGTCAGTCAGAGAAAGACAAGTATCACATCATCTCTCTGATATGAAGAATTTGAGAGGCAAGGCAGGGGTTTGTGGGGGGGGGGTTGGGGGAGAGAAATGAAACAGGAGGGGATGGGGAGGGAGACAAACTATAAGAGACTCCTAGACTCATGAAACGAACTAAGGGTGGCTGGGTTGTGGACATTGGGGAGGGTATGTGCTATGGTAAGTGCTGTGAAATTTGTAAGCCTTACAATTCACAGACATGTACCCTGGGGCAAATAATACATTATATGTTAATTAAAAAAAAGAGAGAGAGAGGAAAAAAACCCAAATATATCTAAAGGTACAAAAAAATAAATGAATAAAAATCCATTTGGAGGGAATAAAAAAAAAAAAAAAGAAGGCATGGCAGCACTTAATTAACTTATTAAATCAGCTGGCTCTGGAGAGCAGAGAGAAAGTCTGAGAACATGTGAGAACTGGGCTTTGAGGCAGGAAGTAGGAACTGAGCAGGGTGCAGAAGGACAAAGCCACATATGGGCCAGCAGAAGGGCACTTGGGTACCTAATGGACAGGATCTGGTTCTGGGTGCTGAAGAGAAGAGAACTATTCTCTCACTTCAAAATGGTTTTGTTGGTGGGGGCAGGGACATGGGGTTGTTCTGTATAAAGAATTCAGTGGGCTTCATCATACCCAATCAAGTTGTCTTTGTCCAATATCTCTTTCTTCCCTGGGGGCCCTGTTCTCTCTCCGCGTGGATCCAGTGGAACAGCCAATCACAGCTCCTTGGCTCCTCCGCCCACCTCTGGCTGTTACGAGTTGAATTGTGTCTCCTCGAAACTCATATGCTGAAGTCCTAAGCCCCAATTCCTGGGAATGTGACTGTATTTGGGGAAAAAAAGGTCTTTAGAAGAGATGATCAATTTCAAATGAGGTCTTTAGGGTAAAGGCAGGAAGAGGAGAGAGCAGTTAAGTGGGCTGTTGAAGGGATAGCGGAAGAAGGAGCCTGGGCTGAGCAGAGTTGGGTTGAGGGAGTAATGGGAGACGGGGCAGGAGTGTAGGCAGCCCCAGGTCTCGGGGCCCTTGAACACCACGCTAAGGAGCTGGCCAGAGTGAGGTCTTAAGAAAGCAGGCTCCAGACTCATTGTGCCCATGTGCATATACCACCTGTTAGATATGTGATCCTGGGAAATGTACCTAATTTCTCTACATTTGAGTAAAAGAGAAATAATGGTATCTCCCTTATGGAGATACTGTGAGTACTGAACGAATTAATATATGTATGTTTATATGTATGAATATATTTTTAAGAGAAAACATAATTAATATACATTTTATATATGGATGTGGTATATAGAGGCAAAACTTAAAAAGTAGATGATGTATAGCATGTAAAGGGATTACTTTTCTTTCTTTTATTTCTAACTCAACAATATAAACATTTTTCCATGTCAGTAAAAGTAGGTTTCCACCATTTTAAATGTCTTCATACTTTTCCACTGATAAATATGCTGTAATTTGTTCACATTTGAAGTGTCTGTTCCTCTAGTATGTAAAAATTGTATATTAATAGGGAAGGTATGAGAAATCACGTATTGCACTCCATTTACATTTTTCTTTCTTTTTGTTTATCTCTATTTTCTAATCTTTTCATAATAAATGCATCTTACCAATGTCATAAAGGCATAATGAAAGAGAAACGTAAAAGGAATTTAAAAATGCATGTTTGATCATTCTAAAAATTTTATTTCTGTTTTCATTAACTACCCTCTCATAGGTGGCCAAAAACCTGAATAGGATATAGGAAGGAAAGAGGAAGAACATTTCTAACTTTCATATTTGGACAAACAGAATAAAGACCGTATTTTCCGCCCCCGCTGACTGCTATTAACTCTCTCTTCTAAAGTTCCTTATCTAAAGCCATGATTTCCAGACTGAACTCTCTCTGGGGTTGGGTAGGTGTCAGGAAGTTGCTTCTAGAGGCAGACTTAGGCAGACTTGAGCAGACAAGAGCAAAGGAAAGGATGAAGAGAGTAGGGTCCTACACATTATCAATCAAAGCAGTTCCATTTCTTTGTTAGAGTTTCTGAGTTTTTTCTTTTTTTCCTAAGGTTTAGAGTTGAACAAAGAAAAATAATCCATATAACATTCACTGCAATCTAGATCAATGCTCTTTCTTTCTGATTTAGGTTTTCTGGCCATATTTCAGACACCTTGGCTTTCACAGGATCCATAGAGAAAAAATGCTGAAGCACAATAGTCATCAAGAAGTATTGATTGGATTTCCTCTGCTCTGAATGTAGAACCATTAAGATGAAGAAAACTGCCCAAGGAGTTAATCTGTAAGAAGTACTAAAACAGTACTGGGTAGGAAGGAGAGAGAATCCTCACTACTCTCTTGCTACTCCATCCTTTTGGCACTCAGGACTTAGCTTCTTCTCTAATGAAATGGCGAACAAATATTTAAACACCTTTGAGTTGAAATGGTACAAAAATAGGAGCCTTCCTAAGGGAAGTCCATGTCCACGTCTGGACTGTGTGAATGATCAATCAACTGTGAGAGAAAGGGTTAAGCTAGTCCTTTTAGAAAGCACTAAGGTCATGAGTCTTTTGGCTGCAGTGGTAATCACCTAGAAGTTGAAACTACCTTACAGAAATTATGAGTATCTTTCTGCCTTGCATATATGTAAATAGTATAACACTTTTCTAGTACTTTCGTAAGTTCAAATACCTTCTTACTTAAAATGGGTAATTCCATCTTGGAGGAATGCGACAGTATTTTCAAATTTGCCCACCCCTATCCTCTGCCCCAAAGTATCAATTCAACATTGAGCTCAAAATGGGCAAATAGATGAATCCATCTAAGCTTTGGCAAGACCCTCTGATGCTGGGTAGGGTTCTCCTTCCACAACCCTGATCCCCTCCATTAACATCCTCTCTGGTCTTTCATTTAAAAATACTAGACTGGGGGTGCCTGGGTGGCTCAGTGGGTTAGAGCCTCTGCCTTTGGCTCAGGTCATGATCTCAGGGTCCTGGGATCAAGCCCCGCATCAGGCTCTCTGCTCAGCAGGGAGCCTGCTTCCGCCTCTCTCTCTGCCTGCCTCTCTGCCTGCTTGTGATCTCTCACCTGTCAAATAAAATCTTTAAAAAATGTACTTTAAAAAATTTAAAAATATTAAAAAAAAAAATACTAGATTGGCTGTTATATGCCAGGAACTATGACCACCCACTGAACTTGAGAAGTGAAAAATAAGGTCCTGCCCTCAGGAAGACCCAGTCCTTGTGGGAAAACAAACACATACAAATATAGCTTAGATACCATGTGACTTGGTGATAATAGAGGTTGTCACATGGTACAACAGGAACACAGAGGAAATAAAGTGTCAGTCTCCAAAAATTGACTTCACTTGGAAAGTACTCTTGAGTAACAAAATACACAAAAATGTTCCCAGTTATTATTTCTGGGTTGGTGAATCTGGGATATTTATTTTCCTCTTTATACTTTCTTCATTTTAAAAACAATATACTCAATTTGGAAGGAATGTGTCCTTGTCTGGCTACTTGACTCTTCTGAGACCCATAGGTGAACGACAGATTAAGCTCCATGCCTGGTATCTAACTTGTTTGGCCCAAATGATGGCTGGCTAAAACTGCGGCAAACATTCTTTTATAAACCCATCCACACCATCAGCACATTCTGCTGGCTTTTCTTTTGAAATACACCCTGACCAAGGAGGCAGAGGGTTTTCTCTACCCTCTGCCCTCCTGTTCAGTTTCAGAGAACTGAACAGGGCATTAAGAACTACAATTTACTTCCATCAGCCTTAGGAGGCATGGAAGTTCCTCTTATATCTATAATGCAAGTGCTAGGCATAGTTCTTCAATTTTTTTGTGTTCTCATAAGTATTTTAGAGAGAAATTAGGACAGGCTGCTTCAAGGGGCCACGGGCCAGCTGTGGTGGTGGTGGTCGAGCTCACAACTGCAAGGTAGTATGATTTTTCTTTCCATTTTAGCAAGTGAGGAAGACATCCTCAGGATAAAAACAAAACAAACAAACAAAAAAACCCTCTGCCAATTCATGTGATTTCCTCCAGTGTCGTGCAGAAGCAGTGAAGTCAGACTATAGGATTTTTCTATAATTGGTGGTTTCAGGGCTGGTGTGGAAGAAAAATACAAATGTTGCCAAGTGCTTGTAGGGAAATATTTCAAGTGGCAGACTAAGTGGTCCAGGCTTGGTAAGAAAGGAATTATGACCAAAAATGGCTGACAGAGAACGTAGCAGAATTAAGAGTACTAAAAGTGTCATTTGAGGTTCCAGCTTCTGGCATTGAAGAAGTGAAAATGCCAGAAAGACTGATTATGAAGTCATGAATTAGTAAGCTTTCAAAGATGGGGTAGTGCTGTGTGGTGAAAAGTACTAAGCAAGGCTACCAAAGTTGGACGTCGAAGTTGATGAGAAATGAAGGTCGTGGATTTGATGACATCAAAGAGCTGCAAGGTTAAGAGGTGAAAGGTCATCAGCATGGGCATCAAAACTGACAGGCTTGATGGTGGATTTGAAGTGGAGAGGAAGAAATGAACCTGGGTGACAATTTCCTTATGGAATATCTTGAATGATCAGGATGTAGGTAGATGACGGTGAGAAGTAGTGAAGAGATGCCAATGATCCCTCTCAACTTCAGAGATTAAGGTTTGAAAAGAAAACCCAGCATCATTGTTCTCAGGAGTTAGTAAACTTGCTGTTTTGCAGGAAAAATGGAAGCTGGAATTCCCAAAGGTTTAGGAAAATGCTGAGGGGAAGGAGCTTAGAGAAGTATAGGGATATAGAGCAGGAGAAGCAGGACCACTGGGTGGGATATGAATCTCAGTGGTAACTGAATTTTACAGCGATGAGAAACATGGGGGAATTTTCCCTAAGTTTCTCACGCTGCAACATTGCTGAGGTACAGCTGGGTGATGCCATGTGGTACTGCCTTGTACTTTCCCACGTCTTCACCTCCTCTTCTCTTCTTGGAAGACCAAATGGCTTCAGAAATCTGATGTCAGGCCAAATCTGAAAATGTGGAGGTTATCTGACCCCTCAAGCTTCTGAATTTGCTATGGATTTATTTAAGTCACATCCCAGTTCCCCGACAACATTTGGGTACGTGACTTCTGTCCTAGAATCCAACTTTGGATCAAGTCATGAGAGAGCTGGACCTCATTGTTTAGTTCCTAGACAGACTGCTATGAGGAGGTTTAATAAACTTGCTCTATTTACGAAAGGGATGGGGAAAGAGAACTCTGGCTGGAGTGGATTTTTTCCGGGCAAGAAAAGAAGGGAGAAGGGTATGAGAGAATGGTGGCTTGAACTAGACTGGTCATGGTAGAGACAGAGAAAGTAGACGGATCCAAATAGCTTTGGAGGTAGACAGCTTGCCGATGAATGGGGATTTGTATGCACTACCAGAAATTCTACCAATTAGAAATTCACTGGGTTTTCAAGCTTCTTTTATAAAAATGCAAATACATCTAAGAGGCTTATGACAGGGGTAAGGGTGAATTTAGTCTGAATTAGTTCCATCAGCTTACTTTCTGCCATCACCTAGCTGACGTCAGTCATACTAAAGAGATGAGTTTTACTTGGGGAAAGAATGTTTTCTACAAAGGACATAATCATAGGTGGGACAGGAGGTGGAAGTCTTTGGAAAGACAGAAACATGCGGGAAAACACAGGAGGCACAGAGAGGAGATGTCCATATTTGAGAGGACAAAGAATGAGCAAGCTGGCTTTCTCTGACAGTTTGCCTGATTGCCTTGTAGAGACAGGTCCTCAGTCCTTAACAATGGAAATGTTCCCATTTCTTATAGACGTGTTCATAGGAGAATATTCTATCAAGTTATAGCAGAGGGGAGGGGAAAAAACGAAAGGAACAAAAATCCTCAAATGGTATTAGGCACTGACAATTTCCTATGTCACTTTGTTTAAATCCAAGCTAAGCTACCTGATTCCCTGACAATATTTCGCTGACATCATATGACAAGAATTTTTAGACCTGGAATATTAAAAACAATCATCAGTGCCACGTGAGAGAAATAACTCTTATTGATCAATACTTAAAAATAATTTCAACTATGTTATTTTAAAGATGTGTTTTATACTCGGTAGTAAACATCTATAAATTTTAGAAGTCCAGTCTTCTTTAGATACAACAAAAGGGTTTTTTTTTTATTGGTTTCCTTTTCTTCGTGTACCCACATGTTATTATAAAAATGTTATAGGGCCTAAAGTGTTCAAAATGCTACCTTTGCATCAAGTCTGGGTACATTTCCAGCTTCATGTGAAAGCCAATGCTGATAGCTAAGCTAAAACTACTGGAAAGAATGAGTAATGCCCCCAAATTTGGCACACTTCTAACCAGGGCTTGTTGGATGATGATACTGCATAAAAAAGAACAAAAACAACAACTCACAACCCAAGTAAAACCATTTTCTGATGTCTTGTTTTGTATTTATATCTCAAATATGGGAAAGAAATCCTTTTTTACCTAAAAAACAAACTTACTGAAAAGCAACAAGAACCATTAGTTGGAAGTTTGGGCCGACTAAAGTTATGAAACCTTTTTTTTTTTTTTCCAAAAGGCAAAGCACTGAGCGGCAAGGTAAAAATAAATCTCTGTGCCAGCTAGTAAAAATGCCATGGATTTGTGCCTTTCAAAGTGAGTCACAAGTCTAGCGGCAGGTACATTCAGTTTGGCGATGGCACAGAACAGACTGTTGCTCTCACCTGCTGTCTTTAAACACTTCTCTACTTCTGGCCCAAACTCTGTCCTGCTACACATGCACAATCCCAACCACATTTACCAGTACGATCTGCCCTTCCCTCTTAGCATTGCTGTCTCCCCCTACTGCTTAAGATAAAGCCTGGGACAGCATGCTTGCATGAAAAAAAGCACAGTGGAATCATGGAATCTCAACATTATTAATCTTTGCCAAATGTTGCGTTTTGATAGACAAGGAAAGTGAAGCACCACTAGGCTTTAAATCTTGTTCAGAGCTTTATACGTTGATCAAGCCTCAGAGCTAGAACTTGTCAGGTATTCTTCTCTGAAACTGTTGGGAGATGCTTCTCCATGCATCTTTCACATTTCTGTACATTTTGCAAACAGAGGCACTGACAGTCTTTGTCCTGAACTGTCTTTTCAAAGGTATTTACACAGCAGATAGCCTTGAAAAATAGAGATGGTGTCTCGCTCTGGAGCAAAGAGGAGGTTTTGTCCAGTATAACAAAAATAATGTCTCTCACTGGAGCAAAGGGCAGGCAGGCTCACTGCCCGTTATAAAAAATCCTAACTCCCTAAGCTCAGAGCTCCTCTACTGAAACACAAACCACTAAGTATACAAGTGTCACCTTGCCCGCTTCGTGTCATCCTGTGGGACCTGGGATTCAGTGAACCAGTGCCAATGCTGGTCATCTGCCTACTGCTGTTGCTGTAAATAACAGAGTTGTTTGTCTCTGACCCAGGAGTTTCATGTCTTCTGTCCACGCCCTGGGAAACAGCGGTAGGCAGACTTCTGAGCTTGGAAATAGGGTGAAATCTCAAACCCTTCACAGTTTTTGCCCGAAACATAAAATCATAGTGATAATCAATCATATGAAGAGAAAAATTATTATTATTATTATTTTTTAAAGATTTTATTTATTTGACAGTGAGAAACACAGCGAGAGAGGGAACACAAGCAGAGGGAATGGTAGTGGGAGAAGCAGGCTCCCCGCTGAGCAGAAAGCCAGATGCGGGGCTCGATCCCAGGCCCCTGGGATCTGACCTGGGCCGAAGGCAGCCGCTTAACAACTGAGCCACCCAGGCGCCCCTTTTAAATAGTGTGAGGCCTGTTGCTTGATTTTTTGAATCTAGGATGATCCATTTACCATTGTTGGAGCACCATGTGTTAGGTATAATATATAATACGCTTTATTCTTCAAATCCAATTACACACACACACACACACACACACACACACACACACACACGATCTACTATGTTTTTAAAATTAAACTTATGAGCTGAGTTTCATTAGCCTCACTTTATAGTTAAAAAAGCAAACAGAAAAACCAACCCCCTCTGAATCACAGAGTTAATAGGTAGCAGAGATAAATCTCTGGTTTCAAAAATTTGGGTCTTGTCTACCTCCAAATGAAACACAGCCTAAAATGGCACAGGCCATTTTGGCTTTAAATAAAATGGCTGTTATAAAGTAATTTGCTTGGTTTTACTATCTTAAGTCTTTAATAGTAGTATATATTTAGGGTACTAACATGTTGCTATCTAATCTCTATTCAATAATAAATATTCACTATTCACAACAAATAAAATGTTTTTAATATTGTGAATACTGAGTTTATATCACATAGTACATATTTGTAGCAACATCTACAGCAAAATACTCTATACAAAGCTTACATCAGAAAATAATGCTGGGGTCTTATATGCTGTCCTCTAAAGGTACACATTGAAGAAAATTATTTTTGATGATATTTAGATAACATGATAGGAGAAATAATTTTATTTAAAAGCCTATATATTCCATGAAATTATCCTGTTAGTCACAGAGCTAAATAGAAAATTAAAACATGAGACAGAGTGAAGAAAGGACTACATTATGTTCTAGAACTTATAGATGTTCTTGAGGAAAAAATAATATTTAAGCCAAAGAAGACAGTTAAAAGCTTTTTAAATGGCAGAGAAGCAAAATATAAAATATGAACTTATGTAAGAGTTTTTTGGGGAATTTTTTTAAAAGTGGTAACCCATTTCTGGGTATAAATGAGCTTTTATTCCTATGATTCTATATTTTCTGTTAAGCCCAAAGTTAAAGATTTTTTTTTAAAGATTTAATTTATTTATTTGACAGAGAGGGACCACAGCAGGGGGAGTGGGAGAAGGAGAAGCTCCCTGCTCAGCAGGGAGCCTCCCCTGGGGCTCAGGACCCTGGGACCCTGGGACCCTGGGATCATGACCTGAGCCAAAGGCAGACTCTTAACAGACTGAGCCACCCAGGTGCCCCAGAAACTTAATGTTTTGAATCAATCACTTTGAAATGTAAGTAGCAACAAAGAAAAACATACTTTAAAAATATGCAGGCTCTGTTCAAAATGGAAACAAAATTTTTTCTTCAAATTGCCTAAAATAAAGAATCTCTAGATACTTACTAATAATATATTAGTGGAAATAATTATTTTACTTGCATCTCACAGAAACATAATTTTTTTAATAAAATAAAAAAAAACTACCCAGCTGGAAGTTTACAGAAACAAAATAAAACAAAACTTAGAGATTATGGAGGCAGTTACAATCACCACAGAAAAACAATAACTTTAAAACCAAGTTTAGACAAATATTTTTTAATTTTAGATGACTACCTTCAATTTAAAGTTAAGTTGTTGATTCATTTTTACTTTATTTTAATCCTTGAGAAATGATAGTAGAAGACTGTAGTCTTTACATCGGGATGTATCAGTGTGCTGTATGTTTTGTGTGGAAGCAGAAACTCCACGGAAAATCCCGTGGGATATGAGGTTTCTGATTCCACTAGGACACAAATTAAATTTTTAAAAATAGAATTGAAGCTCTGCAGATCTAAATTGTAATTATACAGTGAAATACTTTTAAATGGAATTTAAACAAGAAATTTGAGGAACCCTTTCACTCATGAGTTTTAAAGTAAGCTATAATTTGATCTATGAAGACTCACAGACCATCTGATTTTTGTTTTCACCTTGGGAATCTATGAGAAAATGAGGTGGCAATTTTTGTCCCAAATTTCTAATGTTGTCAAGAGATGGAATTGACTCATTCAGTATCCTGTCTGAAACACACAAATTGAGGGAATTTCAAAAAGCAGAAACAAATTTGCTAAGATAAGAGTTACTTAATCATGAAATATATTTTTTAAAACCTTGTTTATATAATTAAGAAGTATTTTAATAATTATAATAATTGCTTTTAAAATAGAACAGCAATTATTTTCAAGACAAACACAAAGGAATAAAGGAATATTTACCTAGAGAGTTAGAAGGCAAAACTAAAAGAAAGAATAGCAAAGTTACACTTGTATTCCTGTTTATCAGGGTCTCCCCATGGGCAAAACCTTGTGGATTCTGGAAGATTCGTGATAGTGGAATGATAGACAGAGGAACTAAATACAAGGATCTGAGATCTCATTACTCAGTATCTGCTGAAGCGGCCTACGTATTTCACATGTTTATGCATAAGGAAGCAAAGTAAAGATTACCTGGAAATCTTCTAATTATTTGACATAATCCTTCTTTTCTGCAAAGCTGATGCTGTATATCTGGTAATATGTTTACCTGAAAGGAATGAAAAGATTCTAGTGAGTAAGGCATTCATAAATGCTAAAGCAAAGGAAGTGCAGAAACCCAAAGGGTGGATTTGTGAACTATTGTCTACCCTGTCTACAACCCACCTTCAAATATCTGGAAGTCAACATTCAAATCCAGAATAATAAAGTGGTTTATTTGATAATATAAAACAAAAACTTGCCCTGAGAAATGTTTAAAATATTTGTGAATACTTCTGAAAAACTTGATGTATTTCACGGCCATGATATGTGCTAGAACTAAAAGGAAATACTTAATGTCCTTATGGCAAATACGGTAACAAAATAACTTGACAGTTGCCAATTATGCTTTGGTAGAAAATAGCACTAAACATACCTCAAAACCAACTAAACTCTGAAGTTCCAAAGGCCCTCAGTGAGTTGAATCACAGACATTTAGTAGAAATTCAGTGCTATTCTTGTTTCAAACTTTAATATACAGATTTGACTTCAAATTGAAGGGCATTTTTGCTTCCAGATATAAAGTCCGGTCACTGCAAAACTGTCCTCTAACAAAAATTTGTTGTCAGAAAGCTTCACAGACATTAACATAAATTCAAATATCTATTTTACCTTATAAGGAAAAGACACAAACAAGCTAAATTTTCCCCTTCATTTCTGAATTTACAGACTGATTATCTAGCTATTATCAACCAAATTCCAAAAAGAATGTCCCAAATGGCAAAGCCTTGTTAAAACCAACAGAAAGAGAGCACGGTAAATTAGCTTGAAAATCAGATTCACTTCTGAGAAATTATTGATTACTTTCAAATTAACTCACTCTAAACTTATCAATTATTATAGTTTCTCCACTGTGTCCTACTCATGAGGCTATTTAAAAAGAGTTCAGGGGCGCCTGGGTGGCTCAGTTGGTTAAGCAACTGCCTTTGACCCAGATCATGACCAGCAAGGAGTCTGCTTCTCCCTCTGGCCCTGCCCCCACTCATGTTCTCTCTCTCTCTCTCTCTCTCTCTCATTCTCCTTCTCTAATATAAATAGATAAATAAAATCTAAAAATAAAAAAAAGAGCTTAGCCGCAGTTGAAAAGAGAGAACCGGAAACACCGGTTATAGGCTCACTTACGGCATTTAACAAAATCGTGACCTTGAGCACATCACTTTGCTTCTCTCTTAGAGCCTTTGGTCTCTGAGTTCCACCGCCTTAGTACTGTTTTGATCAATTCAGTAATTCAATCATCACTTGTAGTTTTTACAAAACGATTCACTTTAGAGTGCTCTGAAACAGTGCATTGATTAAACATTTGCCAACCCTTGCCATCTTGTTAACTCTATTCATTTAGTCCACAAAGAGCAAACTTCAGCCCACGTTGGGTATAAATGAATCCTGGGCTTCCGCTGACCGGGCTCCTGGGAATCTGAGTGAGCAACACTGTTAACTACGAAGTTTGAAAGTCTCCAAAGACACCAGGGTCATTTACAGCACTGGAAGTGTAAAAGCTTTAAGTATAGAACATTGTAGATGTTTGGAAGATCTACATTTCTCAAATTCAAAAATGAGAAAGTTCAGAGACTGAAAGTAGAAAACAAAGAAGAGTTTTCGGAAGGTCCTTAAGTTTACAATTCAGACTTTCTAAGGAAGGCTGGAAGGAAGAGATAGAAAGCTGAAAAAATATGGAGAAACTACAATAAAGGTTGTTTTTTTTTTAATGATAATATACAAAGAACCTTTCTAAATCAGACTGGTAAAAGCTTTAAAAATCAATAAACTTGGACCATTTCCCCCACATCAGGCAAAATCAGTTGCTAATGACTACGTAGAAACTTCCACAGCAGGACCCAGAAAGGAAAGTAGCATTAGGTAAGTATCACGAAAGGCTGTGTGTTTGACAAGGTCCGGTTTAAGACTTTCTCCCACTTCCTGAAGAGCTCAGGGCACACGTGTTGCTACGGCACATGCTTGGAGCATCCCCGATGTGCTGTCCCATCCTACACCGACTGAAAGGAATATAAGAGTCCTGGTCAAATGGATGCCCATAATTGGTCTAATGGGACAGAAGACTTCGCATAGATGCTGCAAAGACAGAGCACAGCTTGCACAGATCTCAGACAGAAGTGTAGGTCGCTGTGTCTTATCAAAGAGGTGGCTTTCTGTGTGAGAGCTGAGGTCAGAAAAATAAACTGACTCGGGATCAACAAAGCATTTGCTTCAAGAAAGCGGAGCCAAGCCAAGGGAAGCAACTGCCCTCAGGCTTCCACCTTCCATGTTCCCATCCCCCACTCAATGACCTCTTCCGTGTTCCTTCGTCCAAAGCACATCTTTGGAATTCACAGAGTCCCAACAGATGACATAACCCAAGGGGACACGTGACACCAGAAATATCCTTTCCATTCTACTCTGTAACGGAGCGCCAAACTAAACAGTTAAACTGAATAACTTGGCACAACGAAACATATCAAGGGCTATGGGTCATATGGCTACAGCAAATCAACTATATTACATGTATTTTCCATGTATTTTCATTATTAAACCTAATAATGCTCTTTTATATCCTGTGCTTGCTTTTTACTCTTATGTTTATGCACATCATAAAATACATAAGATTTCCATCATTATTGAAAGGAACATCAAAGAAGTTTTAACTTGGATCAGCTGACTTTTATACAATGAGCTTCTCTAGCTCGACATTGCAATATTATTTTTTAATAGGCTTTTTTACTTTCAGGTAGTTTTAAGGTTCACAGCAAAAATTCAGCAGAAGGTACAGAGATTTTCCATTTGCCCACTGCCTCTACACATGCACAGCCTCCTCCATAACAAACATCC
Source organism: Procyon lotor (assembly GCA_028646535.1). Classification (NCBI taxonomy): domain Eukaryota; kingdom Metazoa; phylum Chordata; class Mammalia; order Carnivora; family Procyonidae; genus Procyon; species Procyon lotor. The sequence continues at coordinate 23,691,294 of CM053614.1, forward strand.
CACCAGGGTGGTACCTTTGTTACACTTAAGGAATCTACATTGACACATCATTATCATCCAAATAAGTATTTTCAATATATAAGGCTTTTGTGTTGGGCTTGAATGCTTTCCATACACATCTACATATGTGTATGTTTCATATAAGTTGATGTTCTTCTCAGCATAAAACCTTTCATATCTTCGAAAGGATTAGAATGCATATGGGAAAATGATAATGACATTTGAGCCCTGGGATATTTCTGAGATCAAACTGAGAAAAAGGAAATGTACATTTAGAAAGATTTCAATCCCCACATACCTTTTACAATTCTAATCTGTGGGTTATCTACATCTAAATTGTTCCTATTATATATTATCAGAAGGAAAAGTAAAAAATCGTTCTTATTTTGAGACATAGTTCATTAATAAAAACAACAGCCTATAAGTTTTAACATGTAGAAAGTATTTATAAACTAAAACTGAAACTACAGTAATACCATTAACTCGTTAAGGAGAGTAGACACTTGAATGTGGACTATTTATAAAGTGTAAGAAAGCATAGCAGGGAAAAAAAATTGGGAAGGCTCACTCAAGAATACTGAGTGACACATATTTCACACTGTATCTTTTTTTTTTTTTTAAGATTTTATTTATTTGACAGAGAGAGAGAGAGAGATCACAAGCAGGCAGAGATGCAGGCAGAGAGAGAAGGGGAAGCAGGCTCCCCGCTGAGCAGAGATCCCGATGCGGGGCTCAATCCCAGGACCCTGAGATCATGACCTGAGCCGAAGGCAGAGGCTTTAACCCACTGAGCCACCCAGGTGCCCCTTCACACTGTATCTTAAGGGACTGCTCCTTTTCTTCATTAGATTGGTACACAATTCTATTGTTTATTTTATCAAAACTCAGATGTTCTCCAACAGCTGTTCATTGTCATCCACAAGAAAGAGAATTAATGACAAAAAGAGTCATTATCTCCTTGTCTCTTCCATGTAATTATCATTCCATCAAATTCACCCGAAAATGTGCTCAAATGCTTTATACAAAGAGCCATTTCAGTAGTTCTCAGTGCTCCAAGTACTAAAAACAGCATCCTAGTTTCAGGGACTGCTAATCCTACAAACATTTAGAGCTAGAAATGAATCCCTCTGCTCTTGAAACATTAGAACCTTTCTGTTAAAGGTGAAATACAGCCCCAGTTACTAAACTTAGTGTTACCCCGAATAGTGGACCTCATTTCACTTTCAGCATCATGGGGACCAAAACAGTTTTAAAACCATGTTCCTCTCCTTCTGACTAACTAGAGAGACTCCAGGCCATTCATTTTTCATAATAAATCTTCTGATCACTTTCATTAAACACTTAAATTCCAAAGCTCTGGTGTAGTAAGTAATCCTAATCTGAGCAGGGGCTCTTCTTTTGTTCATCTAAGAATCTCCAACAAATTTGAAGCAACTTCTATTCTGAATATTTATGTCGACATAAATAAGTTATAGTTCATAAAGCTTCAAATTATTCATGCTCTAAAGAGACAGTTATCTAATATGTATCATTTAGAACGTATGAATTCTTTAAGAATATTCATTAGCATAGGCTGTAAACGCAGGCCTAAATATTTATTTGGAAAAATTGCATTGTGATGTAGTTAGGAAAACAAAATTTGAAGTCAAGCTGCCTGGGTTTGAATCCTGGTTGCTTTATTTATTAGCTATGAGGGCTTAGGCAAGTCTCTTAATTTTTCTGTGCTTCAATCTCTTCATATGTAAAAAATGGACATAAATATGTGAGCGCTTAGAATGATGTGTGGCATGGCAAGGAGGCGTTGGCAAGAGATTGGTGAGTAGGAGTGGAGAGAGTACTTATCTCCCTGGCTGCTTCTTTGCAGGGCTATGATTTGGCAATGGCTGCACCCCCCTACTTCATAGCTACTTTCCGGTGATCCCTCTTTCTTGGCCTCAGCTAACCACCCCTTCTATGGACCTTTCTTTAAACAGAGGGTGGCAAAACCTTACAACGCTTCTGGTCCTAGGAACCTCTAATCTTTTTTTTTCCCTAATCTTTTTTATTAGATTCTCTCTAATCTTGTTCCTCTTATTTTGTCAAAACCTCAGTAAATAGCTCCTTCATTAATTTCTCTTCAGTTAAATCCTTTCAAGTATGGCGTTTGTCTCCTGCTTGAAGGTTGACAGATGCTCACAAGGAAGACTGTAGACTTTATCCTATGGTTGATGTGAAGCCATTCAAGATTTAAGGACAGGAAGAACCAGGTGAGCTCAGCATTTTATTTTTCATCCTTATAACCATAGGCAGTTTGGATTTCAGGGGCGAGACATACTTGGTTCAGAAAAAAGCAGTAAGGAGGGTTTTACAATAAGCCTGGTCAGAATAAAAGTAGTGAGTACGGATATGTGAGAAATAAGAGACTTGAAGAGTATTTAGGAGTTAAATTCTCTAGTACTGGTAATTGACAGAATGCAGATGACAAAGGAGAGGAAGGGATCAGAGGTGAAGGCCAGATTTCTACCTTAGGAAGTGACCGGGTACTAATGACCAACAGAACAGAAGTCCCTCCCAGCTACTGAATGCAAAAGCAGGAGTGATTTTCCCAGGGAACATACAAGTTCGTTTTCTCCATGTTGAGTCTGAGGTGTCTGTGTGATAAAAGTGGTATTTAATAGGCAGTTATACATATGAGCCTGAAGCCTGGGAAAATGCTTGAATTTTAGATGTTACTCTTGGGAATTATCAACCACCTTGGGAATGGTGTTGAGGAGCACAGGCATCTAAAGTATGAGCAGAGGAAAGGAGGTTATGAAAACAGGGAATGAATGGCCAAAGATTTCCAAGAAGGAAACAAAATCATGTACTCAGCCCAAAGGCCAATGGAGTCAAAAGTTAGAGGGAGAAAGGAGATATCAAGATTGTCAATTGCAGAAATATCAAATAATCAGGATAGCTACTGCAATACTATTTCACCACTGAGAAATAACTACTAGATTTAATGCTTTTCTCACATTTGAAAAATACTATGGACCAAGAATAATATCCAAAGGGCTGTTAAAATCTGTAAACATTTTGAAAAGAATATTTACCTTTTGATGTAAACCTAAATGGCACATGTCTTCCTTGGATATGCAAGGTTTTCCACCAGCTTTCTTAGAAGACAGGCAAATGAGCAGATCCCAAGCGCCCAAATCACCTAATAGCAAAAGAATATTGAAAAACAAATTATTTTTATCACATTTTTGAAGGCACCATTTTTAGATTTAAGAATGTTATTATTTAAATTCTAAAACACAAGAAAAGTGATTCTGAATATATTTAAAAGTTAATATTTGAAGTAACCAAAATTTTCAACTTTTCTAATTTAATAACATTTTTATATTCAGTATTATATCAGGGAAAATTCACTTACCTAAAGCGAGTCATAAAACTCCTTTAAAAGACCAAAAGTTAAATGTTTCAAGTCACATATTTTATAATTTTTTTTCATATTTTATAAATTTATGAAGTCTTATTTAGAGATTGGGAGGAAAGATGATTAGAAAGTCTTAAGATAGGGGGTGATTGCAAAATCAAATAACGATAAGAAGTCAAAACACCAAATATTTTGTTCTAGGCCTTGGTATCACCATTACTTTTCACAAATTTTAAAAAGATACACTTTTATAAGATTTCTTACAAAGAATAAGTTGTGGTCAGCAGAAAATAAAATTCAATGAAAATTAAAAAAACAGAAGAGGTTTTAGCTAAAAGGAATTTGTGGTCTAGTTATAGATAGTAGGGTTAAGCTCAAAATATAGACTATAACATGGACTGAAGTAAATGATATTCAGCTATCTACCATGGACAAGGCTCTTTGCCAATAAATCCTAGTAACTTGCCAAAATAATCATAGAAGAGTACATTCTTGCACAGTGCTTGAACATTTGAAAATTAACATTTGTGTGTTATGAGTTTATTTTCCTTTACTCTCTTTGATTTATTTATATGCTTTTATCAACATATCTTGCATATAATTGGTGCTTTATAATTGTTAAATGAGGGGTGCCTAGATGGCTCAGTTAGCCATCTGCCTTTGGCTTAAGGTCATGATCTCAGGGTCTTGGGATCAGCACTGGGGCTCCCTGCAAAGCAGGGAGCCCATTTTTCTCTCTCCATCTGCCTGTCCCCTACACCCCCCCAGCTGTTCATGCATGTGTTCTTTCTCTCTCTCAAATAAATAAATAAAATCTTAAAAAAAGTATTCGTTAAATGAATGAATAACTAGCCCATGATAGAATGGTAAACACATTACTTTAGAGACAATATAGAGATAGGTAACCCAATGGGGCACCTGGGTGGCTCAGTGGGTAAAAGCCTCTGCCTTCGGCTCAGGTCATGATCTCAGGGTCCTGGGATCGAGCCCCGCATGGGACTCTCTGCTCAGCAGGGAGCCCGCTTCCCCCTCTCTCTGTTGTCTCTCTGCCTACTTGTGATCTCTCTCTCTCTGTGTTAAATAAATAAATAGAATCTTAAAAAAAAAAAAAGAAATAGGTGACCCAAAAATAACCAGAAAAAGAACACTAAATAATGTACGAAAGGATTGATATTACTTGGGAAACTTCCCCATTTGGGGTGGAAATCCACTTTTAACAAATAGTAATTTCTGTACACGTGGCCTGTTTTGTTGATCAGCCCTGAGACAATGCTCCTTCAGTAACTATGTATGCCAGATCTCACAAGTTATCTCTTGTATTAGGTATTAGTGGTTTCTTAAAAGCTATAAAATAACCAAATCCTGTCTTTTAAAAATTTCCCAAAAGAAATGTCTCACTTGAACACATGCTTTCAAAGAAGGGCTTTATAGAAAAAAAACAAAAATGACTGATAAGGAAGAGTGACCTATGACCATCAGGAACGAAATTTCACTCGGCACTAATCAAGTCCTTTACATTTTGACAAGCTCTATATTCTCTGGGCTACTGGTTCCTCTGTTTGTAATTGTCCTTTTCTAGAAGAGAAACCTCTCTGCCAAACAAAGGGATCCAGATAACTGAACTCAAGTTAACATGTGGGCTCCTGTCCTAGAGCTTCTCTGTTTGCTTGATTTATCTTAAGATGCTGGAATATAGCACAATAGTTCACAGGGACACGGAGAAATGATGCAGGTGATTGAGTGGTAGGAGAAATCTCTCTATGTAATAGCCATCAGCCTTAGGCTTAGAAGATCTATGCTGCTCCATGCATCCTCACTTTGAAGGAAACTCCAAATGGATTCCTAGAGCCAAAACCAAATACTCTATGATGATTCCACTACTTGACTGAAAATGTGCATCTGGTACTTTCAGCCAAAACCTTCTGATATGGATTCAAAAGGGAAAACACAAAGATGGTTTCATTTGGTGTTATTTCTAGCCCAAGAAACACGAAAACTCCAGAAGAAACCTCCTGACATAATATACTCAACCAAATATTTTAAGAAGACAAGGATATGCAAAGAGAGGATTTCAAATCATGAACTGTATTGTTTGGGCATTAAAAATACAGTATGTTTTATATTCGTCCAAGTCTAACACATGCTCCTCTTCACTACCCAAGGCATACACACAATTTCTCAATTTGATTACAATATATATTTTTAGCCATAAATGTTTAAAACTGGAAAACATGTTTAAATAATTCAAAACATTTAATTTATGAAGAACCTCCTATGAACAGGACATTGTACTGGAGTTATGAATGCAAATAGCAAAAAACAAAAAAAAGGAAAGTACAGTCACTTCCCTCAACCATCTATGAGAGACCTAAACAAACACTAAAAGCAGTTTGGGATAACTTATAATGTGCCATACAGTTTCTTGACATTCGTAAGGGTTACCCCTTATCTCTCAAAACTATTTAACAAATACTTTGTTTAAAATTAATATATTACAAAAATACTTTATAGCACATACATTTAACCTTAAAATGAAAGTAGAGTATAGCCAAAAATTTCAAGTAATCTCTTCAGATACTTCTTGCCTACTTCTTGCCATCACAGTCTGAAAAATGCTGATTGTCTCCACTCAAAATTCCTATTGTTACCCTCACTGAATCCTACCTCAAATTTCTAAATCTGTTTCCTAGTTAAATCTTGAGTTTAATGGAAATTCATGTTAGATAAATACATTTAAGCTTTTAATTTGATGCATATTTTAATATATTATTTGTCTCAGTAATAATGACAAAAATAAAATTTAAAAACTACACACACACACACACACAAATCTTGAGTAGACCTTTTTGCTTCCACCTCCAACCTTAAAAGTCAACTCCGTTCCCTGTGCCCACAGCCCCTTTTTAAAGAAAAAAGCTTTATTTGTTTTGTGAGTGGCCCCATGTATTCAAACTTGGGTTTAAAAAACCCCAAAAGCCACACTGTAGTTAGAAACCGGCAGAGAAAAAAGCACATTCACTAGCTGAGAAAATCACATTCAGAAGTCAACCTTGGAGCATTTGGGAAACAAATGTGTGCCTTAGCAAAATTACAAATTGCTAAACATTGTGGGGCTTTGAGGCCGTGCTTAACTAGCCAAAAGCAGGAGCAGTTAATGGGCAAATGTCCCCTTGGGTAGAGCAGAGATGCAGACCGCGGGCACACAGGGACGGTCCAGCCTGCGTGTGGCCTGCATGATTACTGTGTTGTTTTTGTTTTCGATTTTAAGTATTTGACCAAATGCGAAGGTCAGCATGATTCACCTACAACTCCAGATTTCTGCCTTCATTTGAAAACTTGGGAGGCTGTGGTGATACAGGGTCCATTTCCTACAAGGTGGTGGGCAGCCACTGATGGGAGCTGAGTACAGCTTCCCACATGTTCTCCTGTGTCTGCCATGTGGCCCCTCTGGCCCCAACCATCTGGCTCTACCTCCAGGGGGCCAGCAGTCAAGGCCTGGTGTGAAACACTGTGAGTCAGCTGTGTATGAGCTGCTCCTTCAGCAAGTTGTTGATTCACACTTGAGCTTTCAAATGAACTAGAGTTGTTCATTAGGTAAACTGGTCTTGTTAAGATGACTCTAGGCAAACTGATATTGGGTCAGTTAGTCTTAAAAGGATATCTGAACACACACTTTGATCTCCAGATTTGGCCACCATGCTCTCCCATGAGATTGGGTAAGGTCATTTCGACTGCAAAGACATTCTACTACCCGTGAAAGTTGGTAAGGACTGAAGTGTGGTCTCTTATATTAGTTCTTTCTCTCAAGAGCCTGAAAAAATCAGGAGCAGCCTGTGGACATCTTTTTTACTTATGCTGCTTCTCTCTAGTTGGACTGGTAGAGAGACCCAGGTATCATTCCTAGGTGGGCCTGCTCTCATCTCTTTCTCATCCAGTTTCCTTTTGGAATTTTTTATGACATTCAGCCTGTCTCAGGGCTGTCTCCATAGTTTTAAGTAGCGAGGACAGGCTTTTTTTTAAATAGGCACTGGGCAAACGTTCTTTATGTTGGTCTTACTCAATGTGTTTCTTCTGCCCTGGAAAGTTGATATTATTAGAGTGTAAGAGCAAAGAAGTCAGACTTGGGTTCGGAAAACAACAACAACAACAACAACAACAAAAAACAGGCAAAGCCACCGTGGGCCAGTTTGGATGGTTTCTTGGGTTTTCCGAGCAGAGGGAAAAGGAGACTGTCATATGATTCAGCCTAGTTCCCTAGAATATTGCACTAGGATTTGGGTGCCAAAGCCACACTAGTAAGTAAATAAATAGTAATACTAGTATTAGTAGTAACGATATCAAGAGTAAATCTTTCTTGAGCCCGTAATTACAATAACCAGATACTATTCCAAATATTTGTATTAATTCATTTATTCTACACAATATCCTCCTGGATATGATTATTCTCTTTCTGAAAAGCACAGTAAGGTTAAATAACTTGTTCAAGGTCAGCCCGTCTAGTTAGTGGTAGGAAGAGAATCTGAACACAAGAAGTTTAACTCCAGGGGCCATATTCATGACCATTATATCATTATCCCTTCAAAAACCACAGAGGCAATAGGAGAAACTCAGCTTATGCTACCTTACATATTTTAACTTATGCCGAACTTCCAACCATGGGGTAGAAGCAATTATTCCACACACTTTACAAGAGAGGAAACTGAGACAAAGAGGAATTACATAGGTTTGGTATTCTTCCAAATACTCTCTAGTGCATCTATTTTCCTTTGGGACCTCAGAGGCAAAGAGGACTATAACAGGTATCACAGGAATTCCGAGACCCTCACCCAGCAATAGTGCCCCAAAACATTATTAGCTACCACTGGTAATTGAAGTAAGTAAAACTTTTATCTGTAGAAAGAGGGAGCACTCAACTGCATATGTACTCAGGAACTATAAATATTAACTCAGCCTCCACCTACTTTTGAAAAAAATTTCTAAAATTTCTTAGATTTTTTTTTTTGGTAGTTAAAATGATTTCTTTCCCTGTCACAAAGAAACCAGAGCAAGACTAACTCCCAGGCCGGACTAGCCAAGCCCGTAAATAGAGAGGTCACAGGACATTGTTCTAGGAAAACAGGATGTGGATGTTCTGCTCTCCATCTCAAAATTACAAAAACATGAAAAATCTATACAGCCTGCTCCCCATGAGCTGTGGAACATGACTGCTGATAACACCATACTATCATGCCTCCTTGGTGTTGGCTCAGAGAGCAACCAAGATGCCACAGACAGGGTCCGGATTTATTAGTTCAGACATAAAATGGCGCTCAGTTTTTATCCTTCTCTTCTTGTTCTCAGGAACCAACTAATCTCTCAGTGTTAAAAATAAGAGCTATTTTTAAAGATTTTGTTCTTGTTTGTTGTTTTGTTTTGTTTTTTACTCAAAGCATCTGCCCTATGGAGTAAGGACTGTCTTTAGGATATTTCCAGTTTCTCAGAGGCAGGTTGCCATGTAAAGCAAACAATCATTTCCTGGCTCTCCAATGACTTCCCTCACTGATAACGTCTACTGGTCCAGTAACTCAATCCAGAGAACAACAGAGAGCTCTGAGATATTATCATTTATATAAATGCTGTATATTTGCAAGGAATGACAACTTTAGCTTTCTGGTGCACTATATAAAAAATCTTAAAATATTAAGGCTATTCTTGTTTTATTTTTCTTAATAGCATTTATCATGATCTGACAGATTATGTATGTTTTGTCTATGTGTTTATTGCCTGCCTGCCCTTCCTATTAGAATGTGAGCTCCATAGGGGCAGGACTGTGTCTATTTTGTTCACTGCTATATCCTCAGTGTCTACGACAGTGGCTGGGATTTCAGAAATATTTGGTACATATTCTGAGATCCACAGTGAATGTATAACTGAATGTGAGTGACAGATTAACAATTAAAACTCAATCAAAAGCCAGTATATTGTGAAAATTAAAAATGGAAATAATGAGGAAAAATATTAAAGTAGTTTACAAGGAGGACCTAAAGATATATTTTGGTTCTTAGTGAGAATAAGAGGGAAGTCAGCCCAAGAAAATAAAGTTAACCATTCCTAGCGTTTAAAGAAATTATGAAAACAAAGCAGATTCCAAGTGCTTTACTTAGTGGAAACTTTTTTTGTGAACACATACTATGCGACATACTATACATCACATTGAAGCAGGAAAGATTTATAAAGTCTGACGTGGAAAATAAACTTGTCCAAGAGCTTCCAAGATACAGCTATAAAAGCCAAGCCTCATTTACTTATTCATAGTATTATACTGTTATCTTCCATAAGGATACAAGTATGGTGATTCCTAAAATGTGTGGATTTTTTTCAATCAGGAAATACTGAAGATGTTTATATTTTATTTTATTTTATTTTTTAAAGCAATTCTTTTTTTTTTTTTTTTCAGATTTTATTTATTGTGATAGAGAGAAACACAGCTAGAGAGGGAACACAAGCGGAGAGAATGGTAGCGGGAGAAGCAGGCTCCCCGCCACGCAGAGAGCACGATGCGGGGCTCGATCCCACAACCCTGGGATCACAACCCGAGCTGAAGGCAGACGCCTAACAACTGAGCCACCCAGGCACCCCTGAAGATGTTTATATTTTAAATAACAGATAATATTCTTTCATAATACAACATGAGAATATAGTCACTGTCCATCTGCATACTTTTTCTCTTCACAACTATAGACTATGAGATTTTCACTGAATAATGACGTATTATTTTCCCTACATCAATCCTGTATCAGAATTAGTAAATATTGTTACATTCATGAATACATTATCAACTTATTGATGATAAATTAGGTTCTATGCTTGATAACACTATACGATTGTTTGGATATAAATTAGCCATTGCAAATACCTGTATTATTCCCAAAACATGCAAGTTGCATCAACCAGTTCTCTTAACTGTATTCTTAATATGATGGATCCACAGAACAGTAATCCAGCACCCATAGTAAATTTTATTCATGGCTTTTCTTTAAGGAAAAAATCATTCCTGTTTTTGTATCTAACACTGATTATTGTAGACACTTAGAGGTTTATTGGATTACTATTGCAATTTTCAGAATTTAAAAGAAATCATATATACAGGACTTTTAGATATTCAGTGATTATACAACATGGTCATAAAATCTAATTAAATCTAGTTCCTTACCCCAAAGTCTGGTCATGGGTTTTTGCTTGGATGTCTCTGGCTCCTTAGCTTTTAAGAGCTGGTGATAAAAACTTTGTGTTTTGCCACAAAGAAACTCTAAGCCATTCTCCCGTTGGTTTTCCAAATCCACACTAGAAATCAAGCTTTCCTATCCCACTGTCTACCCTCTTTCTGCCCGTGAGGTTTTGAAGATCAATGAGATCATTACCGTGAGGAGTTTTGAGTTCCTGAAATTTTTCTGTTCTACTCATAAGCTCAAGAAACCAATACTATGCTGAAACTTCCGCAAAACTTTAAAAAGAGTCCCGCTCTGAAGAAATTTTCCATCAAGAAGAGGTCAAAAGGAAATAGATCAGTTTATTCTTATGAAATAAATTCAAGATATGTTTACTTTAGAAGGCTCCTTGGGTTTTTTAAAATGGTATTTTTAAAGATTTTCATGGTACTTCTTTAGACTATTGTTGAAGTGTAATCGAACGTATGTTTAAACTTTTACTGCTTTCAAGACTATTGTCTGTCTGGGATAAAACTCTCATTATAGCATTTTACCAAATTTCTAAATGTCTGGAATTCCCACCAGCTTAAAGATCTTAACAGAAATGAACGCTGCGGCTATTTTAAAAATCAGAGTACACCTCATGCCTACGTGTTGGTTTCTAACATCATTCTCCAATAAAAGGAACCATAGGTCCTTGGAGAAATGGCTGATTCAAGGGGGTGGAGTAGTAAATATACAAGATGAGCCTAGAGCATCATTGTGCCAGAAAGTAAGAAAGAGCTCAAAAACAAACAAGGAAATAAACAAAAGCAATGATGGAAGTATGTCAAAGGGACACAGGAGCCAATGGTCAAAACTAGAACGATTTGAGCAACAGAATAAGTAATATTGGATTATAACCCAAAATATCAAATAATTATCCATAAGTCCATATTGATATAAACCAATAATTTGAATAAATAAATAAATGGGGATGAAGAGACAAACCTTGCAAGTGGAAAAATACCAAATAATGTATGAAGCTACTGCAAACTCGAGGAGGTGGAGCACAACTTCCAGGTCCTTCTCTGAGCTGAACACAATGCCATCCTTCTGAAGGGCACAGTATGGGAAGGGGAAGTAAAAGAATAACAGTGGAAGACCTGACAAACACTACCTCAGGCGAGTGATCAAGGTGAACACCAACAGTGATAAGTCATGTTGATACTATATAGCCTTGATATGATGTGATGAGAACTACTGTGGTCTTACTCCTGCAAGCCGTAACTCCAGTCCAGTCTTAGGAAAAACATCAGGCAAATCCCAATGGAGGGACATCAAAATACCTGACCAGTTCTCAAAGCTGCCAAGTTCATCAAAAACGAAGTCTGAGAAATCATCACAGCCAAGAGAAGCCTAAGGAAACACAATGACTAATGGATTGTGATATCCTGGATGGGAATTTGGGATGGAAGGACACTGTGTAAAAAACTAAGGAAATATGAATAGAGTATGGACTTCTGTGTTTAAAAACTCAGAATGAACAAAGTCTCCAGAGGAAATAAGATGATTGTTAAGTATGTAGATGTAACTAGGCATAAAGTCTCACATACTAATTACATATCTAATTTTTTTATACTCAGGATGTTGTATTACAAACCCAATCAGCACTACAATGCTGAAAGTGAAAAATAATTACCTTTTATGCAAGATGCATTCTCTGCTAATAAAAATTCCAGTGGTATTTAAAATACAGAGGATTGAAACATAGATCAAGTTTGGGGTTTGAGACTCTCCTGTCAATAAAAATGCAGCTCCCTAAATTTCTAACCTTCATTTACATTTGTTACTGTTTCTCTCTAAATTCAAATCCTCTGGTGGTTTTGTTTATATCTATTTCTTTAGCTATCGCTCCTTTGCCATAGACTCCCAATTTACATTTCTCTATACTTCTCATGTTTCAATGAGGCACATCCAGTTACATTCTAAAACAAAATGTCCTGCTGAACAAGTACAAATCTGAACTATTATCACCTGTCAAAATCTTGTCCCTCCTTCCACTTTTCTTATCATCAAAGGTATAGCCAGTCTCTCTCCCTCAAGCTAGAAACCAGAAGGTCATCTTCAACTTGTACTTGTCTCTCATTCTACACCCCAATGATTTCCCAATTCCCATCAATTTTAAATTCAAATTTCTTAAATATTTCCTGACTTTTCCAAATCCTATCACATTCTCTATACCCAAGATCTTACCATCTCTGCAATGTCTTCTAGTCTCTCTGCTTCTAATTCCTTTTCCTTCTCCAACCTCTCCATGACCCATCATCTTCCAAAAAGCAAGTCTTATCATTGCCAGCACAAGACAAATCAAATTCCTTAGCAAAGCACCCTAAGCCCTTTGAATCTGCCCTAACCTAGCCTTCTAGACATGTTTCCTCTCAAAGCAGCCCCTCACATCCTCTTCTGCCACATCAAACCCTTGTCGGTCCCTGAGACTAGCATGCAGCTCATGCTGTTGAATGCTCTTTCCTTCAAAATCTGCTTGAGAGCTCGTTGTTACATACCAAGTATTCTCCTTGCACACTTGCCTAGATCCCCACACTCAGAATTGGCAACTTCCTTTTCTGTATTGGAACATTTTATTTGCCCTTCATACTGCTTATACTTTATATTACAGTTAAATATGTGCCTCCTTACTCCTCAACAAGGGTCCATGGATCTGCAACATTGTCATCAAGACAGCTTGTCAGAAATGAAAATTTCAGCCCCCAGCTTAGACGCTACCAAATTAGAATTTGTCAAAAACAGGTGATCTCTATGCACATGTATGTGTGAGAAGCACTCACATCTACCTAGGCCCTATATAGTTCCTTGAAAGGTCTCATTCACCTTTGAAATGCTCTCTGTCCCACCAATACCTACTTCAGTGCCCTACCCATAGTTCTTGTTTAATAACCATGTGTTGACTATAACTTGAGTGGTTAGTGTCACTTATGAAATATCCTGATGCCTGAATATAATGTCCTACACCTAATACTTGTTATGAGATTGGTGCTTTAAACGGAGTTCTTATATTATATAAGTACTTGACATGTGTTTTTGACAGACATTCCTTATACCAAATTCCACATTATGGAACAGGAGGCTTCAGTGTATAATTAGCATTGTGACACTTCATTTAACCAAATATTATTCCTTCTTCCTGTTTTATTAAAAGTCACTTTGCATGACTTCTTTAAAATGCAATGGATGCAACCTAGTCATGTCTGGTTAAACATTTTATAATAAGGCACTCAGGACTATGAGCAATCTGAGAGGGAGGAGGGAGGCACTGATTTAAAATTTATTCTAAGAATAATTCCACACTAACTCAGCACAGAAGAGAACTAAGGCTTAAGAAAATTAATTCACTACCATGAGAAAAAGAACCAACTCCCTCAATGGCTTATTACTTAATGCAACAAGTATTTTAGGATTACATGTCTCTTGCTCATAACGCATTATTTTCAATCTCTTTGGAAATTTATTTAACCCAATCGTATATTTCTGTAAGATATTTATCTTCCATTTTCAAATCAGGCAATAGATAATCTAATGAACTTGTTCAAGGTCATTCCTAAAGGTAGTTGTAATACTAGTATTAACATTTAGGGAATGTTATGATGCTTAAATGAGTTAATATTTGTAAAGTGATTAGAACAGCACCTAGTATTTGATAGCTTTATATTAGTATTTGTTTGACGAATAAATAGGTGAATGGAAGGTATATCCAGGCCAGATAAAGTTTCTTTCCAGATGAAGTTTCAAGAAACAAAATATGACATTTTCTAGCTTATTATTTAAGGCTTCTGTACAGAGTGATACGAGTGTAATTTAGGAAACACAGTGAATAATCTTCTCTTCCAACTCTTTACTATCCCTTTGCTTCTTCAATAGGCCTTTTTTACCATAGGAGGAAAGACACTCATTAGTGAAAAGGGAGGACCTCATCAGTGGATAGGCTCCAGTTAAAATTCATGTACATCATCTAGAACTAGGCTCAGCAGTTTTCTCTCATTGGCAGTCCAAGTGCATTTGCTAGACTCCGTAAGCCTTGAAAGAAATGAGGAAGAAACAGACATTCTCATGAGTGAGTAACAACAAACCCCAAGTAGGGGGTGTGACCCGAGCAGCTGGCCCAGCCTCTACAGCACCCTAAAGTAGGTCCTTACAGTAAGGAGACACCTGGGCAATGGGCAAACAGTATACCGCCTGACAAGTTCCATCCACTTCACAATTTTCTGAAAATTGGCCCTGCTCCTAGAAGCCAAGAGGATATTGGAAATGTCTCCTGAGGCTAATAATTCTATTATCCATGTGATGAATAATATTTAGGTCAATGTGAAACTATGCCAAGTACTATTAAAGTGTACCATACTTTTAAAGTGACTTGTTCTTACACATCTAACAGGTATAATTTATCCCACAGATTTTAACAGAATTCTGCAAAATCAGTTTCCTCTTATCTTGTAACATTAATTTTCCACCTTTCCAGAGAGGCTTGGAATATGATTTGCTATTTTTCTCTCTAATTATTTACTGCTCAAAATTCATATAGTAATCTCATTTATTTTGATTGCTGTTATCTAAAATCACTTTGTTTCACTGACATTCTTAATTTTAAGATTTACATATAAATTTTATTATGTTTTGATGCTTTAACTTCTATCAAACTGATTCCCAAGAATAATATTGCTACCTTAAAAAGTATAAGTATTTTAAATTTAAAAGATTTTTCCAGATTGCTTTCCAACTGAAGACTAGAAAATTTCACATTTCCACAAGCAAGGTATGAGAGCTTCCACTCCCAGAATTCCTACCAGCAATAGGTGATATCACCAATTTTGGGTTTTGCCGATTCTATTAATGTAGAGTGATATTCTATACTTTAAACCATTTTTCTGTAACCTTTTCTGAATTTCATGATCTTTTCTTCTTTGTTTTGCCGTTTGGATTTGCTTTCTATAAACTTTTTTTTTTCAGTAATCTTTAGCCCCAACTTGGGGCTTGAATTTACAACCCCGAGATTAAGAGTCACATGTTCTTGCATCAACATGGATGGGACTGGAGGAGTGAAATAAGTCAAGCAGAGAAAGTCAATTATCATATCGTTTCACTTACTTGTGGAATATAAGGAGTAACATGGAGGACATTAGGAGAAGGAAGGGAAAAGTGAATTGGGACAAATTGAAGGGAGAGACAAACCATGAGAGACTGTGAATTGTGAGAAACAAAGAGGGTTTCAGAGGGGAGGGGGTGTGGGATGGGTGAACCTGGTGGTGGGTATTAAGGAGGACATGTATTGCATGGAACACTGGGTATTGTACATAAACAATGAATCTTGGAACACTGCATCAAAAACTAATGATGTATTTTATGGGGACCAACATCACACAATAAAAATATGTATACAAAAAAAAGAAGGAAAAAAAAAGTCACATGCACTACCAAGAGAGCTGGCCAGGCACCCCTTTATAAACTTCTTATTTACATGCTCTGTATAAAAAAGTTTTCTGAATAAAAATGAAATTTAAAAAACAGCATTTAGCATAATGAAAATATCTGCAATTAATGTGCAAGTAAAACTTCCTTTTTAGTAAAAAATTAAACTGATGTGTCATTTTTAACCTCATCAGATTATAAAACACATTACCATCTATTCCCTAAAGATTGTGAACTAGCACTGGTGATGAAAGTCAAAATAGGAACCATCCTTTCGCAGAGAAATTTGGCAGGGAGAACCACAGTTTTATTATTTTCACTCATTGGCCAAATAATGGGGTGTTACACTCAAATCTCCAAAATGTAATATAAATGAATACTGTAGCAAAGTTGTGTTGTATAGTAATTAGTTGAAACAATTCTAACTATCTATCTAGAAAGACTTAGTAAAAATACTACAGTATTCCATATATTAAATACTAAAAAAAATGAAGCAAAAATTTTTTATGCACTTTCCAGAAACCAGTGTGCTTTTGTGGTTAAAAACTCAGGTTTGGAGAGAGACAGTCCGGGGGCCAAACCTCCACTCTGCCCACTCTGGGACACATTGCTCACTTCCTCATTGGTGAGACAGAAATACCTGCCTTACGGACTAGGAGTGAGAATTCAGAGTTAATGTAGGTGAAAAAAAAAAAAAGGTACTTATCACAGCACATTTAGTTAATGATCAAAAAAGACAAACTTAAAACTACAGATAGGAAAATCTATTCAAATTTTTATACCTATGTTGATACGGCAAAGCTTTTATCAGAATATCTGAATATTAACATTTTGTCTCTTAAAACACGTGGAATAAGCTATCATACAAAGAGGCAGGAAGCAAAGGGTAAGATGCGTGTGTGCGCGCGCGCGTGTGTGTGCATGTGTGCGTGTGTGCGCGCGCTTGGAGAGACGCCTGGAAACATGCACAACATTAACTATGTTATGTCTGGGTGGGATTTGGACTTAATTTTTCACATTCTTCTTTGTGTTTGCAACCATTTGGTTCACTATTCTACCACAAACATATAACATCTTTGTAAATGAGACCATTTTCTAAAAATGTAGTTAGGATAAGCACGTGTGCAGCCAAGTAAAGGAATATTATTCTCTGAGAAAAATGACATTTGTCTTTTCACACACTGCGTATCAATCAAGTACTAGAAAATGTCAATCAACTGTTACACAGAAACAAAAATGTATGGAAAGTTAACCTGGATCTTGATCATTTTAAATTCAAAATGTTTCTGATATCACATGGAGTACCTTAAAAATACTCAATGTGACAAGGTAATAGGATTTCTTTCCATAAGATATGAAATAAAAATCGGTCGCAACATGCAATTGTCACACTGTGTAGCTATGAGTTAGAGATTTCAGGTACCCATAAAATAAAGTCTTGCTGATAAACTTTAAGATGCTATTTCTCAAAAAAATGGACAAATAATGAATAGAAATCCTTGAGCAAACAAACCAGTAGAAATGCAAACACTCATTATTCCTGATATGTGGGCTATCTGGATGGGCCTTCAGATTACCATGGAATGTGCCTGCCTTTCTGGAATTCCCAGCATTCTTACTATGATGCAAGTACCAATTTCCAACAGAAACAATCTGTTTTATACTACAGCTGTGGATTTGGATTTCCATGCCATACTTCCATAGAACAACAGGTAAAGTCCTCATTCTAAAAACAACCTTACTTATTAAAATGACAGAGTTTTGATACTGGTGAGGTTTGGTGAGATGAGAATTTTTTTTTTTCATATCTAATGGGAAATGCTTTAACCTTTGTGGGTGGAATTCTGACAGGAGGAATGAAGAGCTTCAAAAAGCACCCTCATTCTACATTTCAGTAATTTTAATTTTAGAAATTTATGCTAAGAAAAGAATTAGAAGTGTAGACAAAGATTTATATACAAGAATTATTTACAACAGCAAAATACTGGCAATATCATAAATACTTAACAATGTGGAAGAGATTAAGAAAACTGTATTAGGGGCGCCTGGGTGGCTCAGTGGGTTAAAGCCTCTGCTTTCGGCTCAGGTCATGATCTCAGGGTCCTGGGATTGAGGCCCCCATCAGGCTCTCTGCTCCGTGGGGAAACTGCTTTCCCCTCTCTCTCTGCCTGCCTCTCTGCCTACTTGTGATCTCTCTCTCTCTGTCAGATCAATAATAAAAAAAAGAAAAGAAAACTACATTAAACAAACATTAAATATATCCACATAACATAATTTTATGTAGCTATTAAAAAATGTTTACAAAGATTTTATGGCCTGTGTTCCTGATAAATAGTATGCTAAAAAAAAAAAAGGAAGCTAGAAAATTCTGTAATATGTATAAAAAACTTATAAAGAAATATGTCCAAAAATTAACTGTCTTTGTTGGTTGGCCTTATAGGTAATCTCTTCCATTCTCTATTGTACTTTTTATGTATTTTGCAATTGGAATAGATCCTTTAGGATAATCTTTAGATTATCTGATCCAAAAATCTTCACATTCTGTAAAATGAAAGGCATCTACAGAAATGAAGTTACTTAGCCACAGCTTCCCATTGACAATCCAACCTAGGGCAGCTTTCCTCTTTTCCCTTGTACATTCTTGCTGCTCCTTGGGGGGCTATAATTACCATTTAGGATAAATCATATGTCCATGTTTTTACCTCGATCCCACTATCTTCACCAAGCCCAACATGTCCAAAGAAAGTTTAAATGCAGCCACTTGTTGCTATCAATTCAAATGGACTATTGGTCTTGACTATAAAGAATTAAGACAACAGGTACCAAGGCTTTGCATGCCAACTTATAATTAATGGGTTTAGCATCTATTTGACTATAGGAACGGGGCTTCTCTCCAATGTGGAAGGTTGGCTTAGAGTCCTGGAGGGGCAAATGGGGAATTAGTTGGCCACTAACTACTTAAACAGCAAATAGGCATAACTTCTTTGTGCTTCTGAAAGAAACACGGAAAAATTGTAATAAAGCAGTATCCAGCACAGTAGTCTCAACACATGGTCCAGAACCAGTATATTAGCATTACCTGGGAATTTGTTATTTCCTAACACACCTCCCATTGTTACTGGGTCAGATCTACTGGGAGTAGGGTTCAGCAGTCTGTGATTTAATGAGCATTCCAGACAATTCCAATACATACTAAGTTTGAGAATCATGGGCCCAGTAAACAGTAGGTACTATGCTGGTGCTTTGCCAAAACTACACTCTCCAAACAACCATCCAGACAGGGATTCCCTTTACACTCTGATAAGTACAAAATACAGAGCTGACTATCAGAGAGAAGCAGGGCCCGCTAAGAACCATCTCTGCCCTTTACACCCCTTAATCACTTGTTTGGTCACTCTGATAATGAGGCGGAATGCTAAACAAAATTTCTTAAATTCCGAAAGTTCCCTGTTCTAAAGACACCATTTTGTTTCACAGATGATGAGATTCTCATATGACTCTCATATTTTTCCTCAGAGAAAGAGCTGAAAAGAATCATTATTATTCCTATTAAAAAGCTATTATTAACTTCTTGGTGGAATTCTTTCCTTGAGAACAGAGACATCACCGGCTTGGCCACCTCTGAAACAAGGTTACAGAGAACCTTCATTAAGGACAGTGGGTATGTGAGTTTTGCTCTTCAGTTGCTTTTGCTCAGACACAGCCTGGAACACATTTCCGTTTTTTCTACCGCACAGCTATTTCCTATCACATTAAGTAGTTTTTCCCTAGATTTCCAAGAAGCAAATAGTGCTTAAATATGCGAAAGAGAGATTCAGTTATTTTCTTAGTATATCTGCAGGTTTATTTTTTTTCAACTGCTTATCCATTTAATTGTGTGCCTACTAGGCATATGCAAGACACTGTCTTATGCAGAATAAATAAATAAAACATTCCCTGCTTTATAAGAAGTTTATAATATAGGAGAGATGAGATGAACAAAAAATATAAAAATACATAACACAAAACATACTCTAGGCCACAGAGATGTGTGAATCATGAATCATGAGGTCTCAGATAACTTGTTTACCACCTTTACTTTGAGGGAAATCCATGAGTAAACTTATAAATTAATTTAGATCTTAAGAAATGGCAGACAGGAAGGAATTCTCTGAGCCAAAAACCTCAGTACCAGTGCAAATCACAAAGCTTTGAAATGTGATCAGGCAAAGTTGGGTAGACCAATAGCCAGGAGCCCACACATTACTATCACTTAGAAGCCCTGTAAAAAAAAAAAAAATAGTGATGCCCAGGCTCATTCTCCTCCTCTAAAATTATGATATAATTCTCAGAAGTGGGACCTGGGCATAGACTTTTGTTGAGATCCCTGAATAATTCAGGTATAAGGTCAAACCTGAGAATCATGCTACAGCCATGTTGGGGAGAAGTCTGACACCATGGCACAGGAAGCTTTGAATGCCGCACTGAGAAATATGTCTTCTGATTAGGAGGAAATGAGATGTCACCAAAGAGTTCTGCATAGGGAAGTGAGGTGAGCAGAGCCATGTTTGTGAAATATTAAACTTGCAGTCATGGTGGGGGTCTACTGTCAATAGCAGAGACCAGCAGTTGGGCGAGTATTTAATTGCCACTGTGATAGCATAAAAGGCACAAAATGTGGGGCCACGGCCCAGATGCCTAATGTGTGCTGCTGCTGAAGGAGAGGGAGGACCTGAAAATGCGCATTAGCATGGGAGAGACTGAGGGAATGCAATACTCTCAAGAGAAACATGACCGGCACAACCACAGACGTTGCTGGGGTAGAAGATGACAAGTATGGTTGCTACACACAAATCAAAACATCTGTCAGGTACTTGAAAATCAAGACTCTGTAAAAATTATGCCGACAGAAGACAAATTAAGATTCAACATTATACAGAGGTTAAATCTCCAGGGGAGGGTTTTTTTTTTTTTAGTGAGATATAATTGCGTATAACATTATATTAGATTCAGGTGCACCAGATAACGATCCAATATATACTTACATTGCAAAATGACCACCATAGTAAGTCAACATTCATCACCACACAGTCAGAAATTTGTGCGTGCATGAGTGTGATGAGAACTTGTACCTTTTACTCTTTTAGTCACTTTCAAATGTAAAGTACGGTGTTATTAACTATAGTCACCATGCTATGCATGGCATCTCTGGACCTTATTTCTAACTGGGAGCGGGTACATTGCGGCCACCTTCACCCATTTTGCCCGACCCCCTCACCCCCCACCTCTGCCTGCCACCAATCTGTTCTCCAGAGGAGGTTACTGAACCTGTAGAGTAGAAAAATATCTTGAGGAAATATCAAGATGGGGGGGGATAAGTGTCTTAGACTGTGGGATATAAGTGTCTTAGACTTATATCTATATTATTATATAAGACTGGGGATAAGTGTCTTAGAAAGTGCCCATATTTGGAGGAAGATCATAAAGAAGGGTCAAAAAGGTTGGAGAAGCAGGAGGGGGCAGAATTAATGAACTTAAGGGAGAAAAGAGTTTGTAAGAAAATTCTAGACCTCGTGGGACCCTCTCATTGCTAGAACAGGTGTTTATTCCACAGATTCACACATTTCACCAGGTTTGGGAATCACTGCTAGGTAAGATCAAGGAAATTGAGAAAGTACCTCAGTGAATTCACATTAAAGCTTAATTTTAGTTTCTTAAAGACTTTTATATAACTTTTGGAAAACACTGATATTCTACTCATGCTCAAATCTGCTCTCATACCAAAAATAATGCAATCATAAATATAGTGACTATATTTTGTAACAAAAAGGAGCTTCTTGGTAAATTCTGAACAAAACTATTTTAACAGAGGGGGGAGTCAGATTACTGAGGGTTAATCAGAAAGAGATTACTAAGGAAAAAATACTTTTCCTTGAGTCTTTGTTTCCCAAACTATAATCTAGACATCTACAAAGAGATGCTGTTAGTAAAAAGCAACTTTAGCTAAAAGTAAGATGAAAAAATTATAGTGGATACCCAGAGGGAAACATTAATGAATAATGATTAACTAATTAGTTAATTAATTCTCCAGAGAGAAAGTCAAGTCTCAAAGGGAAGTGATTGGGGAAGTTTACAATAATTATAAAATGGAGAGTAGAAAGTAAAAGTGGTAAAAAATGAAGAGGCAGTCTCGAAAACGTGGTTAGATGCTCCCAAGCTCCTCTCAAGTTGAAGGAAATGCCTAAGGTATTTCAAGCATCTAAATCTGATAATAGTCTAGCATAGTAAACACACTATATCTGGAGTCCCCAAACTCCCTTGTAGTTAAATCCTCACATTCTGTCATTTGAAAAGTCCCATACGAAACAGTTTGTTTTTCTTTCCTGGAGTCTTTCCTTAATCTAAATATAAGATGAATATTATTTATTTTTACAAATTAAATCTGTCCTTCAAAGCATAGTTTAGTCCATGGCAAAACCAAACAAAATGTCTAATTTCTGAAAGAAAGTCTTTAATTCTAAGGAAATATGAAAAGAACAATGACCTGAAATAAATTCCAGTTGACCTTTGAACAATGCAGGGGTGAGGGGATACCAACATTTGCAGAGTAGAAAATTTGTATGAAACTTTCAATTCCCCCAAAACTGAACTACTTACAGCCTACTATTGGCCAAAAGTCTTACCAATAACATGAATAGTCAACTAACACATATTTCGTATGTTCCAAGTATTATACACCATATTGTTCTAATAATGTAAGCTAGAAAAAAGAAATATTATTAAGAAAGTCATAAGGAAGAACAAATACATTTATAGGACTCTTCTGTAAGAAATCCATGCATAGGGGCGCCTGGGTGGCTCAGTCATTAAACGTCTGCCTTCGGCTCAGGTCATGATCCCAGAGTCCTGGGATCAAGGCCCGCATCAGGCTCCTTGCTCAGCAGGAAGCCTGCTTCTCCCACTACCACTCCCTCTGCTTGTGTTCCCTCTCTAGCTGTGTTTCTCTCTGTCAAATAAATAAAATCTTTAAAAAAAAAAAAAAAAAGAAATCCATGCATAAATGGACCCACATGGTTCAAATCTGTGTTGTTTAAGACCATCTGTACTTATAAAAATTAATTTGAGACGAAAACATCAACCAAAGTTCTCAAATTTACCTGTACTTCAGAATCACCTAGAGATTTTAAACTCTAGATCCATTAAATCAAAACATCTGGACCTAGACTAGGAAGCAGGAGTTTAAAGCTCTTCAGAGGATTTCCATGGACAGCCAAGTTTGAGAACCACTGATCTAAATAGATCAGAGGGAATCCATGTTACCTAGTGTCTGAAATGAAATATTTTAAGACCACTGAATTGGCTACTAATTTTGTAACTGAGGCAAAACTAGGAGACATGTAGTTTTTTGTTCACAAAAGCAACCATAGGTACCTGCCAAGGGAAAAAAAGCCTGCGAGATTTTTTTCCCTTCACCCTAAACCAAACAATAGCACAATATGTTATTTGTAATATGGTTAAACAGAATCCACAGTATTGAAAAAAAGATTAATGCTGTACCTTTAAAAAAAATGAAAGTAGCAGAAAGGGCATTTAAAGAAACAGTTCAGAGAAAGTATCTTTAAAGCTATATTAAACATTTCCCAGCTTTGGAAAATTTAAATTTCCAATCTGGTTTCTATGAAACTTAAAAAGATCAAACGGTTAGAAGGAAGCTAGGCTTGAATGAGAAATACTGGGGATTTCAGTAAACATCTGGTTACCATTTTCAATGGTAAGAACCAACCCACTTAAGGAAGCAGTTTAGTTTCTATGGAGTAAAAATGAGACACTGGCTTTTTGTTCTCCTTGCACAGTGGAGGGTAAAGGAAACATCAGAATGGGGAGGTCACTTGAAGCTCAACTTTTATAAATAAGAAAGCTTTTTTCAAAAGCTAAAGTAAATTGAACTCGGGTCTCTGTAGTATAAACAACTCAACTGAGTTAAGGTCAAATAAACATTCCTTGAGCTCTGGTGTGCCAATTAAAGAACAAATTCTGTTTGGTCGTAAATACATCAGTAATTCCATAAGCGCAGAGGAAAATAACAATAAACTGGAGCACACAATTACCGCCTGTCATACTACAATAAAATAGAATGTGCAGACCAGTAAGTTTCTTTGATTCAATTTCCTTTTTTTTTCCCCTCCCCAGTTTGATTAACTAAAGGCACAGAAGCACTTCTGATATCACCCAAAACCTATTCCTTGCATAATAAAAAACGTATGCCAAAGGCATTCTAGGTGAAATATTGACAAAGCAAAACACACTGTGCCTTTTAAATGTGACCTTTACTCTTTCGTCTTCCCGCTAAATAGTCCTAGAGCATATTAAACTCGGGGAAGCGGCAGGGGTGCTGGTGTAAGGCTGCCAACAGGAAGGAAGGAGAAGAAGAGTTCATTAGGCTCTCGAGTTTTAAAGGATCAGTAGAAGCATCTGCTATCAACATGTACTATGAGCCAAAGGGGAATCAGCCCGGATTTTGCCTCTGGACCAAAGTTTCTCTGCTCCTCTGCTCACCATTCCTCTCTTCCGCCCTTGGACATGAGATTGAAAAGACTAAAGAAAAGGAATCCCTAGAATGATGAGGTTTAGAACCTTGTCTTACTTCCCCTCATCTGTGTGTATAAATGTTAGAATGCTGATATGAAAAGGACTTGGGGGTGATTTTCTTCATTCTCCTGGGTAAATAAAGCAAGTGTTCAGGACCACTCCTGCCTTGAGGCTGTGCCCACAACACCTTCGATGTTCTGAGATGGGCAGTCCCACTGCTGGGTAACGCGGACTGATAAAAGGTCCATCCTTAAATTTGTCCTGGTTATGTCTTCTAGAGTTACTACAAATAAATCTTGTACCCAAGTGTCCCGTTAAACAGTGGGGATACAAAAATATTGGTCCAACTACTTCCAGGGCCTCCCAGAAACATTCTTTGCAATTGGAACCATCTATTTCCTCGTGCCTGCTGCAGATCTGGTTTTGGCTGCAACTGCAGAAATATGCCCTCTTCAAGTATACATAAATAATTCTCACCCAGTGATAAAATATACTACATGTCGGAGTCTCTTGGACCATAGATTACTTAGACTCTATCCTGGGAGCAAGTTCAAAACTTTTGGAAAATATTTATTCTCTCTTAGGCCCCCCTACTCCATTCTATGAGCTAAAACAATGATTTACTAAATAGGACCTGGATGATTTGAAAGAGAATAATTTAATGGTGATTCTCTTTTTCTGTAGAGAACGCGTATGTTATAAAATCCCTGGGTCATATGATATATTTTTCCAAAGCGAGGGGTTGGAAGAACATAAACATGAATATTTTACACTATGCTAAGCAAAGAAGTAGAGAGCATACTGCAGAGGACACAAACGGGACCCATGTCACAAGATGGGGGCTTGACCCTCAATGCTTTCTATGTCCACAAGCCACAAATGTTATATGCTTACTTTCACATCCTTTATTGGACCGCATTTTATTAGGTAGCGCTATGTGCTTCATTGTTTTATGGAATATTAAACCCCCGGTGAACCAGGCATCACCGCTAAGCAGATAACTCACAAATCCTCATCTCCTGCCCTGGCCTCTCTGTTTTCTTTACTTTTTGCTAAATGCATTCAGATGAAGAGCTCATGGCACCTGAGACCAAATACGCCTAGAACTAAACTCCTCCATCCTCCTCCAAAACCAATAGATAGTAACACTGTCAATATGACAGAGGAATCTGAAGAGCAAAAGAAGAGAACTCTGAAAAATGGGCACAAGCACTTAAAGCTTCAACAGGTAGTATCAGTCCTGAATACTGCCATCGTTGTGGTTGCATTACTTTCATGTAAGAGCAGATCTGCGCATGAGTAGAGTATCAGTGTACCTATAAAGTTATGGAAAAATAAAAGGCTTATCAATTAAGTTTTAATGTGAATTCTGAGGTAGTTCACAATTTAAGGGGCTCAAATATTGGCACACTATGTTATCTTCACTTATTCATGCCTTCAATTGTATTCAATAATTATTCCTCGTGTGCCTCTAGGTGGGGAGACATGGTTTTAAGTGATAAGAGGAACAGACAAGGTCCCTGACCTCAAGGAGATTACAGATTTTTTTTTCTTCATGAGAAGTCTTTCCCAGGGGAATGGTCCCAGGAGATCATGTGTTGGAATTTCAGGAGGGTTTACAACCCAGACCTTTCAATAGGAGAATGTAGGTTGATAAAGAAGGCCTTGAAAACACCTATCGAGTTCATTTATCACAAAATATCCAGCAGCAGCACCCCTTTGTTCTTCATAGAGAACCCATTTTAAATGTACTTCCCCAGGAAAGGCATCTCCATAATCTCCTTTCTGTAATTAGTTCTTGACAGAAATAACAATATTATCTCCGATTCCTAGAGGGTTTGTAATGTGGCATTCACAGAACAATCCAAAACAATCAATTCCCAAAGAGAAAACTAGGGCTTTGAGAGGTTAAGTAACTTGTCCAAGGTTATATAACCATTAAAGGTAACACTAGAACTCAACTCGGGTTTGATCTTACTCCAAAGCTGCAGCTTTTTAATTACCACAGTCTACCACCTCCCCAAGAAAGCAATTACTGTGGTTAAGCTCTTCTTCCTTATGGGTAATTTAAATCTCAACTTCCTTATAGGTTCTTCTTTAATACAAATAAACTAGAGAAAAAAAAAAACCCTGAAATACGCTTTCCATCACAAAAGTCAGGATTGGTCTGTAGTAGTGGCTTTTTTTTCAATACAAACCCCAGACTCGGCTTTTGGCAAGTAACCATCATAAATAAACCTTCAAAATTAGACTAAATTTCAAATGGTACAAGGATGTGCTGGACATTTTGGAGAGTACAAGTGAATGTAAATAAAAATATAGGAGGATAGAAAACTATTAAATTATAAGCAGGGAAGGAAATGGATTTTTTCTTCTCTAATATATTTTCCACAACATTAAGTACTGATCTGTATCTCTCGCTCTATTAACTATATCTTTTAATAGCGCTTCCCAAGAACACAGTTGGATAGATTACAGTGTCCTCATCGTGGGGGGCTGGGAAGCTGCGAAGCAACATTATTTAAAATAGCATTCTCCAGAACACAATATATATCAAGTTTAATATCAATACAAATATCGATAAACCCTCTCACCATATTAACTCTAGCCCTTCCTAGAAATGCCTTAGCCATATATTCTACCCTCAGCTCCTATTGGAAGGTTGCTCTATGAACTAAGATAGGACATCCTCTTTATTTGCAATACAAATGTTGCTCTGGCTCTTGACCCATTACATAACTTTGGGTAGTTTACTTAATAATCTCTTCAAGAAATTGTTTTAAATATACTACTTGGGCATGTGGGTGGTTAGGGGAAGGAACGTTGTGTTCCCTTCTGAGAGTAAAATTTCCGTTCTTTTCCTTGTTGCTCTGGGTATTTGCAGGCTCAAGCCAAAACTAGGCTTCAATTACGGTAATTAAGAGGAATATCCAGCCTGAGCCCTGACTTTATATTTCCATTTTAGTAATGTTATTATTATCTGTTTTATTGTAAACCATCAAATCCTTTCTGGATGAGGTTTGGTGTAAGTTACAAAACTAAACTATCTCAGTCCTAGAGTTTAATCGTCAGTCTGGGATGGGATCAGATGACATAGAATTAGTCCAGCTACATGGGTCAGCAAACTTTTTCTGCTAAGGGCTCAATAAATGTTTTAGGCTTCAGAGCCACACTATCTCTGCTACAACTACTCAACCCTGCTATGGCAAAACAAAGCAGCCAAAGACAGTATGAAAACAAATGTGTAGCTGCATTCCAATAAAGCTTTATTGACAAAAATAGGCGTTGGGCCAAATTAGGCCAGTAGGCCATTGTTTGCCAATTCCTGGCAAGAAAACCGATATGGTCTTCCACTTTTGGTGTTTCTTCAAAAAAAAAAAACAAAAACAAAAACAAACAAACAAAAACCATTCCACGTAAAAACAAGAGCAATTTGAAACCATTAGAGTGCCCAATTCTGTAGTTGGTTGGCATTCGTTTTTCACAGGGACTATATAATAATACATCATTTAATTTAGAAGTACAAGGTGTATTCAGAAGTGAACAGAAAACTGATAGGGGCGCCTGGGTGGCTCAGTGGGTTAAAGCCTCTGGCTTCGGCTCGGCTCATGATCTCAAGGTCCTGGGATCGAGCACCCCATCGGGCTCCCTGCTCAGCAGGGAGCCTGCTTCCCCCCCTCTCTCTGTCTGCCTCTCTGGCTACTTGTTATCTCTCTCTCTGTCAAATAATAAATAAAAATCTTTAAAATAAATAAAAATCTTAAAAAAAAGAAAACTGATAAATATGCACTTCTCTTCAAGCATACAGAAATAATTGTGATCCAATGATACAACCTACTGAGACAGGGTCTCACGGACCACATACTACTTGGATGTTACCATGGGAATAGGTTAAGAACTTTCAGAAAACATCTACTTTCATTTAGGCTACTATACTATTTCAAGTACTAAAGCACTGATTTACTAAATAGTACCTAGATACTAGGACCGGCAATAATTGGTGGGTGCTACTATCTTTTCCTTTAGAGAATTATATGTTCTTATAAATGTAGGGACATGAGATATATTTTTCCAAAGCAAGAGACTGAAGGACCATAAAGCATACGTTTTGCATGCTGCTAAGTTTTGTAGGCCTACATCTATAAAGATAATTGTCCTCTTACTGTTTTCAAGATCAACTAAAAGATTAAATGCTTGTAAATATCTACACAGTTAAAACTTAAGTAATACAATGGCATTATAGCAAGAAGACTGTTGGATTATTTTATTCCCAGAATTAAGTCTAAACATTGCTATTTCTTGAACCAACAGTGTGTCCCTTAGGACAGTGTGCCCCAATGGGCTATATATCAGAATCGTATGTGTCTGTTTTTAACATATAAATTTCTGGGCCCCACTCCCAGACTACTGAATCAAAAAACAGTGGCTGGGCTTTACGTTGTCTCCTCCCAGAACTCTGATGGGGCAGACAAAGTGATTAAATTCTCACAACGTACTATCATGAAGTAACATCATTACTGCCTTTAACATTTAAGAGAACTAGAGCTCAAAGAACTTAACTTGCTTAAAGCTGTATATGGGCAGCCCTACTGTCTTTCTGGGTAGAGCCACAGACTTCTGTTAATCACTAGAATGGCATTAACCAGGGAAAAAAACACAATGCCCACGTTCTAACTTAGAACCAAGACTGCTTACTTTTCCTTTCAAGGAATGTTTACTAAGTAAGTACTAGGAAAGCTGAATAAAACATAAAGCCCAAATGGTACTCTACAAAGACAGAGTATACTTAATAGTGGAATGTTGCCTGGCTATGACCCTTTTATATTTTTCTAATTTTTATCCATTTCTGGCCTAAAAGGTTTAAAAAAAAAAGGAGCTCCAAGCTGGAAAGAGGCCACCTGTGTTTCAAAGGATGGCACAGAAAGAGGTCAGCAGAACTGATTGGGGTCAGATCAGAAAAGCAGAGAAAAGCAGGTAAAATGGATAGGTAAATGGGGAAATTTTATTTTATATTTATTTTCCTACAACCAAGCACATATTTTATAAATGTGTCACTTCTGCACCTGGGCACTTAGTAACATTTGTGGTAGTACCTATTTTATTTTGAAGATAGTAATTTCAAGTTTCAGTTTAGCAAAGAGCAGAAGCTGCAATGGCAAAGTTAAATATAGGAGGGGTAGGTCTCCAGATCATTCTGAATTGCTTCCACTCCCCCAAGATGCTCAACTTGGAGAAATTAAGTTAAAATGTGCAAATATAGCACCATACTTTCTGCTGCCATACGTCTGATAAAATAAGCATAAGTTGAATATGGGAAACTAAAGAAAAATGAATTCGACAAGAATCAAATCTTTAGAAAATATTTTTATAGTGAGTGTCTCAATGCAAACATAATTTAGAGATTAAATCTGTGGCCACGGAAAATAAGCTGCCATAAAAAAGTGATTTTTTTTCCCTGTATGTTCGAAAATTAAGGAAATGTTAGATTATGGTCACAGAACCTTTTTCTTTCAGGTACGGAGGTTGCCCCCACAGTGAAAAACAACGAAATCAGATGGAAAAACCAAAAGTCAATTTTGCATACTTGTGACATTGCTACCCTTTCCTGAGGCCTTGTCCAGGAATAATAGCTTATTATACTGAGTCGAAGAAACCAAGAAAGAATCAGGAAGGGGATGTTTTACAGGCTGAGGGAATATGGGGTACGCCGGCCAAAGCATCATTCACACTGGCCAGTCTGGTGACTCTCATTATCTTATGCTGGGCCCAGCAGCTCCTTTGGCTGCTGGAGTTTATTGCCTTCAGGCTGTCTTTGCACTTTTCTTGATATTTGGAAGCTGCAAAGTCATCTTTTTTTTTTTTTTTTTTTGTAAACCTGACCCAAGGACATTAAGGAAGAGAGCAGACGTATTCCTTCTGAATTGCAACTGGACAGCATTGAAAACTGAAGCTGAATTGAAGTTGAAATGCACCAAGAATCCATGTCGTGCCCCTACATGGTCTGTGGGAGCATCAGGGAGGCCGAGGGACACAGCGCTTTCAGACACGAGCGGGGTGTGTCATCAGGTGCACAGCTCACGGGGCGTGCAGGTGGTGGTCACACAGTCACCTACTTCAGGGATGGGCTAAGATGTTTAATGGGATGAGAGGGAGATGAAACATTTTATATCCTTCCTTAACACAGATAAATGGTTTCCTGACAGTATCATTTATGGATGTTCCAGAACTCTCAGTTGGACTCTCCTTAATAGAACCAACCACAATGAAGTTTCTAAAATTCGTCTCCGGCCCTCTCTGAATTGCAGAGCTTTCACCTTCCCTTTTGTTTTTCTCATTTGATTCCAGAAGCCCAGCGCTCCAGATTTCCCTAAGACTCCCAGGGGACAGGGCCCAGCAAATGGCATTGCTGAAGACATGTCCTCATGGCCCAAACTTGGCACATTTTTAGAACCTTTCTTTTCATTGAAATGTATGTTTGGGGGCTTTGTCCTCCAAAGCTCTGCTAGCTGAGTAGCTCATAACTTCACAGCCAGTGCGGGGAAAGGGGAACACAGTGGAGGGGAACTGTGGCTAACTGTTCCCTCACCTCATTTACTCAGCGGCACAAGCTAGCGGGTGAAAGAGCAAGGTGGAGTGGATCTGTCACGTGGTGAGTTGCTCAGGAAACATTAGCCATTATTGTTACTGCCCCTTTTGACCCTCATCATCTCCTCAAACTTTCTTTTCAAATACCTTGTTTAAAAACTTGTCTTTTATTTCTCACTTCAAATGATAGAAATAAAAGTGCTTGACTAGTAATAGTGTATGTGATAAATATCCATACTTCTTTCGCATTTTAGAGCCAATCTGTGAATCACATTTAAGCTGGCTTCTCGAAACAATTTCCAGCACATTCTACTTGCAGACAGATGAAGTGGCAATTTTCTTAAAATATGGAGCAGTTGGGTGCTGGGCAGAACATGTATTCAGGCTCATAAACATAAACATTTTTTATGTAGCATTTAAATATGAACTATGCAACTCCAAAATGCTACAAAAATATAAACAAAATAATTTCAGGAATAAAGAAATATAGCTAAAGAAAAATTGAGAGGAAGTAAAGAAAGGAGCCAAGTTTTCATTGATGTAGAAAGTTGATCATGGGTAAAAATTTGTTTTTATAAATTTCTTTTTTTAAAAAAAAGATTGTATTTGTTTATTTGACAGAGAGATAGAGAGAGAGCACAAGTAGGCAGAGCGGCAGGCAGAGGCAGAGGGAGAAGGAGGCTCCCCGCTGAGCAGGAAGCCCAACACGAGGCTCCATCCCAGGGTCCTGGGATCATGACCCGAGCCGAGGGCAGTTACTTAACTGACTGAGCCACCCAGACACCCCTAAAAATTTCTTTAGGAAAAAATGCAATACATTGTAGGAAGTGTTTCATGTTATATATTAAGCAACTTGGGTATTTACTTCTTATTCTGACCTTTTTCTAGCAGCCCCAGCCCAAGGCCAGCACCGAGCCTTTCTTCAGCGATGACAACCGTATAGCGATGCTGAGTGAGAATGTGCTGGTGGAGCTGAAGCTCCATTTTGCTGAAGGCAGGAGGCCTGTAGAGTATGGCCCTTCTGTCATGGCTGCCAAAGTGTGTCTCTATTGATCTCTCCATCTAAAAAAAACAAAAAACAAAACAAAACAAAACAAAAAACAAGAAAGAAAGGAGGCATAAAAATTCAAGAGGAAAAGTAACACACTGCCCTTGAAGGACATCATTAATGCAAATCAAAGGCCGTTCAAAAAGTTAACCTGTCAGTTTTTCTCAGGAAATGAAAGACTCTCTGAAAGGCTGGCAAGGACAAAGGCGACCTCATACGCAAGAACTGAAGGTGAATTGAATTCTTCTATTACAGAGAGATGAAAATTTTAGGCTATTAAAATATAGAGGTCCTAGAGGAATACTATTACATAAAAATACAGAGCTCAACTCTAGCTGAAAATATGAATTAATAGCAATGCCTTTCATCTGCATTGTGCTTATAAAAAGTACTTCCAGTTGCATTATCTCTAACAATGCTTTTTCGGTAAACACAGGAGAGGAAACACTTAGAAAGGATGGATTTTGTGCTGGCAGGACACGTTCAGGAACAGAGAGCGCTGAGAAATAAGCTCAGAGCTCTTTGGAGAAGCACAATGCTGCTGCTTCTCTCAATCGGGATGCAGCAAAATATGAACACAGCTCAGTGTGGCAGGGTGGATCCCTGCTCAAGAAGAGGAGCATCATAATCTGAGGTTCTTCCTTCCGTGGTTTATCGATCCTCCAAATAGATATTCCTCCTTCTCACGACGATACTCGAAATTCCACTAACAAAAGGGAATTTTCCAATTACAAGTAGAAAGAATGCTGATATCTGAGTTCATTATAAGGCATAATAGCAGACATTGGGTATTTTCCTGAAAATTTGAGATTAAACCTTGATAAAGTAGACATTTTTTTTGTTACCAGAAGGAGCAATGAGATCGGATGGGGGTTAGAGCAAAAACTGGGAGAGGCCGAAGAAGAGACAAAGGAGTTGGGGGAGGACCCTGAGGGAGAAGAGATAAAAACAAAACAAAACTGGGAATCTTACAGTAACACCTCTGAATCAAACTGTCCACTTTATGGATATAAAACATACGTACCATGTCTTTTCAGTACTTAAATCTTTTCACTACTTCCCATTACTGATAGAAGCCATTCCAAATCTTCATCAGGGAACACAAGGTCATTGAAACTTAAACCCTGTCTTTCTTCTCTGGTCATATCACACTCTTAATTATTTCCATTCCTGATCCCACCCTGTTCTTTCATACACATCCCACTGTTCCTTCTACCTAAAATTCCTTCCTCTCTCTCCGTTCGTCCACCTAGCTAGCTCCAAATCAAATATCACTTCTTTTGGCAAGTTTTCACTGAAATACACCCTTCCATCAGCACGTATGAAAGGGAACGCGCAGCTCTCCCTGATGTGAGCTCCTTAACTGGCAGTACACTTGTACACACGGTACATGTTTGATAAATAAAGATATCTACAAAATTAATGAGCCACAGTGCTCTATCAAGATCTTTGAAGATATGCATGGAAAGAAGGAAGAAACAGATTTAGATTATAAACCTTCTGAGGGCAGGAACCATATCCTGTTTTTCACCGCATACAAATTATCGCCATCTGTCAATGAATAGACAAAGCAGAGTGACATGCAGGAGAACACAAACTCTGGAGAGAGTGCGGACCTTGAGTCCCCTGGTCCCACCAGCACTACTTGTATGACCTTGGACAATACCTTCCTCCTAAGGGTGCAGTAAGGACTAAAGACTTACTATCTGTGAATGGCTTAGAACCATGCCTGGCATATGGGAAATACTATATATGTGGGTTTTTGGTTTTTTTTTTTAAGATTTGTGTATTTGAGAGAGAGAAAGAGAGAGACAGAGAGAAAGAGAGACAGAGAGAGCACACCCAAGTGGGGGGAGGGGCAGAGGGAAAGAATCTCAAGTAGACTCCCCACTCAACAGGGAGCCCAATGCAAAGCTCTATCTCAGGACCCTGAGATCATGACCTGAGCCGAAACCAAAAGTTAGACGCTTAACTGACTGAGTCTACCAGGCAACCCTACATATGTGTTTTTAAATAATAATATAAAGAGCAAAGAGTCAGAACAACCATTTCTGAGTCTGATCTCTGCCTGGCTCATGGTAACATAGGCATTTAATATGTGTGTGAAGGATTTAATAGAAAGGAATAGAATGCTAGCTGATCACACCTCCCCTGGGTGGCATTTTGGGGAAACATGATTAATTAGATATTTTCCTTTGTTAAATGATACCGTGTTTTCTGGATAATGAAACTATTGATTGATTGATAATGAAACTTTTTAAACTCAAAAATTGAACTGCAAATTGGGACACGATTCTCCAGCCAATATTATTGTTTGTCATGGTAAACCTGTAAGAAGGATATTTGAAGCCAAAAACAGGTTGAGCCTTTGTACACAGGACTTAGAACCAGGAGCCCACAGGAGGCCAAAGTAAACAAACATGCATCTAGGTGCAAGGGAAGACAGATGCTTCCAAATATATCAGTGTCACTCAAGCGAAATACTCAGTGCCCAGAATTCCCTTCTCATATTATTTCCTTTCATAATCACAGGATGCTGCTCTCTATTACAGCTGGCTGAAACAGAGCAGTGATTTCACACGAGGAGAGTGTATTTTCAAACTTTACGTTATTGTTATTTTGAAAGATATATCCCTCCTTTCCCTCCCCCACCCCCGCCCCAGCCAGGATCAGTTTAAGCAAGAGCAATGTGGCTCTTACCAGTGTACCTTATATAGAGCATATTATAAATGAAGTATAATTACCGGCCATATTTTCTAATAATCTTTGCGATACAGACTGACATTTTAACTTGCATCTCAGACTATAGAGAACAATGGGAAGTGAGCTTGTCAGTCAAATTATGTTGTATTATCCTGTAATACAAACTGCTCCCGTCCTTGTCATATTTATAACACACTGTATCAGCAAAATGGCCCAAGACCAAGGGGCAAGAACACTTCTAACTGGTCCAACAACAGGTGCACATACTGCATCTGTAAAATAAAAACTACATGAATAATTATGTCAACCGCACCAGCAAATGCGGGATTATCAAATGCCAGAAGCAGCACTTTGGGAAATGAGAGCTCTTGATTACTCCTACAGTTTTGAAGATGTATTTTTAGTGGCAAAATTTAAGCTGGTCACCACTACATCAACTTAACTTGAGACTCAGAGGCCTGCGGAGAAGACCTTAGGAGAAAGAATTAGTGTTACTTGATGTTAACACTCTGAACTCCCAAGTCACTTGTCTCTCTCTCCCTTTTCCCACAAAAATCACTTTTCCAGACTATAGGAAAGTTATTTTAATTTTCTCAAAGATTTTATGGAGTTATTTCAGAGGAGGGAAGGGGCAGAGTGAGAGGGAAAAAGAGTCAAGCAGACTCCATGATCAGCATGGAGCCCGACATGGGGCTCTATCTCTCGACCTGGAGATCACGACCCTGAGATCACAACCTGAACAGAAATGAAGAGTCAGACGCTTTACTGACTTTGGCACCCAGGTGCCCCTATGAAAGTTATTTTAACACTGAACACTTTTTGGGACACCTGGGTGGCGCAGTTGGTTAAGCACCTGATTCTTGATTTCAGCTTAGGTCGTGATCTCAGGGTTGAGATCTCAGGGTCATGAGATGGAGCCCTGCGTCATCAGACTCCATGCACATCTGGGAGTCTGCCTGAGATTCTCTCCCTCTTCCTCTGCCCCTCTCCCCATTTGCACTCTCACAGTCTCTCTCTCTCAAATAAATAAATCTTTACTTTTTTTTTTTAAAGATTTTATTTATTAATTTGAGAGAGAGATCACAAGTAGGCAGAGAGGTAGGCAGAGGGAGAGGGGGAAGCAGGCTCCCTGCCAAGCAGAGAGCCCAATGCGGGGCTTGATCCCAGGACCCTGAGATCATGACCTAAGCTAAAGGCAGAAGCTTAAACCCCTGAGCCACCCAGTGCCCCAATAAACAAATCTTTAAAAAACTGAACACTTATTATTTTTATTGGAAAGACTTCAAAATCTGAAACTGCTATACCACATCAGATAAAGCAAAGGTCAGAGTGTTGTAATAAACAACCTGAGGTGTTAGATGCGGTAATGTGGGGAAGAACAGAGGAGGACCAGGGATCAGAAATCCAGATTTGAATTCTAACTCTACCACTTGCTTGGTTCATCCACTGGGGCAGGGGGAGTTGTTTTATCTCTCCACTTAGAGTTTTCTCATACATATGGTTAAAGTAACAAATTCTACCTCATTAAGTTGAATGGGGAATTAAATTAATTTGCTATATGAAAGTATCCAACACAATGCTCCATCAATAAATGATATCAATTATTTTTTTTAAAGATTTTATTTATTTATTTGACAGAGAGAGAGATCACAAGCAGGCAGAGAGGCAGGCAAAGAGAGAGGGGGAAGCAGGCTCCCCGCCAAGCAGAGAGCCCGATGCAGGGCTCGATCCCAGGACCCTGGGATCGTGACCTGAGCTGAAGGCAGAGGCTTTAACCCACTGAGCCATCCAGGCGCCCCAATGATATCAATTATTAATAAAATTGAATAATGATATGTTTTGATATGTTTTTGTGGTTTTTTTTATATGTTTTAACTCTGATTTTCCATTAAGAATTCTATAAGCTTTAGGGGCACCTGTTCCCGGGACTCTCTCTCCCTCTCTCTCTGCCCCTCCTCCCTGCACTCTCCCTCTCTCTAAATAAATAAATATTAAAGAAAAAAAAGAATTCTATAGGCTTTACAATTACTATAGTTTGGCCTCTATGATTAAAGGCATTTCTGCGATAAACTGTATGTTTCCATATATCTTGATACATGTTTTTATCTATATAACTCATTACCTTTTATTTTCTTTCAAAGATTTTATTTACTTGAGAGAGAGAGAGAATACGAGGAGGGGGAGGGGCAGAGGGGGCAGAGAGAGAGAGGGAGAAGCAGACTCCCCGCTGAGCAGGGAGCCTGACAGAAGACTCAATTCCAGGACCCTAGGATCATGACCTGAGCCGAAAGCAGATGCTTAATCGACTAAGCCACCCAGGCGCCCAACTCATCACCTTTTATTGCAAAAATATAAATTTATTTATGTTTATTTTCTGTCTCCCCCACACCATAAAAGGAAGTAAATGAAACCATATATTTTGTCTATTTTATTCACTTTTGTTTCTCCAACCAAAAAATACTACTGGCCACATAAGAGGCACACAATATATATTCTTTGAATGAAGGAATACAAACATCTTTTTTTCAATGTGTATAAGTCTTAGTTATAAATACTACCATAGAAGACTGGGAATAGAAAGTGGTGAACATTTGTATTAAGAAACTTATTTCAGGGGCACCTGGGTGGCTCAGTGGGTTGAAGTCTCTGCCTTCGGCTTGGGTCGTGATCTCAGGGTCCTGGGATCGAGCCCCGCATCGGGCTCTCTGCTCGGCGGGGAGCCTACTTCTCATTCTCTCTCTGCCTGCCTCTCTGTCTACTTGTGATTTCTCTCTGTCAAATAAATAAATCTTTAAAAAAAAAAAAAACTTATTTCAGCAGAATTTCAAATAGTAGCAAGAACGACAAAAACAGGACTAGATGTTTGAACAAAAGTAATGAAATTGCAGTAGAAAAATCAAATAAAGAGCCATATTATAAAAGTATATTTCTCAGTTACTTATGCTATTAAAAAATCTTCAACCAAGACTTACCACAAAAGCAAGAAATATAGTTCTTTAAAATACAGTAAGGATGAAAAATAAAACTTGGGTTTTTTTTTCACATGACAGTGAAATTTTTTCTATATTTATTAAAATAGCCATGTATTTATGACATCTTTTGATGCTCAAACACAAATCACATAGTGGACCTTGGATGTGTGTTATATATAACTAAAAGCCAAATTGCCTCGCTGGTCTAGATCTTTGACATTTTAGAAATACTGCTGAGTCTATCATAGTGAATTATGTTTTAATTTTCCCATCATAAGAATAAAATAGGGATAAATAGATAAATAAA
The DNA here is from genome assembly GCA_028646535.1 of Procyon lotor. Taxonomy (NCBI): domain Eukaryota; kingdom Metazoa; phylum Chordata; class Mammalia; order Carnivora; family Procyonidae; genus Procyon; species Procyon lotor. The sequence continues at coordinate 23,729,524 of CM053614.1, forward strand.
CAGATAATAAAGAATAAATAAAATAGGGAGATGGAGAGAAATTAAAAACGAAACCGAGAACACAAGAACAGTGATGTCTTCTCAGCCCGCCTCCAATGTCTCCCCTTCATGCCTTGTGGCTGTAGTTGGCCAGCAAAACTCTACCCCACTGACTTCTCAGCCATTTCAACCAATGTGGAGGAACTTCGATTCCCTTCTCTGCTCCTTCCAGTTTCTCTTTTTCTCTTTCCTAGCTGTTTTGAAAATCATGCGAAGCATCTTTTTCAGCCCCCTCTGGAGGCTTTTCCTCCAACTAATTCAAGGCTCCCCCTTGGCTGAAGTGCCACCCACGATGCGCAGCTGTAGGTCTTCAGTTTACTGGTTGCTGTAACTTTACAGACATAACAAAGACCCAGCCGAGATTACAAAAACACAGAGATGGCTGGGAGATGGTGCTCAGGACAGTGTCCTTGGAGATAACTTTAAGCACAAGATAAAGCTTTAAATGAGATCACGAGAGAATGAAGGTTGCTTTTTCTCTGGGTGCATTTGAGTCTGCTTCCTATTTTGGATCAAATAAAAACCACTTCCAAGTGTTCTTTTGTTGTCTCTTCCCCTTCCTTCTGTTTTCCTGTCTCTACACTCTTCCCCCTTCTCGGTCTCCCCTTAATAAGACAACACATAGAGTTTAAGAGGAAGAAGTTACTTTCGGCCCATCCTCAAGCCCTGATCACGTTTGTAGGTTTCAGAGTAAATATTCTCTAGCCCCCTGAACCTGACTACAGTGTCAGCAGTAGTTGAAGGACATCCATAATGAAGAAATTATAAAATCGACAATCCACAATTGTGAAACACCAAGCAGAAAACAAGGGGAGACCTTGTTCTTCTGGAAAATGTTAAAATAATAGCAAGTCTCTGTCCCCCCACATACCCAAACAACGAGTTAATTCAGCAATTCAGTCTTAAAATAGCAAGTCCCTTCAAAAGCAACGTAACAGGAAAGAGCACTGGGGTCATTATAGCAGCATCAATACCTAAGCATCATACAATCTACCGAACGTTTTAATAGATGCCAGAGACTGAATCTGTTTGAGTCTTTGCCAGCCAACTCCCCAAGGTCTTCTAAATCCTGGGTCTCTCCTCCACTTCCCACCCTCCACTCATTATCTGCTGATGCTGCTGAGGCTCTACTTGATGTACTTCAACTTCCTCATCTGCGAATAAGCACCAGGCTTCCATCTTGCTTTTTATGCTAGCGTAAGGACCAAAGGAGATTCAGTGAAAATAAAAAAGCAGTTGAAACCACATAGCTCTCATAAACGTAACATGTATTAAATATCTCTTAAAGAAGTTATTGCATAAAAGAACCTGTTGACAAATTAAAATATTTTAAATTGTTAGAAGGTAAACTGAGGCATATTTAACATTTCAAGGGTTCATGTAAGCAAAAATCCATTCCAATTGGGCAGCACCAAACCCAAAGTGGTTAGGAGCTTTCTGCCCATATGAACCAGGGGAAAGGCTTACACAGAGAAAGCAAAGAATGGAAATTACTTGATTGGCTACAGCTTGGTTTTTTGTGATTGGTTGTCCTCAGCATTTTGGTTTCCTAACCTTGAGACATTTATAGGCCAGGGCATCAGAGCCACATTAGTCTTATGGCCTCTTTGTGTAATGAATTTAACAAAATAAAAACCTTAAACATTACAATCATGTGATTTCACAGGGGTTCTGTCCAATTATAAGTGGGACAGGATAAGGTCGCACTTATATATTAGGGGCAGTAACACATTTAAAAATCACCATTCATCATTTCTACCATTCTTCTTTAACAAAAATAGAAGGTTAGAGCAAATGTAAAAAAAAAAAAAAAGTATATGGCCAATGATACCATATATAAAACAGACATATTTTAGATTTGGGTGTTAGATAAAAATTAGGCAGTAATGTTAATTGTATAACTAAATATGATTTAATTTTACACTTTGCTAGAACATTCTATAAATAAATTCACAGTAAGGATATAAAAAGCCCTTTAGCAGGTTACATTCCCTCTTTATGGCTTAGAAGATAATGGTCACCATTGTCTAGTTTTAGGATCTTCCCTAATATCCACCTATTAAATTCCTGAACTCCTCATTTGCATTCTTCATTTCTTTCTTCATCCCCGCCCCCCCACAAGGCTTGCTGCTAACCGGCCCGGCACCCTCCACAGTCCGGCTTATGACCTCCACAGTCCTCCTTAGGCCTGCAGTCCTCGCCGCATCTCAACACGGCACACACGGACCCCAGGCTTCCGCAGCAGGCCATCGCGAGCAAACATATGCGTTGGCCAGCCTAGGATCTCCTTCAGCACCAGAGGGAGCATGCCCCACTCTGCACAGAGAGACCAGCCTTAAACAAACTTCTGCCAGATTAAGGGTAGAGTTTAGGCACTGAGTTGGGGATGAAGAGTCTCCATCCACTGCCCACCCAGTGCCCCATTCAGGCCTCGCAGGAGAGAAGGAGAGGTTCCTAAGCCCACTTCAGGTAAGTGTCTAATATTGTCAGTCCCAGGCAGATAGACTCTCCGGCTCCAGTCTTTCCCCCTCAGCACTCACATCCCTGTAGCAACCAATTTATCCAGATTCTCCCCAGAAATCCAGGGTCCCCATGAACCGCACAGATGGTGAAGGACCGAAGACCAACATACGCCCTGCAGGGGCCCCTGCATCTCCAGGACAGCAAAGGTCAGCTGCACTTCTTGTTGGAACGCAAGGCCCCAGGACGGAAGCACGTACCTCACGAACCCCAAAAGACCCTGCCTCATCCTACTCATGTGGGGGTCGGAGTGTTAACGTGAACAGAGGAATGAGTATTACATATTCAGGCACCACACTCCACATGAAAAAACATCCTGCTTTAAACTAAATTTAGGGGACGCCTGGGTGGCTCAGTCATTAAGCGTCTGCCTTCGGCTCTGGTCATGATCCCAGGGTCCTGGGATCGAGCCCCACATCGGGCTCCCTGCTCGGCAGGAAGCCTGCTTCTCCTGCTACCATTCCCTCTGCTTGTGTTCCCTCTCTCACTGTTTCTCTCTGTCAAATAAATAAAATCTTTAAAAAAAATAAAAAATAAAAAAAATAAACTAAATTTATACACGAAGTTTCCATAAAGCACACATTTATGCCTTGGCTCTCATTCTGTTTTCTTGCTTGCTTTCGACACCCTTGGGGCTGCCCGTGCTCCATGGTCTCCTCATCTTATCCCTTCAGCTCCCTGGTCGGTGGTACTAATGAACAACCTTGTCTCTCCTTGGGGACGACCCTGGGTAACACTTTCCCAGCCTGATGGAGACCTAAGGACCCTCTTTCCCATGCTTCCCCTCCAGAAGCCTCACCTAGTCTACCCCCGCCCCCCGCCATCCCGCTCGTGTTGCCACATGCTATGCTATCACACTAACACATAACAACCTCCCATATTCCCTTCAAAATCTATCTTCGAGCTTTCCAAATTACATACTCACTCTAGAATGCTTAAGTATCCGATGGCCAACTTTTTGCTTCAAAAATCGAAAATTGGCAGGAAATGACAGTATCTAGTAGTACCACAAAATAAGCACTATCACTAGAGGAAAGAATAAGACATCATCTAATACTGCTATCAAGTTTTCAGGTCCCTAAACTCTGTAATTCTTCCCTTAGGGGATGGATTATGTTGCAGAATGGTATTTGGCTTTCTTCTGTGACTGGCTAGAAAAGTGAGTTCCCTTCCTAGAGGTCCAGTTTATTCTTAAAGGGTCCAGCAAAAGGTCCTATAAGGCCAGACCCAGAGAAAAAAACCATCACTTCTTGCGTAGCAAATTGCTTTGGTCTTTTCAGGAAAATGAGGACATCTTACAGATTGAAGAAAACCTGCATGGCTTGTCAGGGGAGACCAGAGTTTAAAAATCAACTGAAAGTACGAAAGAAAAATTTAAGGACCACAGGCCACCACGGGAAGCCCTACACTGGATACACAGCATGCATTATACCAGATTGCATTCATCCATTCATTCAACTCAAGTGCCAGGCAATGTCTCAACTTGATCCCCGCCCTGATCCAGCTGTCCGTAACTTATTAGATGGTTTCATTTAAATGCTAGACTTTACTGAAGTCTATAAGGTCCTATAGGGCCAGACCCAGAGAAAAAAACTGAGCCTGGGAGGCTCAGTCAGTTAGGCATCTGACTCTTGATTTCAACTCAGGTCATGATCTCGAGGTCCTGGGATTGAGCCCACATCCCATGTCACCTCCCACAGTTAGGGAGTCTGCTTGAGGATTCTCTCTCTCCTCTCTCTCTCCTTCTGCCCCCCTACTCATGCTGTCTTTCTTTCTTTCTCTCTCTCTCTCTCAAGTAAATAAATAAACCTTAAAAAAAATAAATGCTAGACTTCACAGGAAGTAGTTACATTGTTATAAATTCTTGGTCACTTTTTCAGGGTTTTCCTAAAAATTGTGCTTAGGATCATGTGTACATCATTGGGGGATGAGACATCCTCCCATTTATAACACAGAAAAGGGGCTTCTTTTTTAAAATGTCATTATTTTATATTAAAAACAGGAGACAGTTCTATCTTCCTAAGTTCATATTTCTGACAGAATATATTCTTACGAATACATTTCATCTGTTCACCAGCAAACAAGTTTATTTAAAGCAGACATAATATTGCTCCAACCATTGTTTCTTTAAAAGAAAAATAATCAGCTTACCTGCTTTTCCCTCATTTTTCTTTTTTTTTTTTTTTTTTAAGATTTTATTTATTTATTTGACAGAGAGGAGAGAGATCACAAGTAGGCAGAGAGGCAGGCAGAGAGAAGAGAGGGAAGCAGGCTCCCCGCCGAGCAGAGAGCCGATGTGGGACTCGATCCCAGGACCCTGAGACCATGACCTGAGCCGAAGGCAGAGGCTTTAACCCACTGAGCCACCCAGGCGCCCCTCATTTTTCTCTTCTCCACAAAAAAGAAAATTAACTCTGCCCCAAATCAATGCACTTTTAAAATAGCTTATGTAGCCTTAAAATATTTGGACAAGTAGGTTTAGCTTGTGTGTAGGAAGCTTCAGATGGGTTATTAATGTTTTCAGTGTTTAGTCAAAAGAGAGAAAGAGAGTTAATAATAAAGGGAGGAGTGAGGGAAAACCCACTTGAAATCGCTTCTGCCTCTGGGTGTGTCTTGTAGGGAAGGTTTACTGCTCAATATGAAAGTCGACTTTCTGGTTGATGCTTTGCTAAGGTCAGATAGTTTCTGCACTGCTACAAAAAAGTTAATTTCCTGTTCCATTTTTCCTGCAGCATTTGTGCACTTGGCTAAATTAATGCTAGATTTTCCACCAGGGAAGAACGAGGCTTAGGGCTGAAACTATTGGAATGCTATTATACTTCCTATTGCTTATTAAAGAAACAGTGAAACATCAAGAGGAAACTCAATTGTGACAGTGCAATTTTGGACTCCTGGTAGCATTCTGAAACCTAACTGCATAACTTGACACTTGTGTAGCACATTATACTAAAACTTTTTAATGAAAAAAGGAGTATTCCCCGTACTCACAATGATGTTGCCTACGTGCGTTTTTTTTTTTTCCCTCAAGAGATGACAAGTGCAATGAGAATATTTTCATGACACTATCCTTTGGGATGTATTAAATTAATTGAACACGGAGGTTATTAGACTGAAGTGGCTGTAATGTGAGGTGGTCTAGGTAAGCAAACCAAAATCTAGCCTGTAAATACCTCAAGCTTAGCAAATCAAAACCTAAGGACAACCAATCAAAAACAGCCAACTAGGCTTTAAGCTTTAGCCAGTCAATAATTGCCCTACCTTGCCTGTGCTTTTTCTCCATTAAAGTCTCTCCCTGAGCTCCTGGTGGGGAGACATTCTTAACCACTTCCGGTTTGGGGCTGCCTGATTAGAATCGATTTTTGCTCAAATAAACTCTTAAATTTTCCAAGACGCCTTGGTTTATCTTTTAACAGATGTGATAATGTTGACTCCCTTGCCTTCTATAACCTCAATGCCTTCCAAAACATTCTGAGCTAGTGTCTACACTGACCCCATGATACCTCTGTAACATATATTTTCATCCTTAGGCCGCCATAGGCTACAAAAAGAAACCAAAGAAGTCATTCGTCTACGGTTACTCAGCTCTTCGGAATTGGAACTGGACCCCTATTAGCTCTTTTTTCTTTCAAGTTTTTGTTTAAATTCTAGTTAGTTAACATATAAAGTAATATTGGTTTCAGGAGTAGACTTTAGCGATTCATCATTTACACACAATACCCAGTGCTCATCACAAGTGCCCTCCTTAACACGCATTAGTTCTCTTTCTCTTTCACCTGGAGAGAGCGAGGCGGGGCACAGCAAGATCTACCTCAGATAGACTGAACCTTAACCACCACCCGAACAGTTTTCCTTACGTCAAACCAGAAAGAGACACCAGAACCTAGGAGCAATATTACTACTTAATAAATTCTCTTTCTCCCTATAGATTATTTACTATTATGAGGCTTTTCCCCTGCCTAACTCTCCCAGACTGGTCACTTTTCCCAGATCCCTCTCTTAAGCATAGTCAGAATATACTTAGGACAGCAGGTACAAGCTTGGATTTGTCAAAGTTAGCTGTGAGGTGTGCTATAAGAAATTGGTTATGGAAAGAATCAAAACATCAAAATTGGTGAATAATTTGCACTTTCTAAATCAGGGAAGATGTGCTGTATTCCTACTACTTGTAGCTGAACACTTTCTCAAGCAGGAGGGAAAGGAAGTATCAGGCATCTGGGAAAAACCAGTGGAAAGCCTGCATTTGACCCATCACGAGGTGTCAGAGAGAAACTCTGAAGACAGCATAAAATATGCTACCTTCGACATCTGCCTAAGCAGAATATAATGAAGAAAGCACATAGGCTGAAGATCATATATAGGAACTGTATATGTGCATTCTTGAAAAAAATATATATACTATAAGCCCTTTATAGTGTTTGTTTTTGAGGTCAAAGCTTAAATCTAGCTTCTGTGGGCAGGAAAAACACCAACATTTACTGAACACAAACCCTGGTCAGCCACCATGTTTGGTGTTTTCAGACACATAATCAATTCTCACATATCAGGCTTAGCTCCATTTTTCCGGTGAGAAAATCCAGGCTTTAGAAATCTAGGTAAAATCTGCCTCTGAGCTATACTAGTAAATGACACAGAATTTGAACCATTGTGCATCAAAGGCCATGTTTGTTTCACAACATATTTATGCTCTCTTAGACTTCTTATTTAATATACTTCAAAGGTTTGAGATCGGAAGCCTATGATGGAGATAGTTAGGTCTATTCCCACCAGTATGTAGGGTCTCAGAGCCAACCCCCTACCCCTGCCCCTTAGTAAGGTGCCTGATTGGGATGCACTATAGACAAATTGGCAGGGGTAGGATTACCCCAAGTAAGGATTAGAGATACCAAATACAGTTATATTTCAAAACACATGATTGGGCCCATTCCACTCTTCCAAGTCCATGTGTTCTTCTTAATAATTATTTTGTTTCATCTATTATTTTGGATCTTAAGTTAATTAGCTTTCTTTAGTGAATTTAATTGAAAATTAAATAAATTCTTTCATTAAGATACTTGTATATGGCAAAGACTCTATTTATAATTTATTATTATATTCCTTTTTAGCCCTGTACATAGTCTAGATGTTTAGTTTCACATTTTGAACAAGTCTCTGGAAACTGCAAACATAGACAAAGTACTATTTACCATGTAAACTTCCAACTTTGGTATAGTTTCTGTGAGAGAACATAAATCCTCTTTTAGAACATGAGCTCATCCTTTTAGTGAGAATGGCCCCTTAGAAAAAATATCTAAAGGAAACCAAAGGGAAAAATGAAACCAAACATTTCTTTCACCCCAAAAGGCCACAGACTTGAAGTTGATAACAGGAAGCACTTTTTATAATGTGAGTGTATCTAGCGGTTTCCATTTCAGAGGGTTTATGTGAGTTTCCAATCCCATTAAAACAAGAAACAGAATTGCTTAGAGGGAGAAAGAAACAGAAGCGATTGTCATTGCCTTGAAAAAAAACAAGAGAGAATAACACCCACAAAATGATTAATTCTTTGATTCATAGGAAATTTAACATAACTTGCTTAAATATGGGCTTCATCAAGACTTCATTAAAATTTATCTAATGTAAGCAAATTTGAATTTGTTTAAAATTCAGTATGAACAATTTTTCACCCATGTGCATATTTCATTTTAAAAATCTAACACAGCTCTAATCAACTATCTCAAAGAAATTCACAGGCATTAAATGCTCAACAGGCAGCCCAGCTAATGCTATGAAAGTCACATACCTGTTAGTATGCTGACATCATCTTTTGAGAGCCTCCTGTGCAGAGTCCCCTGGATTTAGATTCCCATCAGCATACTTTTTAAATATTTACTTTCAAATATGGTTAAAATATAAAATCACAAAAAAGGAAAAGCTCAATTTTTAGTAGAATTAATCTGTTAAAAAAATGGGAATTGCTTCATAGGAAGAGAGGTTAGATGATGGTCACCAAGAAGCCAAGAGAGATGGGAAGTAATTAGAAAGCCAAACTGTTTGGGAAAGGATCGTCTCCTTTTCCTCCTCTCCCTCCTCCCCTTTCTTCTTTTTTAAAGGCTTTATTTTATTTATTTGAAAGAGAGAGAGCATGGACATGAGCAGAGGGAGGAGCAGAGGGAGAGGGACAACCAGACTTGATGCTGAGTGCAGAGCTAAGCGTGGGGCACAATCCCACAACCCTGAGATGACGACCAGAGCTGAAATCAAGAGTCGGCCACTTAATTGACTGAGGCACCCAGGCTCCCCCCTTGCTTTTTTAAATATGGTAGATAATTGAGATCTCATACAGGGTAAAAATCCCAATGAGACCAAAACAAAAAACAAAAAACAAAATCCCAAAAACCCAAAACCCAAAACCAAAAAACCAAAACAAAACTGAAGAGAATAGGAGAAATGGATGATAATTAAAGCAGATTCAATGTAGCAAAATGGCAGAAGATTAACATTAGCCACAAGTATAAGAAGAAATGGTACAGGGAGGGGTTCAGGGGATACTGGTACAAGATAAAGATGGGCTGGAGGATCCGAGAGCTCAACAAAAATAAAAAAGAGAAGGAAGGAAGATTTCTTCTCATTTTTTCATCTCTGCTTTGAAGTAGGCTTTCTCTGATGGCCAAAGTCATGACTCATTCATTCATTTATTCATTGACTAGATATTTATTCAGGGCTCACAACGTGTCAGATACTATTCGGGCACTGTCAGAAGCAGTAAACAAGTTCACTTTACAACAAGCTCCTCTTAAGGAGCTTACGTTGTATGTAGAGAGAAAAACAGGGGCACCTGGGTGGCTCAGTAGTTAAGCATCTGCCTTCGGCTCAGGTCATGATCCCAGGGTCTTGGGATCGAGCCCCACATCGGGCTCCCCGCTCGGCAGGAAGCCTGCTTCTCCCGCTACCATTCCCTCTGCTTGTGTTCCCTCTCTCGCTGTGTTTCTCTCTGTCAAATAAATAAAATCTTAAAAAAAAAAAAACCAATAAGCATATATATATATAATATATGTCATTATATATATTATATGTTATATATAATATAATGTGTGTAATAATATACATATATTAATATTCAGAGTCCAAAATCTTAACCTCTCTCCTCTACTCCCCACCCAGTTCATCTCTCCACATCCTTAACTACAGCATATCATTAATCCCAGCATCATAAACTTAAAAAATAAATAAAAATTTTAAACCTTTCAGCCCAAACTGAAGACCTAGCCTACAGATAAGCAGGCCTGACTCTGACTGACAGAACAGCTTCCCCAAGATTTGTCTTGATTCTAGAGGCTCATTTCAGTGAAGAGACAACAGTGTGGACACAGGAGGAAAGGGAGGGAAACTCAACAAGGCTTTCCTCCCAGGCGCTCCTTAGGCAGGTACTCATGTTCACTGCAGCAGTTATTTATTGTTCGCCTACTTTGTGAAGGCCAAATGTTAGGGACTGTGGGGACTACAAGGATGAGCAAATCCTCAAGGAAATTATGTAATAGTTAATATTTATTGAACACTTTCTATGTGTCAGCCACTTAAAAGTGCTTCACAAGATTTATCTCATTCAAGCCTCATGTTAGCCTTGTAAGATAGGTGATAATATATCCATTTTGAGGTGAGAAAATGAAATCCTGAAGAGATCAAGAAATGTGCCCAAGGTAGCAAGGTAACAAGTGCTATTAATTTGACTCCAGAGCTTATGTGCTGAACTACTCTGCCTCCCCAATTTTATTAGTTTCCTTGGGCTGCCAGAACAAAGTACCACAAAAGGGTAGCTTCAAATCACAGAAATGTATTGTCTCACAATTCTGGAGGTTAGATGCCTGAACACAAGGTGCCAGCAGCACCACGCTCCCTCTGAAAACTAGAGGGGACGTCTTCCTCGCCTCTTTCTAGTTTCTGGTGGTTTGCCAGCAATCTTTGTGGTTCCTTGACTTGCAGCTGCATATTCCAATCTGTCTTCATCATTACATGGCGTGCTTCCCAGGGGTCTCTGTCTTTGTTTGACTGTCTTCTTATAATACCAGTCATATTGGATTAGCAGCCCATGATACTCCAGTATGACCTCATATTGACTAATTATAGCTATGACAACCATATTTCTGAATAAGGTCATATTCTGAGGTTCTGGAGTTAGGATTTCAACATATCTTTTTTGAGGGGAGCACAATTCAACCCACAATACCAACGAATGGAGAAAGTATATGAAAACACAATGGAGAATATATTAAAATAGAATGGACATAGTGTATGGACACAGAATGGAGAGAGTAAATGGAAATAGAATAGATATAGTATATGGAAATAGAATGGAGACAGTAAATGGAAATAGAATATAGTATGTAGAAATAGAATGGAGACAGTAAATGGAAATAGAATGGATATAGTATATAGATATAATATATGGAAATAGAATGGAGATAGTATATAGAAATAGAATGGAGAGTATATGGAAATAGAATGGAGATAGTAAATGAAAATAGAATGGAGATAGTATATGGAAATAGAATGGAATATATGGAAATAGAATGGAGATAGTATGGGAAATAGAATGGAGACAGCTAGAAAAACACAGGTCTTAGTCTAATCTTGTCATCGTTATCAACTCCATTTGTTACTCTGAGAGGCACTTCCTTTCTGCAAGATTCATTTTTCTCACTTATAGAAGATAGATCATGAACCTAATGATCTCCAACTTGTTTCCAGTTCTACATTCTCATGTTTCTTCATTTCTAAATAATATGAATGAAAACAAATTTTATGAGGGATGCTCAAGCACACATCAAGTCATGGAGATAAGGCCTGACACCAAGAGGAGGTGAAATTTCAGTTTCCAGGACGCTTTAAGAATGTTTGTGAAGGTTTCTAGAGGTATCGATTAGGACAGACTTGCTGGAGGGGACTCCAGGCAAAGGCAGAGACGGTGGCATTTGAAAACGAGGGTATGGCTTGCTTATGAATTACACATAAAGGCAGAGTGGGACCTAAGACCAGAGAAGTATGCCTAGAACATACTAGGCATAAGAGGGATGGATTCTCTCAATTTAGTGGGTTCAGTATAACCCACTGAAGGCTATTTAGGAGAGACGCTATAGGAGTTATACGCAGATGGCTTAGAATGTGCAGTAGATTGAAGGGGAACTGATCAGGCTACTGAAAATAGTCTAGGTCAGTGGCAATGAGGACAGAGCATTAGATTGTGATAGTAATCTCTAAAAATTTGGAATATTAATTAGTTATTATCTAGGTTCGTTTGGGGGACTTGGGAAAAACCCACTTCATACCAGTCATAGAGACTTGTTCTAATGTGATACTAACTAAAATTACTTGGTATAATAAAGGGCCAAATGTATATCGCAGTCTCAGAGAGAAATCAGAAGTCTGAGCTAGAAAAGGAACAGCATGTCTAAAGGTACTATATAAACCACAAAGAGGACATTGAGGAATAGGCCAGGAGCCAGGGAAATGGAGAATAGACTGCGAAACAACATACCAGTTGAGTTTGGTTGAAACAAATGGTTCTGAATAAGGGTTGTGAACAAGGCAAGAATGCTGTGGCCTTTATACAACATTATAAATATAAATACAGTTAGTACTGCTGAACTGTGCACATAAAAATGATGAAGATGGTGGATTTCATATTTTGTGTTTGTTACCACAATTAAAATTTTTTAAAAAGGTAGCAATTAAAAAGAGAAAAAGAGAAGCCTGAAAAACATTGTGACCTTTCTAATTTGGAGCTGGCCATGCGGATCAGTGACAGGCCTACAGATTTAGTAAGAAGTCAGGCCAGGTGGATTAGGTGGGGGCAAAGTAGAGAGAAAGAGCAAGCAGTATCAAATCTAACTCTAATGTTTAAAACCTATTCATTCAGGAGAATGGGGAATGGGGGTGTCCTATTCATGGAAACAGAGAGGTCAAGAGGAGTCATTGATTTGGGCATGCAAATTTTGAAAGAAAAACATTTGATTTTTCATAGTTCTTATCACTCCTTAATAAAAGATAGCAGGAAATTGGAGATGCACATGGTGGGGTTCAAGAGTGAGATCCAAGCTAGAAATACCTTATCTGTGCAGGTTGGAAATTGACAGTACACAAAATTGAAATAATCACCAAGGGAAAGTATAAAACAAGACAACTGAAGGCCCAATACACTAAATTTGGCAATATATACTTTTAGCATCAGAGGAAATGTACCCTGAAAAGAGACAACTAGTTATCCAGAGAGATCAGAAAACATTCCCATTCTGTCATGGAACTGAAAGTTCCAAGAAAGAGTTGTTGACCGAGAGCAGAAGATGCTTCAGAGAAGAAGGATGTGGATTGAAAATAAGTCATTTCCTCTGACAGCCAAGAGGTCACTGAAGACAGGTTTTGGTAGAAAAGCCTAAATGAAAAGAAGGGATGGGTAGGGGTGGCCAGGAAGTGAATCCAAAGCTCCTCTGAGGGAAGGGAGAGGGGAGAGCACACTGGGTGAAGTGGATTGCCAGGTACAAAGAAAGTTTATTTTCTCAGTTGTGAGTATGTTTACTGACAGAAGGGGTGGTCCAATGGAAAGGTCTGAAATAGCAATATTGTAACTAAGAGAGAGTAACTCTGGAACCAGTTCTGGAAAAGGCTGAAAGGAGGTGTTCAAGAACAGGAGAGTAAAGTAAGATTTGGCAAAGAAGAGGCATGAGGAAGCAAGCTTGCAACTGGATCCCCTACTCCCTCCGGTCCAGTTCTGGAATGTCTTGACAACATAATTCTATTTATGCCACTTTTCACTTACCACTCTTCAGGGGGTCCCTGTTGCCTTCAGGATAGAATCCAGACTCTCTATCATGCCCACATTTGTACATCTAGACCCTGCTAAATTTTCTGCCTCATTTATTTGCCTTCCTGCTCTGCTCCCCCCAACACATCACATACACACACACACACACACACAGAGAGAGAGAGAGAAAGAGAGAGAGAGAGAGAGAGAGAGAGAATACTTTGAATCTTACAAATCTATCAGGCCGTTTAATTTCTTCTTTTCATATGTGGCATTTTCTGCTTGTAAAACATTTCTCTTTCTCCACCCTTTTCTAACTCCTGCTCATCTTTCAAATTGCTCTATTAAAGTTATGGATTTCCTAGCATTTATTTAACTACTTATATGTCTCTTCTGCATCACCAGTGACTAGTACAGTGTCTGGCACAAACTGCTCAACAGATAGTCACTGAAGGAATAAAGAAAATGAAAGAATGAACTGAATTAGGAAGACAAGGGCAAAGATGAAGTGAGAATTTTTTTTTTATTTGGAGAGCTCTCGTGAGATCCTTATAAACATTTCACTTAAAGAGTGATGCCATTTCCCAAGAGTAAGTGCATATTTCAACATCTTCTGTGGCTTTTAGAAAGCAACATTAGCAAAACCACTGTATCAGACACCAGATCACTTTGCCACACATACTCTTCCAGTGGACATTACTCACGCCATGGTTGCGGTAAGCCATGGGCGCCATTTTTACCACCGTGACCACCACAGACCTGGGAGTTCCGATGCACCATACTGATTGGGAAGGAGCAACCACCTTTGCCCTGACAGGACTGCTCCCACTGAAACCCTGGCTTCCCCAGTGGCCACCCTGAGAGTCCAGGTAACACTCTATGGAAGTAGCATGGGACAATTCTAACCAATGAAAGAAGGAAGAAGGGAAAAAGCAAGAGATAACTTGCTTGCCCCTCCTGACCTTCCCCACAACGCTTGTTGTGAGATGCAGTTCAATACAGCCTCTCTGGTTATGTCTCCCATAAACACACCCATTTGTCTTTGCTCTCCCTATTCCTTCCCCATCCCCAACTCTTGCATCCCTGGAATTGCAGTATCCAATAAAGTATTAGCATATAAAAGTGCTTGCCTCAGGTGCTGTCTATAGAATATCTGGGCTAAACAAGCAATTTTTAGAAATTTCTTCAAATGTTAAATATATTATGCATTATTGGAGACATAAAGTTAAATACAGCATTTTGTATGTGAACATTCAATTATTTGCCTTGCATTATGGTTGTACACTGGCAAGAAGAGTTGTAGAGAATAGTCACCGAAGGAAGATGGAGAGTCCAGAAGAAATGGAGAATGAATAGTCAAGCAAGGAAGAACTACTAATTCTCCTTGTGGAGCATCAACAGGAGATAATCAGTAACACATGACAGTGAGTATAAAAGTATTCTCCAAAGAGTAAAGTTTCCATTAAAGGAACGTAAACTAAGGATGTATATTAGGCCTATTTTCTTTGATTGTGTCTGTTTATAATTTAATGTGCTTCCTATGTTGTGAAATATTAAAGTGTTAGATTCCAGGAAAACAAGTAAATCTACTGAGCGATCTACTTCAAGGAAGACTACGGGAATTGTCTTCAGCTCACGCATTAAAGTGAAATAATTTGAAGACACGGCAGATTATCAGCCCAAATTCAAACAACTAAGATTGGGAGAAAACCCGGAAGAGATGACAAAAGTACAGCTGCTTAGCAAGGGCCTTTGGAAAGTTCAAACGGAAAAAAGAATTAAAATCTGGCCAGAAGAGGGAGAGACTCCCTCACTGTGGAAAGTTGGCGCACACTAGACCATGATCTCAATCTGTATTGAGAACAGTTTTAGACAGTGAACCAAATCTCAGCTGTAAAGGTGTTAAGGGTGCAGTCACCCACCTTTAAATATCTGCTACTATAGAACCTTCTGTTGCTAGACTGATAAAGGACAAAAGGTCTTCTCTTAGAAAGAACTGCAACCAAGGAGACTGGGGAATAGTTACTGCATATTCACAGAAGTATGAAAACTGATTCGAGAAAGACTCTGTGAGTGTATTTTAGTTTCTGAATGTTTATCCTTGTAACACGACAGCATTCATCGAAACTCTTTTTCCAAATGTCCTCACATGGATTCTTCCGTTAATATTTTGCTTTCCTTTTTCGGGTTTATAAATCCAAACCCAACTTATACTTCCTGGAAGAGCAATGAAAGTTTAAATGCATTGCTTTTTAAGCATTTGTTTGTTTCTTAGTATTTCCTTAGGTCTAAATACCTGCAGAGGATCAGGATTTTTCCCAGACAAATGTACACAGGCATATACTCAATATTTTGTGTGAAATGTCTGTGTTTGGTAGTCATCTTATAAATCCAAATACTTCCTGGAATCCATGAATCTTAGGTCAAAATAAGTTATTTTAAGTAACTTTAAAAATCACTTTAAAATGGATGGGTATCAGTAAGGAAAAGCCCTAGAAAAATGAACATTTTGGTTTGTAAACAAAAGTAATACCAAAACCTAAGATTTCTAGACAGAAATAATGCTTCTTTTATAAAAGCTAACTTTAGGTCTTGAGGAAAATCTACACAAGCATCTCAGTGATTTTTTTTAATGAACTTCATAAGGTAGCTCATTTTGAGAATGATCCATATACATTGATCCCAAAGACATTTGTTTCTTCACTTTAGCTATCTTACAGAATATTTAATGTTTAAAACTGGATTATTATTTGATTCTTTTTTTTTTTGAAACATGTATTACAAGGAGAACTGTTATATCTGGCTTTAACTAACTTCCACGTGATTCTTTCTAGTTTCCTTTCTATCTCTAATAAAAACTGGCTCTAAACCAATGGCTGACACAAGTTAGTTAAAAATAGAGATACATGGCAAATGTTTGGAAATTTACTTTTTATATCTATGGGTTTCTGAATTATAATTGTGAACGTAGAATCTTGTTTATGATTAAAATACTTAAGATTATGAATAATTTGGGGGAAAATCATGTGATTGGCATTTTTTGTGTGTGTGTATGTGAAGAAAATTCTAGAGGGAATGTTTTACACAAGCAGCCAATAAGTTTCAGATGGTTTATAAGTAGCAGGAGATCCAAAGCTGAAATGGAATTTTCTGTGACAGCCTACAAATAACAGTTAACACATGCCTGTGTTACAGGCCAAAGCAGGAGTTGCATAAAGTCAAGCAGGGAGTAAGAAGAGCTGTAAGTTAATGAATAAAAATCTTTTTGTTCAAAATTCTTAGTATCAATTTTTGCTCTTATAGAGCAAAACCATCTCAAAAAAAAAAGAGCAAAACCATTTCAACTTTTTTAAAGAAACTCTATTAATATTGGAAAAAAAAACAAAAACAAGAAGTGACGTTCCAAGTCACAGTTTATACCCATTAGAAATTTGATGTATTAAAAAACGCAGATAAAAATTAATGCTAGTACAAATGAAGAAAAAATACAGATTCTTCAGTGATGTTAGAACAGTTAATAACTAACTCACACTTGCAGTTGGGAGTTTCATCTAGAAGTGTTTCTAGTTATATTATCTGCTATTCTTTGTCATGTTTCTTGACACTGTTGATAAACTGAGTCACTCAAAAGTTTAAAAAAAAGTTTTTG
>CM053614.1:23747005-23764374 GCA_028646535.1 Procyon lotor
AATTGTTCTTATTTTAATATATTAGCATGGAGGGTCCCTCTACTGGATTAAATTCTACAATGCAAAAAAATTCAAATATGACCACTGTTTTTCCTTACAACTGATGTTAAATTTGTGAATGTTTTAAACTAGCTCACCATTAAAGACAAGCAGTTATACACTTTCCTAAGCAAAACTATTCTTATTAACAAAGGTAAGCAGAAATGGGGAATGGGAGTAAGCAAGAAATACACAAGTGTATACATTCCCTATCCTCATTTCCCACATTGGCTTCTGAGTTTTTAATAAGCAGGGAAGACATGAATGATTGTAATATTCTTTTATGGTCTCTTCTGCCAGTAGCAAAGAAAGTAAAAAGTGGTTCTGGGTTAACCAAAAACTGGATTACATGGCCCTGAAGAATTTATTAAGAAATTGCTAATTTTTTTTCAAATAAACATTTTAATAATGCCTAATAATTTATTAGTAAATACTGTTTTAAAAACTACATATACTTACTACTTTAAAATGGAAATGGCCAGAAAGGGGTATATGTCTTCTTTAGGTCAAACTTCAGTCAAAAAATAAAACAAAGCAATTCTGAAGTCAGTTCATGTTTCTATCACTTTAATCTTTATTTCTTTATAGCAGAATCAAAGCAGGAATATTAAGATCTTGGGTCAGACATTACAGTCTGGGTAACGTAGATTTTATCATCTAAATAAGGAAAACAAAAAATCATCGCTAGCAATTCTAATTTGTAGTTTCAAAAACTGGGAGAAAAGATTCACCTTAAATTTAGAAATTTTTTTAGCAATTTCCAAGTTATAGACTAGTTGTGTCATCCCGACATTAAAATAAGAAAAGTGCTATAGTTTCATTAAACTGTAAAAATAATCAGAATGTATTTAGCCAACAATTTGTCAATGCCACCACTACTCTCACGAATAAGCAATTCTATGACACACTGAAATGCTCATGTTTAGACTCTAGCTCAGGTTTCTGGCTTTATTTGCTGAACCTCCATCTCCCTACTGGATGCCCACTTATTCCAGAGTACTTGTAAGTTACCAGAGTATATGCGGTCCTTGAACAGTCTCTTGCCTTGAAAAACCTTCCCTACTTCATGTGTCTTTAGGAAGCAGTTCAAAGGAAACCTCCTCTGTGAAGTCTCCCCATGTCCTCACAGTATTTTGTGCATCTGGCCATCACACCACTTTTCCATGTACTGCAATTACTTGTTAACATCTTTGTACTCCCCAGACCCACACCCAAATACCTTCCTCTGCATGTTCTCAACATCTAGGTGCTCAATGTTTGCAAAATTACAAAAATAAATGCTTCGGAGGTATTCGGTTTCTCTTAAAACCCATCCATTAAAGATTTCTTTTAAAAATATGAGTTGAAGTTGAAAACACGGCAATGTCTACACAGACTATCTCACCTCTCACAACCCAAGTGTATCAGACATTTGTTTTTCTAAGATTAATATAATTAATTAGGTCAACAAGCCCATTTCTGAGATCGAAAGTCAAAGGGCACTAACACTGCACAAACCAAATATGGTTAAAAACCTGAAGTATATGGAATCTGCTTTAAAGGAGAAAAGAGCAAAAAAATGAACTGCCCTTAAAAAGAATGATTGTATGTTTATCAAACACTCAGCTTCATTTAGGCATTTCATTAAGCCATTTATTGCTTCAAATGTGTCACCATGAACATTTTAATGTACACTCCACAGCAGTAAGGCCTCAATTTTTACCACCTATAAATTGTGAACCCACATTTGGACTTTTTTTGTGTCATCAACTGTTACAAGTTTCACAGAACGAAGATTTTGAATCCATATTTTATAATAGCAAAAATGCTTATCCCACCCCTTGGTGTAAATGCCTCAAAGAATATTAATAGTTGGCCACATTTTTTTTTTTTGAGGAGGTAGTTTCATGTTTGGCCCATATATATATATATATATATATATATATATATATATATATATATATATATATAATATCTCAGATACGAACAGGTTCCACCAATTACTAAATAAGTGAATGAAATTTTGGTTTCCTTCTTCAGAGAGGCTTCATAAAATAGTCAATGTTTGAGGTTAAATTTTGTCAAAATGTTTTGAAGTGATTTAGTAAGCAGTGGAATTCACACACGGAAAGGGGCTGTAGCAGCTGGAAATAGGGATGTTCCTGACTCAGACAAGGAACTTTCTCTTAAAATAAGGCTGTACATAAGGCTTTTTCCTTTGACCAATTCCTAGAAAATGAATGAATTTGGAAAAGTCATTATCTATAATTAGAAGATTAAACAATACAACAGAGTATCTCCAGGCAACATGCTAATAAGCTAACTGAATGCTACGTTATATATTATTTCTTAAAGTTTTATAAAATCTCCATGAAAATACTGAGTGCTATGGAATCATGATACTCAAGATATTGTGAATCGTGAATACCCACAAACGGGCCAGCTTTGTTTCATGGGCTGTCCAGCTATAAAATCAGTCTGCAACAGCTCAGAATTGAGGATCCGTGAAGCTAAAAGAGACCTCTGAAATCCTCTATCTAACCCATACCCTTTGGGTAGCATTGCATAGATTTTATAGTCTTCTGAATAAGCTCTAAGAGGCTCATCAGTGGTTTTGATTAAAGCAGAAATCTAATGGACCCAGGAAGTTTCAACATAAAAGATATGATGTAATGAGTATTTCTAAAGTTTTAAGGATTTTTCTACCAACCTGACTTGATAGTATACCTGAAATAAAACCTCCACTATGCAAAATTTATAATTTAAATAGCACCTATAGAATAAAAACCTTAGGAGTGCTTTACAGACATCCTGCACCCAGCATCACCCTGGTGTAGTAGGGCCCAGAGTGATACAAAATTTGAATTAACTGTCATACCAGTATGTGGTAGTATCCAAATTAGAACTGAATTTCAAGCTCCAATCCAGGAGGTCTCTTTACTTAAACTGGCCACACTGCCTCAAGTCAAAACATCCATTAACATTATTTTCTTTTTTATCTACCGTAATTAGACTTCTTTCATGTCTCTTAGACTGAAGGAAAAGCCAGAGAGATGTTCTAGAAAAATACATTTGCATTTCAAATTTACATTAAAAATGTCTTTCCCTTATTTTCACGTCACCAATTCCAAGCACTGTTAAAGAAATCACAGATTACACAGCATTCTGTGTCCTGGGCCTCAGTCCTTTTCAGATTATGAAAACTGGAAGTTAATTGGAATTAAGAAATTTTCCTTATTAAGTGTGTAAAGTATAAATACAAGTAATTTTTTAAAAACTTTATTTTAACACCTAATACAATTCCAATTTTAAGGATTACTTGCACAAAAAAATAAACACATTTGGTATAAAAATGTATCACTTTAACACCCTTTCCCCTTCGGCCCCACCCCCTCCCCCCATGAACTGCACTCTATCTGGATGCAGAAACATAGAAAGACTAATGGCACAGATTCGTTTTTACCTACAGGAGTTTCTGTTTATGTACCCAGGTACTCTAGAGGACACCAGCCCACTTTATCACATGAACCATTTCCTTCAGCCTGCTGAATTTAGTTTCACAAAGAAACAAAGCTTATTATAAAGGCATTTGAAAAACCATTATCTTAAATTCTTTTTAGAAGCACTGACTTTTTTTTTTTTTGCAACCATTTATATACAGTGTTACATAACAGCTCTGGAGTACAGTACATGCAGCAGAACATACCTGTTGAATATAAAATACTTTTCTTAAAATCTTCATCGTTGGAATTCTCTGAAGTCTAAATTATAGAATGCCCATTACTTTGAGAAAATGGTTGAGGAGTACAAATGTCTGCATATGTTGGCCACTGAAATAATCCAAGGCTAACTGGAATAATATTCATAGCACACCAGGAGTGCATAAATAATTTACTTACATTATTAAAATACAACCCATAAAATTCAAGTTCAAGATCTTACAGGATTGTCTATGTAAATCCTTGAAGTGGTTGCCTGGAAATGCATTGTGTCTTCTTTCTCTTTTCCTCTTTTTTCAAGTCCTATATAAAATGTTTAGCTGAAGTTTTTTTCTTCCTCAAATGAAACGACCACCTTTATTTGTGCCGACTGCCTCTTCTCTTCATTGCAGCAGTGCACTGTGGACAGTACCATTTTCCTTTTGGTGCTTCTGTCAACCCAACACATCCATAGTGGAACCATTCTATTGGGCACTGGAAAGCAAAATGGCAGAGAAAGAATTTTTAATAACTCAAAGATTACAGAGTATAACATGCCCACTAGACTGAATATTAATAATAAGACTCATGGAAACAGAACTTTTAGATCTAGAAGCTGATGTACAGATCACTGGATCCAAATGATAGGTTCCAGAGATAAGGAAATGGGAACCACAGAAAAAGTACGCATCTTTGTTAACTCGGAGGTTCATGTCATCTATTTCCATGATCCCAAGTAATAAACAAAATTCACTAATTCTCATTAAGCCAGAGAGTAAGTTGATACTAACTTTCAAGGACAAGAAGTGAGATGAGACTCTCACAAAGAAGGGAAATACATTTTACAGATTTTATTTACTATTCAGCCTTATTCAATCCTTCATAAAGCAGAATAAGCTAGTTGGAATGAAAAACATAAAGGGATGCCTTGAATTTCCCCTCTGGGTCAATCTATTCCTAGAAATGCAGAGAAAAGGGATCCTACTCTGTAATGTGCTAAGCAGTTCTACACTTCCACAGAAAATCTTAGCACTCAGAAGAGCACAAGTGGGAATGAGAAGGATCAGAGAGTATCATGGGGAATTTACAGAAATGCATCATTTTCACTAACTGCCCCAGGAGGTTACAATGGCGTTGTTGGAACGATTGGGCAATACTGTGAGACAATAATCACAAACAACCCACAAGTAATTCTAAAGGGGGAAGTGAAAGGACAGTCTTTCTCTATCTATGTGAACATGTTGTTGGGACCCTGTCAGGTCAGGAGAGCACAAATTTTAATGTACCAAGCCAACCCTGCTAAATCTTCAGATTATTTAAAAAAACTTTAAACTGCTATTATTAACCTTAGGATTCTGACATTATGGATTCTTACTTCTTTGGGATTCAGGGTTGTTACCCCTCTGCAGGGAAACATGAACAAAGGGGGCTGGATGTTAGAAAGTGACGAGGGAGTGAAATTACAAAAAAAAATATTCTCAGGATCCAAAAAAAATATATCTCTAACCAAAATAAAGCTTCATAAAAAAAAAAGGAATTCTTTTCTTTCAAATCTCCTTTACTTTATATATCAGAAGTGGCTCTTACCAGCGGACAGCTGCTGAGTACAATAGGATACACTCCACTGACAGGAGGAAAATAACCTCACATTACGCCACCCCCGCCCCCGCCAGCCGCAGGCTTCCTGACAGAATGTACTGCTTTAAAGCTCCCGTTCTTCACTGTGATAAGTGAACTGGATTCTAGTAAACACAGTATTATTTAGCGAAGGAGGTGGAGGATGTTTCTAATTTTCCTATAATGTATCACCTTTTCAGATTTATAATCTGCACAGGAAACCATAAAACTAGCTTTAAAAGAGTTAAATTGGGAACACGTGAAGGGACACTACCCTGTTTTGGAGAGAAATATTCTAGCATTAATATGATGTAATTAACATGACTGCAGACCTGTTTTCTTAGACTGACACCATAAATAAGAAAAATGTTTAAGTAATAATAACCCGTAATTTTTTTTCATTCCTAATTAGAAAAATTTAATACTTACGTCTTGGTTATCACAGCCCACCATCTCGCCATAGGATACCTAGTTGGAAAAAAGTAAATATTTTTTATCATGACTATACGACAAGCATCTAAATCCAAACTGTTGATGATACTGCTAGAAAACAGAGGGGAATATACAATTGCATTAAGAAATAGGGTATATAGTTTTTTAGTAAAGAGTTTATAAAGATTTATAGCACAGAGGGAAATACACGGAAATTAGTATTCTTTGAAAATCTGAAAGAACCTTGACAAATTACCTTTGCGGGTGGTTTCTATTTTAAGACTTAAAGTTTCTTTTTTGGTTCCTTATTTACTTAAGGTTTTTACTTTTTCTTGGGTCATGTTGGGTCATTTATATTTTTGCAGTCAATAGCTGAAACTTCTAAACTTATAACCAATTTACTATCTGTTCTTTCTCATTTTTCTTTCTGCTGTTCATCACCTGCACTTTAAAATACAACTTCCTAATTCTTTTTTTTTTAAGATTTTATTTATTTATTTCTTTGACAGAGAGAGAGAGAGAAAGATCACAAGTAGGCAGAGAGGCAGGCAGAGAGAGAGGGGGAAGGGAAAGCAGGCTCCCTTGCTGAGTAGAGAGCCCGATGTGGGGCTCAATCCCAGGACCCTGAGATCATGACCTGAGCCGAAGGCAGAGGCTTTAACCCACTGAGCCACTCAGGTACCCTAAAACTTCCTATTTCTTGAATTAATTTAAGTTCTCAATGAACAGAGAAATGTTTCGGACAGGGTTAAAAATAGATGATATACTATCTGATTCTCTGCATGATTGAGCTTATCTGTATATGGTTCTACACACATGAACAACTATGGTTAACAATTTTTGGAGGGCACTCAGATTTCTTCCCTCAAAGCTCTACAGATCTATTTCATCAATTAGTTTTTAGTGTTATACATGGGAAATCTAGGGTGAATTTGATTTTGTTCTTTTTTAGGCAATCTATTTTTACTGCCAGGATCTGTACAGAATTTTCTTAATAACTGATTTTATAAAATGTTTGTCAGGTGACAGGAGAAAACCTGACAATCTTTTAAATGGCAAATTCTCAAAAATGAGATTCCCAACTTATACCATTAAATACAATAAATTGCAGATGGATTAAAGATTTTTTTTTGCAGGTGGATTAAAGATTTAAGCATGAAGAAGTTGAAGTATATCAAGAGCCAAACAAAGCCATTTGCAAATGAGAAAAAAAATGCAAGACACATTTATACGGGGAAAAGTCAAGGAGGTCTTAATAAGCATATAACCCACAGCTGAAAGAAAAAGACTGACAGCCATCAAACTGCAATTTCAGAATTCAAAACAAAACAAAACAAAAAACTAAACCAAGCAAAGTATTTATAATGTACATGACAAAAATGAGAGAAAAATTAGCCAATACCAATGAGTCAATTCATAAAAGAAGAAATAAAAATAGCCAAAAAAGGGTCCAATTTTACTACTAAGGTAAACTGAAATCATTGTGTGATATAAAACTATGAAACTAGTATAGGGTTTCCAAGACAAAATAGTATCCAGCATTGGACAGGGTTTAGGAAACAAGCATGCTCATCAGGTTTTAGTAATGAACTCTGAAAGGTAATTTGGTAGTCTGCAACAAATATTTTAACTTAATTTTATTTCTAAAAGATTATCTTAGAAATTAGATGTGTAAGATGGGTTATGTTAAAAAATGCCTACCATAATGTTATTTGCAATCTCAAAAAAGTTAAGACCACTAAAAAAACCTATAGCTAAATACTGGTTTAAAAAGTTATACACGGTGTAACACATAACTGTGAGAAAATTTTTAAAAATTACTTCAAGAAAAATGATATTCAGTACACATGACTTTATGAAAAAGTGTTACAGAAAAAATATACTGTGATCCAAATGTCAAATTCACACACATACATACACACACACAGACACACATGTGCACATCGGTGTGTACATACACGGAAGGGACTGAAGGTTTGCGCCTCTCCCCCACAAGTGGGGGGCGCCTCTCCCTATCGCCCGCTAGGACTATTTGGAGATAGGGTCTGTGAGAAGATAAAGGCTAAATGAGCTCATATGGGTGGAATCTTAATCCAAGAGGGCTGGTGCCTTTATAAGAAGAGACACCAGAGCTCTCTTCACCATGTGAGGATACAGTATGAAGGGGGCCCTCTGCCAGCGAGGAAGAATGTCCTCACCAGGAATGGAATCAGTCAGCATTTTCATATTGGACTACCTAGCCTCGAGAACTGTGAGAAAATAGAGTTCTGCTGTTTAAACCACCCAGTCAGTGGTATTTTCTCATGGCAGCCTGAGCAGACTCAGACACCATGCATATGGGGTATACACTAGTGATAAATCAAAACGTCTAATTACAGGTTATATCCGAGGGCTGAGATCATGGGTGACTTACACGTTCCTTTACACTCTTTGTAATTACAGCAAACGTGATTTTGTAAGAAGCAGAAGAAAATTACAGAAGAAAGCAAAAGTATTTTAACTGGAAAAAAAAGAGCACTTTAAAAAATGAAATAGCTCTCTGTTTTCTATTTTATTCAGATTATGCTTGTATAGACATATTAGACTTTTACCTGATTGCAAATGCAATATCGTGGTTCATTTGGGTCATAAGTCCAATCAACCTGACTGTTTGAATCAGACTCTGGTACTACTGTTGTTTGTTGAGAGATTTCTTGCACGACGGTTGATGAAGAAGAACATGACGACAAGGAAGAGGAGGAGGAGGAAGATGATGACTGCTGACTTGAAGATTTGTTGTTGTTTCTGAAAACAAACAAACAAACAAAAAAAACCTATCAATTTTATTTGCTCAGCATCCAGAAGTTATAGGAGAATAACTCCTAAATGAGTGGTATGAAATGAAATGACATTAAATGTGTAAATTAATGTTTAACATGAAGTTAAGCTAACCTGATACACAGATTTAAAAGCACAATTGTTGAGAGCAACAATAAGCAACATTTTTCATAAGAGTTAATTTTTGTTTGACATTTTGTTTTCTAGAGAATAAAGATATTCAAAAAAATTCATTCAATCTAGGTTTTTATGATAATTTTTAATCTGCTACTACTTAACATTGACTTAAATTACAGGTAATAGTTTTAAGACTTAGTATTAGTTATGGCTACCTTGCAGACATTCTTTGTATTTTTAAGCAAACTGAATACTCTTCATCAAAATCTAAAATACAAATACACAAAAGCAGTTGATGAAAATGATCATGACTATCAATCGACATGTGAACACTTACCTGTGTAAGACAGGAAATAGTGTTAAAATTCAAAAGTAGTTTACCAATATTTATATGCTGATTAAAATATAAGAATAGGGAAATTTATTATCAGCAGTTATAATAAATTTGAGTCATTAAGAGGAATTACTTTTTAAGATCTCTAGTACTTTCGTGGTAATTCTACATTGATCATCCCGTTAGAGATTTACGCACAGGAAATACAATACATTTAAAAATAAATTATGGTGCAATTATTAGGTAATCTACTCTTCTGGCCTACCATCTGAACTTTCATGATGTCTGAATATCTAGCAAATGCAAATACCTGGGGTAGATGGTGCCAGATGCTGTTAAGTTTTCATATTTAAGACTCAGAAAATCATCCTAAGAATCTCATGTACAAAGTCTAGGGATATTTTGATAATTTCAATTTTGGGGGACATAAAAACCAAGAATTAAGACAACTTACTTTTAATAAAGAATTTTATTTTAAAAAAATTCCCAGGATAAAATTTGTATTTTATGCATTAATTTATATTGAAACACATGACATAATTAGGAGTTATAAAGGAAAAAAGTTCCATTAAAATGGCTTATCCTAATGAACAAAAGAAAGTAAACAGAAGTCATTTCTACCCAATTTAAGACCCTAGAAAGAGTAAAGACTTTCAAACCTTTTAAAGACTTTACTCCTCCAAAGAAAGGCAGTGTGAATGAAAATGTCATACCTTCCTGCCTCCCCAGAGCTCATCCTGATCCATCATACCTACCTTGGTTTCACATACGCAAGCCCAGCTGGATGCCACGGAGACTGCACACTTAGTAAAGCTACAGGGCATACCTAGTAAAGGTACAGGACATACCTAGTAAAGGTACAGGGCTACTGTAACAATGCAACTTACTTGCTCTTTCTCCCACTCCGTGAGTCGGCTGCCGATGAACTGGCGTTCTGTGTTAATGTAGTCATGAGTGCTGAAGATGATGAATAGCCAGCTGTTTCTCTGGGCATTGAAAATTCTTTGCCCAGCTGAAAGTCATTATTCTTAAATGCTTCATAACTGGCTTTTAGACTCGATGTTCTTCGTCCCTCTTTCATCTTAAACAGACATTCATTGATAACATTAATATGCATATATACGCAGATTTTCTTTTTCAGTCGTACTAGTTACTAGTTATGTTGGTTTATCCAATATTATTTTGTTTAAACCATTATTTTCATCACTGTCATTTAAGTTATTTTATGTAAGATTTAAAATCTGTTTTTAGACAGTTAGGAGGGAGCTACAGAATTGGTAACTTAATTGGGAATACAAACTGTCGAGCAGTGAACCAGCGTAAGGCGGTGTGAGTTTTGAGGCTGTGGAGGAACCCTGGCACCGGGAGGGAGGACCAAGTACTGTCCTCGCAGGTGCCGTGGCTCACAGTCAACAACACGCACGGCATGAGCCATCACTGGGTGAAGAGATCAGCGTGAGCTGGCACCAATCTATTTGTTACTTTTCATGATCAATCAGGTAAATTAATGCACATAAGTTTCATCAAATAAAATGTCAGGTATCATAAAACCATGATTTAAAAATGAAACTGTACAGTGTAAGAGAATGCCTTCTGTTCACATCTAGTTGTCTCTATTAGAGTTTGCCAATGATTCAGACAAAATGTACCTGCTACTTCCAAACCTTTTCCTCTTTACCTGAGCTGTGGCTTGAACTGCTTGAGCTGCGGCCATGGTAATCGCCCCTGCACCGGTTCCTGAAGATAATGAGCCGATATTGTAGGATGCCAGAGGTTGGGAGGAATTCACATTGTAAGCATTGTTGGAAGAGGCTGTAGAATTATTATTTCGACACCCTATGTAGAATTAAAGGAGAAATAAAAGTGGGTGGAGAGAACATAATGTTAGTGAGCTTAAAATACGTTATTTCCCAGTACAGATATAATCATTAAATTTAACATTTACATGCCACTATAAAATTTTCATGTCCTATTTTTCCTTTTTCTTCTTTCCCCATCTGTGGACTTTAACCAAGTAAAAAAATCTGTATGACTCGTTAATCCTGAATGCTTTCATTTCCCCTTACTTTAACACAAACAAAAACCAAACACTCCTATTTAAAATACTGAACTTACCTAGTGTATTTTCCTTAGAGGCATCTGATGTAAGAGTAGATAGAAGAGCTTCAGATTTAAACTTCTTTTCAGGAATATGATCTGTTGTTGTATGGTGAGAAGTCGGATTATATTTCCTCTCTGAATACAAATAAAGAATTTGTGTGTTTTTAAATTTTACTTTAGAGGACTATGGACAAGACATAACACTTTCTTTTTTTTTTTTTTTTAAGATTTTATTTATTTGACAGAGAGAAACACAGAGAGAGAGGGAACACAAGCAGAGGGAATGGTAGCGGGAGAAGCAGGCTTCCTGCCGAGCAGGGAGCCCGATGCGGGGCTCGATCCCAGGACCCTGGGACCATGACCTGAGCCGAAGGCAGACGCTTAACGACTGAGCCACCCAGGCGCCCCAAGACATAACACTTTCATTCAGCTATAAACAAGTACATATGTTCTGAGTTCTTCATGGAATACTGAACAATATGTTTTCTTGGAGGACAGGACAAGCAGAACTCTCTATGTCACCTGTTTTGTTAAGAGTAGCCTTCCCACACATTTAAAAAAAAGCTTCAGTAGCAAAGTACTGCAGATAACCTACAATGCACCATGATTTCACATATACCATGAGAGGAATTTTGTTTTCAAAACATTATCTACAATTTTGAATAGTTTTCAATCAACCTTTCTTTCACATCAAATTCATCTGTCACAAATTATACTGATATAGTCTTTCAGCCGGCCAACATCCAACCAACCATTCATTTACTCACTAACCCACCAACTATTTGAGGCCTTCTTAATATGCCAAACGGTAGACTAAGCACTGGAGAAGCGGGGAGGATAAAAAAACAAAGAGCCCACCATCAGGTAGTTTATCATCTGTCTTGGGGTATAACACTCTCTAGAGAGAATCAGGTGTCTGTATGTAGGAAGTATATGCTGCTATTAATACCATACATTTGTCCTCAGTGTATTCCAGGAAAAGCAAATGCTCTACTCCCAAATCAAATATACCTTTCCCAAAGGACGAAGGTAAGTCTACCAGGAACTGTAGGGAATATGTAGATCTCACAAAATAAAAGGAAGGGAAGAATATATATATTTTTTTCCCCTCAATTGGTTGTATGGGGCTAATTAAAAAGAAATATACAGGCAATAGAATGAGTTTTTAATTGTACTGAAAGTTTAAGCTGCCCTAAACCAAACTTACTTTCCACTGGAGTATGTGAATGAGCATGATGATTGTTCACTGGCTGTGAAGGAGTATCTAATTCCAAAGATCCTAAAAAAGAAAGGCAGAGAGATACATCTGTATTCAATGTCAAGCAGAACTTTACAGGTCAATCAACAACAGGCACTCTGCACCCTTACCTAGCAGAGGACTAGCAAGCCCTGATGCATATGCCTGTGTCATTTTAGTCGAACATGATCGAGAATAACCATCGCCAATTTCACCCTGAGCCAATTTCATCCTTTCTAAATAATATGTAATCCACTTCTTACTATTCACCTTAAGTACAAAACAGCTCAAGGCATGTTAATGTCTAATTGGGGAATTCAGGACAGCGGGTACCACATAAGTGGATGAACGGACATTATAACTCCACTACCGATAAGATCTGAAAAACTTAAACTAGTACTGGGCTGAAGACCTTTCTGTGCAAGATCCTAAAGTATTAGGTGATGGGACATTACTATATGAAAGAAAATTCTTTGATCGTTAAAATAACATATGATAATAAAAACTTCCTAAAAGAAGTTAGGCACAGAATCTCTACTGCCAAGCATTAAAATACTTTTAAGAAGTTTTCTGGGTTATCTTGATCCCTTGAGATGAAATTATGGCAGGGCACAGAGTGGAGAAGATTTTTTTTTTTTAAAGATTTTATTTATTTGACAGAGAGAAACACAGCAAGAGAGGGAACACAAGCAGAGGGAATGGTAGCGGGAGAAGCAGGCTTCCTGCAGAGCAGAGAGCCCGATGCGGGGCTCGATCCCAGGACGCTGGGATCTGATTGGGCCGAAGGCAGACGCTTAACGACTGAGCCACCCAGGCACCCCGAGTGGAAAAGATTTTATAACTGGATTTCATTCAGTTTTGTATGTCTGTGTCCTTAAAGAGGATGCTTCATTAACCTTCCTGCAGTACTGAATAGGCATGAATTATTGTTATTCACAACTATTATTAGCATTAAAAAAAAAAAAACTAGAGCAGCTATAGAACATTTTATTTTGTCTCAAAATATTTATTATTCTCAGATAGGGCTTCCTTGGAATAAAAGTATCACAAATAAATCAGATGATCATCTGTAGTGATAGATCTACTTTTGAATACAAAAATGTAACTATGGATACCAACATGGATTCATGACTAGGTTGTTCCCCTATTCTAGGGAGTGTGTACATACACACATAATCTAACACCATTAAAGAAATTTTTCATCAGTGTGTAGAAACAGGTACATATTCTTGCTGAAAAAAATGCATCAAAAAAAAAAAAAGAGTAAAGGTAAATTACAACAGGAGGTCCAGTAGAACCTTGCAAGGAAATATTAAAATGGTTTTCTACTGATAAGAAAAAATTTACTTCTTTGAGAAAAAGAGGAAATGCTTTGGAATCAACTAAAATCTTTCTTACTAACACAGTTGAGGAAAAGCGTTAAGGCAGTTCTTAGGAAGGAAAAATAACAGCCTTCCTCAGAGTTTAAGTGTATCTGCAGGCAGGGCAAAGTCCATATATTTAATGACAGGTGGTTAACTTGTTTCTAGATGGTTCCATTTCTTTAAATCTTTATTCTCACCACTCATCTTACTAACATATATGCATATTAAGAAATGGAATGACAGTATGTGATTTTAATAAAGAGTGAGTGTATGATATCCTGTATCATCTCTCTCCATATCCAACCCAAGCTGTTCTGGCTCCTAGAGTCCACGCTGTCCCACCCGGTTGCCACCATCCACAGAAACACACGATCTGAGAAGTCTCCATGGGACAAGTTTCTCCTCAGTGATTTGCACGTGAGCTGTCCAACATTGATGGGAAACTGTAAATTTTACTTACGCCTCTCTAATATTTCTGTAATTCCAGCATTATCGGCTTCCAGCTCCATTTTAAACTTAGCCAGTTCCTGATCCAGCTTTCTCAAGTGTCGATCTACCTGTTTCAAAGAAGATCAAAGATAACCACCAAAATCTGGGACACTAGTAAAGTGTCAGTTTAATGACGAAACTAAATCTTTATTTCTTTTAGTGTATCTGCTTAGTATACTTGAGCAAGTCAATGAACCTACACCTCGATATTTTATTCTATAAATCAAGGGTGCTAGATGAAATAATACCTCAAGTCTCCCTTAACAAATTTGAAGTTTTAAGAAACCAGAATCACAATTTTTTAGAAAACATTCAGAAGAAGTGAGATGTGAAATTAAACAAAACTGATATTTGGGACTTGGGGGGGAAGGAAGTGCAGGAGGGCTGGTAACTTTTTATAGTATACCCTGGGATTACTTTCCACCTAATCTCCTCCTACTTGTAATAGGGCCATCCACCACACTGCCACAATGTAACTTACTTAGAATGCAAAATGAAAGATCCTTAGTCTATAAACAAAGAGGCTACTATATTCTATACATATATTGCTCTAAGGTGGAAAAGTAAACCATTATACTTGTAAACATTTATGTAAAGGGTTGAAACAAAAGGGGTTTTTTAGCCAGAAAACTCCATTCCCCAAAGAGTGTGGTTAAAATGGTTTTATTGCTAATACTACAGTCCTTGTGAAGGTGGCAAATTTTATTTTCTCATTCAACTAGAGATCTCTTGACTGATTTCAGAAAATTATATGATACCTCAAACTAACAACAACTAAGTCTTAATTTTTTAAGGTTAATATTAAATATTTTTCAATACTTTTTTCAAATTAACCACTTTGGTGTGAAAAAAGAAAACCTAAATTTTCTGAAAAATATTGTTATATTATTGACAACATCTTTTATCAAACTCTAGATTCACAATGGATCATTGTTAAATAATTAAGAGTGACTTTCTTACAAATATTGAAGTGTCTATGATACATCATGAAGGCAAAAAATTAAATAAGAATGAAATAATGTGTACCTAAATTGAAAGATATGGGGAGAAAAGCAGCAAAAGACAATTTTTGTGTGTTAGATGCCATGAAATGTGCTTGGTGCATTAGATGCTCTTCTATCTTTTGTAGCCCCTGAGCTAACCTTCTGACATAGGTTATTACTGTCTCCATCTCGTAAGTGAAGAAACTAAGGCTCAGAAGGGTTAAGTAACATGCCCAAAGGCAATAGCTAATGCATTATGGACATAGGATTTAACTCTGATCTATTTGTAATAAATTGTACTTCACCATTTATATCTAACATTACCCTCTGAATTCCTGCATGTAGCAGCCAACTGTTTTTTAACTCAGAAAAATATAATTCAAATTGAAAAATAAGAATATTTTCTTGTTATTTATATTTCTTAAATTAACAGCACCCAGTGAGGTATTGGTTAGTGACCTTTCAATAATTTAAAACCCAGTTTTCTGTCCATCTTCACAAACAAGTTATTGTTCAGAGTTTGGTAGAATCTGTAACTACGAAATTTAAAATCCTATAGAGGCAGGTATTATGGACAAATGCTCCTATTCAAAGCACTTGCAGGTAATTGAGCATCCTTTAACGGAACCTCCCTTCCAATTATAAAGTGTGAATACAGACCTCAGGTATTCAAGAATATCTCTTACATTGTCAAAATTTAATCTCAAGGGAAGTCAGAAAAAGTACTCATATTTAAATTCCAAGACGACTTAATGCAATGAAAATATTCCACCACCTTTATTACCTATAATATTGAGATTTGTGCTTGGCGTTGGGTTAAATGGAAAACACATGAAAAACGAGAGAAAATCCCTGCTTTCAAAGGAATTACAATTTGGCTGACAAATCAAGATTTATGCGAGCTTTTTAACATAATAAATGTTTTAAAATATGTATACCCTAGATGTAGCAAATAAGCAACAGCTGGAAAAGGATTAGAAGTAGTACATAAAAAATACATGCATAACCTTGGGCTGTGGTAGACACAAGGAGGTAAATGAGTTAGAGGGTGAAGAATGTACTGTTTTGAAATAGATAGAAAGAAAAATTAATAATTAAAGAATAGAGAAACAAAACTCTCAGAGAAAAAAAAAAAAAGCAAACTATGGCATGGTCTGCAACAGTTACATACAGTAGAGACAGGCCGAATGTTAGAATCTTGATCGGGAGGATGCCATCAGAGTGAGATGAAGACATCATGTACCCTCCCCCAACTCCTTCCACCCCTGCGTTGAAGAGTTGCTTCAGTATATTAAAGATAGTACTGATAGGCGTTATTACACATGAGAGCATGGAAAACAATGATGGAATTTCCAATACTAGCAGCTCAGAAAAAGGAATAAAAGCCAAAGATTTAATAATTCAAAAAACAAATACGTAATTAAAATAAACACAGAAAAGCCAAAACCACATTGAGGTAGACAGCTTTGTAAGATAGCTTCCAGTCATTCCTACCTCTTGGTAGGTAAAAAAGGATTATGAACTGATGAGTATTAGAAGCAAGTGTTAGGCAATGAGAATTGTTTTTCTTAGAATCACTGCTACTGTACTACATCAAATTAGAAGTTAAAAAGCTCACCTCAAGATTTAACTCAAACTATGAAGCAACAGAGTACTTCAACAGCATTAAACAGCCATAGAAAGAGCTCAACTGAACTTTCCTGAAACCTGTAGAGTACGTCTCCTCTATCCCCCATGATTCTGAAGGGGTAAAGCACCCATTCTGGCAAATAACCATAATGGCCCCACAGGTATCAGGCAAAGCAAGAATCTAAATTACCCCACTCCTCCACATACACCTGACCTTATAAGATTTATAGTAGTAGAAAGGGTACTACTCCAATTGAGACAGATTTTCCATTAACCACAGACTCCTAACACAAGGCTGACCACAGAGTCTAATTATCGATTTGTTCCCCCACTTAATGTCAATAAATACCAGACACAAAAGCTTCCTTATTCTATGGATCCAAATCATATCTCATAACCCCAAATATAACTGCTTTAGTTTTAAATCAATTCTCTTTTTTCTGACCTCCTCAGAGCCAAAGGAAATTCTGTCAACATTATTTGTTAACATCTTGACGATCACAAAGATAAGTAAGTCACACTTGGTTCCTCTGC
>CM053614.1:23764874-23787515 GCA_028646535.1 Procyon lotor
AGAAACAGGGTGCCCCTTGGCAGAGCTGAAAGGGAAGCAGCAGCTCCATGAAAGTGGAAAATTCCAGTTAGAGAAGACAGAGAATCTTTGAGGAAGAAGTGCACGTCCACTATGTGGCGCTCTCACAAGCTAAGATCATTTTATAGATGTGTGCAAATCCTCCTGTAAGGCACAAAGTAATACTGCTATTTTACAGATAAGGACACTAAGAGTTGGGGATTAAGTAACTTATCCAAAGTCCTGCTGTCAGTGAAGTGGCTAAACTCAAGTCTGTATGGATCCATTATGGACACTTGCTTTTTATTACATTTCGTTTAATTCATTACATCACCTTCTACTACCTAACTGCCTAGCCTGAAAATCTATTCCATTCAAAGAATTTACTAAGTTTTATTTTCATTCTATGTTTATCCATATCACTGAGTGAATTGCTCTCCCCTCAATACAAGACCTAATCCAGGTCCCAGGGCTTTTGAATAAATTGTGTTCAAAACTCAACTCACATCCTCTAAGAAATTAACAATACTCTACATGAATTAGTTCAGTCTTTCACCGGATACTTAATATTTAACTGCATTAATCTTTATTACACGTTTCTATACAGACTCTTCAGTTTGTAGGCATGTTTTCCCAACTAGTTTACCAACACCTTGAGAACAGAAGCCATTTATAGTATTTACATTTTGTTCCTCTGTTATATGCAGATAAAACTTCATTATACGAAGCACAAGAGTGAATAAACAGTATGGTTCATAAATAATGGATAGATATACACCAAAAACCCACACATATTTAAAAAGAACATATTTATATCATACATATTTTTCTAAATGTTTGAAATACATTTTAACTTTTTAAATGTATAAAAAGAACTAAAATAACAAATATAAATACAGAGCACAGCCAAAGAGCTATAAGATTTAAAAAGCTGGCAGTCTCTAAACAAAGACTGACACTTATAATCATTAAATAAGAAGAGCAATGTTACTAAACAAATTTCTCTTGGATTCAAATATAAATGTCTTTTTCTGTGTTTATAGACATAATTCAAGATCAAAACAATTAAGAACTTTTTCCCCAATTTCATAACAAATCAAGCTATAGTTCACTCTGCATTTCTTAAGGCATTTTATCTTTTATGAAATTGTTTTCAAAATAACTGCATGAACAAAAGAGCCTCGGTTATTACAGCCATTAAAAATTTCTGCTATATGAGAACAAGGAAACATTTCCTATGGCTTCATATGGCAAATTTTTTCCAGTTTCCTATAAGCATTTACAATGTACACAATATGTGATATGTACCTTCTTTTATCTTGTGTCTTAAATAACATTTATATTTATATACACCAGTTCAGTAACGAAAATGTATCAAGATTACAAAAATAGATATGAAATATATATGCTAAAATTAGTCATAAGTGTCCATTTGTTTTTAGCGTTAACTTGCTCTGAAGCAGAACCAAAAATGAGTATGTCCTAAAGTATGTATTTTAGAAAATGCTTTACATAAAAGAGAGCATCATAATTATACCAGTCTGAGAAATACGCCTCTGTCTTACAGTGATTTCATCCCTTTGCCAGTACTGCTACCGCAAAAAGGAACTTTTTAAAAGTTTAATAAAAAAAACCCTAAAAAATAAAACAAAAAAACAAACAAAATAAAAAAATAAAGTTTATTAAGTGTTTTCCATTTTTGCCACCTGAGCCAGTTGGTGAGTGCTATCTATTTGACATCACTTAACAGATAGTTGGGTACTATCTCTTTTTTTTTCTTTTTAAGGATTTTATTTATTTGACACAGAGAGAGAGATCACAAGTAGGCAGAAAGGCAGGCAGAGAGAGAGGGGGAAGCAGGCTCCCCGTCAAGCAGAGAGCCTGATGTAGGGCTGGATCCCAGGACCCTGGGATCATGACCTGAGCTGAAGGCAGAGGCTTAACTCACTGAGCCACCTAGGCGCCCTGGGTACTATCTCTTAACATGGACTCAAATTATTCTCTTCTTCATTTAATCAGGC
Source organism: Procyon lotor (assembly GCA_028646535.1). NCBI lineage: Eukaryota > Metazoa > Chordata > Mammalia > Carnivora > Procyonidae > Procyon > Procyon lotor. The sequence goes on from CM053614.1 coordinate 23,766,893, forward strand.
AACTAAGAAGTCTTGTCAACACAGTAGTCCTATGTATATTTTATCACCACAGAAACAATATCAAGATGATTTATCAGGAAAGTAAATATACTACCTTAAGATAAGGATTAGTAAAATAAATTTAAACACCAGTTCTTGTTAAAAAAGAAGTCTAACATCATCTAAAATCTTATAACAATGTAAATTTGGCTAAAACATAAGGTTCTTCACCTATTGATTAAAAATGTGGACTCTGATACTTCTCCACAAAGAAACTAAAAAATAGACACCGAAACCTCAAATGAAATGGGATCAAGAAAGCAATATCTTAAATTTAGTCTATTAATCCATTAACATTTAAGCCAACACAACTTAAAACATAATCCAAAATTTAAGTACTTATGGCATAGCATGCACATTAATTTTACTTACCAAGTCATATATCTGGTTTGCCAATTGTACCTTCTCATCTGCATCTTCCAAAGCTTTATAGTAATCCTGAATAGAAACATTTTCATTTCAAGAATAAATTAGTAATTTAAAAATATGTGTATTCACTACATATAACTGCATTTTCATTATTATACCTTGTATTGAGTGTTGGTCATCCTACATTAGCAATAAAAACCCAGTTAAGGATAGGATGGGGATGGGGTAGGGTTAGAAATTATGTACAATGGCCAAGAATTAAAGGTAGATGTTCAGCATTCCTAAAAAGATGTAAGTAAAATTAAATACCAGTCCAAGTCTGTAACTACTGAAAAAATTCTGACCTGCATGTCCCTATTTTCCAATTGTTCTGGAACTCTCATTTTAAGTTAGGTATTAATTCATACAATTCAACCTATACTTTAGATTTCTCTGCAGTATAAAGCCAATCATTTAAAAACAAAAACATGATTCTATCAATTTCCACGGAGAACCAGACTTTTAGGTATAGAGCCAAGCTGTACTAACACCAAAAACTTAACAGGTTAAAGGGATGATGACTGATTTAGGTTGCAGAGTTGATCCTTGAACATGGTGTCCCCATGTGGCTGAAAATCCACGTATAAGCTTCTGACTAAAAGCTTAACAACTAATAGCCAACTGTTGACCAGAATCCTTTACTGAAAACATAAACAGCAGATTAACATGTATTTTGTGTATTATGTTCTGTATTCTTATGGTAAAGTAAGGTAGAGGGAAAAACGTTGTTGAGAAAATACATTTACAGTACCATACTGTATTTATTTTTTAAAAAATCCATATATAAGTGGAACCATACAGTACAAACCCATGTCGTTTAAGGGTCACCTGTATAGATGTGATATCTATATTCATACACACTGGGCCTCCAGGTATCTCTCAAGCCAGAACCAATTTTGTGCTTCCCCCCATGTGGCAAAATAAATAACACAATACTCTAAAATCTGTAGTTTTCAAATTTCTTTCTCAGTTGATTTTGAACAATTCTATGAAGGTTGGGGATGAGGGAGCCATTACTACTCAGAGATATTAAAGAAGTTGTCCAATGTCATACAGCTAAATGGCAGTCATAACCAAACCCAGGTCTTTTATGTAGTTCTTCCAATGTATCCCAAATACACAAGGTCATACATTTAAAGCAAATCTTGGGAAAAGATCTGATACTCATTCTATCTGGAAGAGACCTGTAAGTACTATAAGTTAATCAAAACTCAAGGAATTCAGTATTTCTAGGTTCTATTCATATACAAATTTAAAAAATAAAAGACTTTTTAAGGATCCTCTAGAACTCTTAAGATTCTATTCTTCTGTGATTCTACCAACTTGGGTACCTAGCAATATATAAAATATGCTGCAAGGTCAACTAATTTTCACCCTAGTTTGTGGCCAAAACTGGAAGACAAGTAGTATCTGTGAAGACAAGGCAACTTTAACTAGCTGTAACCAGAATGAAATAAATTAAAGACAAAAATGGACTTTTTATGACTCTGTAATTCTTTAATAAAAGTTGATTATTGAAACAAATTTTAAATTACCAAAATGATTAAAGATTCCTATATCTGAAGCTCTAAAACACAAGTTATTTAAATTATAAAGAGCCATTGATAACTTTCCCTCATTTTGATATCCAGAAAACAATCTCATTTTAAAATATCTATTTACTGATTGATCATCCAGAGTGTTGAACATACTTTTTTGATGGATGCCATTTGTTCTTCTCTCCACTCCGGTTTATTTTTCTTTGCATTCATAAAGAATTCACTGACTCTTTGTTCTAGTTGATCCATTGCATCTATGACATAATAAAAACATTTCATATTTAGATGACCAAATTCACACATTAAATATACATGCTTTGATTTGGGGAAAGAAAAAATATCTGACAACATACACTCTTTCACTTGGCCAATAACTTAAATATGTCATGCTTTGATTATGTAAATGCTTTAATTACTCCAGTAAAAAAAAAAGTTACAATTTTCTCTGACAATTTATTTTGTTGTTATTTCAAAATTTTTCCAGTAGTCAAAGTAGTCAACAACATAGATAGGTCCTATACCATAGTATGTCAATAGTACAGCCTTTGGGTCAAAAGCTAATGGTATTAAATCAGCTGAATGTGCCAAAGCACAATTTCTTATTAAAAGTACCAACAGATAATCCTCATATTTCTTTTAATAAGAAAAAGTAATAAAAATATTTTAACCTCCCACTATATGTCATTAAGCACCCCATCATCTCATATCATGACTGAAAGTAGAAAGTACAATCATTTGTTCACTTGATACACTATATTATTTATTCTAGGTAAATTTTCCCTAAGTGTGTGCCAAGAATACTCATCTCATTCCATGTCTGCTAAAAAAGGAAAAGTTAAAAAAAAAAAAAAAAGTGATTCTGTTGTTATATAAGTGAAGGAAAACCTTTTAGAGATTTTCTGGGCAATAATAGGTTTTTAGAGACTCTAAGAAGTCTTACGGTGAATTTTTAAAAAATTTTCTTTGTTTAAATAAGCAATTTCTAACTTATTTTACAAAGAAGTCTCTTCTATTAATCCATAGCACCTACTAACTTTAGAAAATTCTAATTATTATAAAATGAAAGTTTATAAAACTGCTCATTTATATAATCTAAGTACAAATCACGAGAGAATTTAAAATTTGTAATAATGAAGAAGTATAAAATAAGTTACCCTTTATTGAATTCCTACTTTGTATCAAATAGTATAAGTTCTAATTTAACTGTGTTATTTTAAATCCTGATGATTTTCGTTTTATAGACAATGAAAACTATGGTCAAGGTCGAAAAATAAGTTCGTAAAACTCGAATACGAACTCAGATCTATCTGACATCAAAACCTGTAGAAAACACTACTTTAGCATTTTGACTACATTAAAGCCAACATCAATTTTGTGAGCAAGCTAAAGAAAGACACAATTCAGACTTCTACACTACAATCCACTGAATACAAGGCTTCCATATGATATCACCTTGTATTAAGCATGGCCACATGAAACTGGTAAGAGGCTGTGAGGAGTATATTCATGAACAATGGATATGGAAGTGCATTGGGTGGGAGAGGCAGAGATGCAAGAGGGAGAAAGGACATGTCCTTAGCTACCTCAAGGAATGCTGGTTCTCTGATCTCATTGCATGATACTCCTTTCCTCCCAATCATATCCCAAACCCAGATCTTCCTCCACCTCTACTTTTCTAAGGAAAAAAACCTGTCAGCATGAGAAACATTTTATGTATATAGCCTAAACATAGCTGGAACAAATGGGATTAAGAAACATTTTTTGAGGATAGACCCTGTGAAGGCCAGTCATTATTATCATTGATACAACTCAATTAAGGAGTATCTACATCTAAACAAAGAGAGTAACACCCAGCCATAAGAGTATATCTAACTGTACATTTTAATTATGTAATTTATAATTCATTTCACACTCTTAATTTTTAATACAGTAGCTCTACAAGATAACTGGAACAGCTATATTACATTCATTTCATAAAAGGGGATGGTTTGTGAGGTTCTTTCAGAGCATGAGGGACTTAAGTTTGTACTCATTTTAAGTGTAATGGTAAGTGTAATTACGCTGTATTTACCTTCTTATCTCCAAAGACACTGATTCTTTACTTCTTTGAACCATAAACCCTTTTTTTAGAAACTTCACAGAAAAAAATTATCAGTTAAACCAAATACTGCTCTATGAAAGAACAAGGTTAATTTTGGGAGAAAGTAACCAGACTACCAAGCTATCACTGATAGAAGAAAAGTCAAAATTTTTATTACAACAGATAAGAAGCTTTACAGTAAAATCTATTTCCCTCACTCATTTTGATTGAAAAAACATCATTCTGTTGACAAGTGAGAATGTATCCTATAATGTGTAACTTTTCAAAATTTGACATTCCAAGTTCACCAGGGTCACTAATGAACCGCACATAACCTATGCTTCTGTGTTTTCCGTTCTTGAAAATTTTTGAATTGAACGAACTTTAACAAAAGTATAGATGCTGAAATCTATGTTCCATACGTAAGGGCTCAAGTCAAAATCTTCTCAACGTTTACACCGATGTGCATTAAGACATGTATCTACGTTCTCACTGAAGGTACAGAAACTTTTATTGCAGAGTCTTGAATTCGAGAAAGGAACACATACACGTGCCCTAATGCCTCCTCCTCTTGTAAAAGCAAGGAGAAAAGTAGCGTGGAAAGCAAGAGGCAAGATTCGGCACTGCCTTTTCTTTTTTACAATTCCTTATGCACTAGCCAGTGAGCCGGAGGACAGTCAAACAGCAGAGGCGATGAAGTCGATGGCAAGTAAGTCTGGCACTGAACGCGCGCGGCCAAGACCGGCAATCGCGCCGACTTACTCTGCACCTGCAGGTCCATCTCGCGCATCTCAGTGAAGCGGTCCCGCAGGTCCATTGGAAGCTGCTCAATCACTGTCAAAGGGAGAGTCCGTCAGAGGGGCGGGGCCAACGGCGAAAGTACGCGCTTACGTCGCTGCGTGCGTGCGTGCGTCGGGGGGGTCGAAGGAGCCGGCAGCCCACAGCGAGGCTGCCAGTTACCGTGAGAAAGAAACATCCCCCGCCTCCCCCTCCCTCCCGCCATCCCGCCTGCCCGTCCACTCGCGCTCTTGCCCGCCCGCAGGTCCCACAGACGGCCCCCGCCAGCGCCGCCCACTCACTTTCTAGATAGTCCTCTAGGTACAACATCGCGGCCCTTAGAGCTGGGGGAACGAGGGGGTCCAGGGGTTTATTTGTGTCACTCGCTGTCGCCGGAGTTTTGTCCCTTCCAATATGGCGCCTCCGCTAGCAGCACCCGCTCAGCTTCGGCGGAAAAAAAAAAAAAAAAAAGAAAAAAAAAAAACCACTTTGGCGCCTGACGGCGCTTGCCTCACTGCCGCCCGGAGCTGTCATTGGTTGGCTGAAGCAATGACGTAAGCCGACCGGAGGCCGCCCCCGCGCCTTTATGGGAAGTGTAGTTTGATTTCCTCCCAGCGAGGATTAATATGCTTGGCAGTTACCCATCTAGAAACTACAATAACCAGTTGTCCTTACGAATGGTGCGCAAGAGAACCTGAAATGCGGTGCCTCTGTTTATTTGTTGATTTTTGCAGAGGGAACGACGGGAGTTGTATGCGCCTGCAGAACACAACTAGGAACAACTTTTCACCTGTTCTTTACTGCTACGATTCCATGCCTTGGCGTTTGTGAGTCATAGATTTCAAGTAGTGCTAAGCAAATAGAAAATGTTCTGACGCTAGAATGATCAGCAAAGTTCGGGCGATTTGGATTGTTTAAAACAGAACTCTTTGTTGGAATTTATCTTTAGTATCCACCGCTAAAAATATAAATGGGACGTCTGGTTGGCTTCCTTTTAACTAAAATAGTGTCACTAAGAATATGGGGTGAATATGAATTTCCCATATTAAAAGATATAGATAGCCCTCCACAGCCTCTTACATATTTTATTTTGCGGTCTGTCTCATCGACATCGTAATGTAATTGAGTTATACGTAGAACATGCACAAAGTAAGGAAGGAAGGAAGAAAGGAAGGAAAGAAGAAGAGAGTGAGCAAGCAGAAATAACGGATGAAGACTTAAGAAGAAGAGATATGAGCAAGTAGAAATAACGAATGAAACTTAGTATCTAATGAACTGTCCTAACAATAACTTTAGATCATGTTAAGTAAATAGCCTGTATTGGCTATCTATAGTCCTGGGCTGTAGCCTTCTCTACCTTTTGATTCCTCCTGGAGAAAGTGCTCACCCGTGATGTATTTAGAATTTCACTGGTCAGTTTTTCTTAAAAACATTTGCACTCGGTAAAGGTTGAGTATTGTTCTTTTCCACCTGTCTCAGCTCTGTTCGTTTTTCAGGAAAATTTGTCTTTGGTCCATAATTCCATGTTCTGTTTTTATATTTTTCAGATTGGAGTTGAAACATTTTATGCATTTGAGTTTCCTCCTTTCCCCCTCCTTTACTTTTCTTATACTCGATTTTTCCCCATTGCTCTTAATCAGGATACTTACCTGTCATATTGATGAATGTCAAATGAAACTTACCTCAATTCATAATTAACTAGTTTACTTTCTGTGCTTTTATGTAAAATCTATTGCTTTCAATCTTCCTCCTACTCTCCTCCCCTCCCTCCTTCCCTTCCTTTCCTCGGCTGCGTTTAAGATCTCTTAGATATTTTTGTGGTTTCTCAGTGGTGAATCTAGGTATGTAGTCATTTCTTTCTGTCTTTCCTTCCTTCTTACCATTCAAAAAATGTCTAAACCATGCCTGGGATTTTAAAAGATTGTTGAATGTCAGGATTAATGTCCTGGAAAAATTGTAGAAAATTCTCAACCATTATCTCTTCTGTTTGCTTGTTTTCCATTTTCTCCACTATCTCTTAGAACATCTTTTAGACATCTCTAAGACTTTCTCACTTTATCCTCCTCCTTTTCTTTCTTTCTTTCTTTTTTTTTTTTTTTTTTTTTTGGCTTTTCATATGGTCCATCTCAATATTTTCAAATACCTTTTAATTTTACAAATTCTGTTTAGTTCTTTTTGAGCCATTTTCTAATTTCTTATACAAATTAAACATAATATTAACATAACATAAACGTTAAATGGTCCATGTTGTGTCTGTTACATCCAGAACTGTAAGTTTTATGGGTCCTTTGTGCTGTTAGTTGTTTCTTCTAGCTTTTGCTCATGGTGCCTATTTCCTTGTGGATTATGACTTTGTATTCTGCACTCAAGTTTCTGGGATTGTAACTGTCAGGGTTCTCTAAGGCCAGAGTTAAAATTGAGTTTTCCTAGACAGTATTAGAATTTGCTTCTGCAAGTTACATGGAGGCACCATTAACCCTACAACCAGATTAGATTTTCCACTTAAAGTGTTTGGACTGCACAGACAGATTTCATTTGGCCTCAGATCCAAGTGGCTTGGATTTGATTCTTAGAGGACGTTCTCAGAAGAGACTTTTTCTTCCTTTCCTGGATTCCAAGGTCAAGTTAGCCATATTTCTTTACTGACTTGTGCATCAGATTTCTTTCTCATTCACACTTATACTGGGAATACAGCCTTTTGGGACCTCAAATTTTTGCCCCCTGTTAGATTCTTCATTTTAAATGAGTTCTTGGCTTTCTTTCTTGACCTTGGCATGCTGCACAGCTACCAAAGAAAGAGCTGTAGGTGTCCAGAATTTGACAGGTAATCTCTTAGCAACATCCCACTTTGGCCTTCACTTATTCTCAGGATCCTCTCATTTTGCTTCCTTTTTTTCTTTAGCTCCTCTCTGAGAATTCCTTCATTTCCTACCAGTTCATCAATGTATTTGATTTTTTTTTAACCTAGCAGTTTTCATTGTTTTCAGCAGGTGGTTATTCAGAGTAGTGAAAATAGCATGCTGTGAGAAATAAGAGTAACAGAAATTGAAGTCTTACCATTTCAGTGAAAACTGAGTTTCTTCATGGAGTTTTCCATATTAAGAAAATGAAATAATAGATGGATCGCTGTTCATTAACTATACATATACACTTTAGAGAAACCAAAAAATAATAAAACGTACATGCTATATTTTTAGTGAATGTAATTCTTACTCTTGGACCATGTATCAGCTGCAGAAAATTACACACGTACACACATAATTTCTTACATCTTAGGTTGTATAGGAGATGCTTCTTGGGGTGGCTACCCATTTACCCCCCACATTTCTAGGCAGTACAGTTCATATTTAGGTGTATCTGTATCTGTAGTACGTTACTGGACTCACTGATCCTCACTCAGTCACTTACCAGGGACAGACCGAAGGTGGGCCTACTGGATGCACTCCTTTGGGATTTGAAATTGGGAATGAAGAGACTTGGAGACTGATGGCATTGTGACAGATCTGCAGCACAATAAATACACGGTCCATGAGCTCCTGCTGCTTGGGATTCCTGAGCAACTCTAGGGTTCTCCTTGCTTTTTCCCTCCTTTTTCTGTCACTTTCTCACTAGTCACTAGTTGTCTGACCTTGAGAAAATTATTTTAACACTCTGTCTCCGTTTCCTGATTTCTAAACTGGAACTAGCCATAGTAGCTAGTGTTAGGTCAAAATGATGTTGTCTATGCAAAGTGCTTAGGTTAATGCCCGGTAAATGATACGATGCGATAAATGCCAGCTACTATTATCGTCATCATAATACCCTTAAGTCCCCTCCTAAGTGATTCATATCGCTAATGCTTCTTTGTGCTTCTCCTACGTTTGCCTTGTGTCCCTGCTTATTTTATGGCAAGACACCATGTCAAGCTCCAGAATTATCCCATCTCCAACTGTTGTACTCTCACTGTCATGTGAAATTCAAAGGAGAAGTGATGTAGGGAAGGTAAAAAATGGAAGAGGACTGCGCTGAAGGCCGCTGGCTCAGTGAAAGCGACTAGAATGTAAGGAGAAGATTCAAAATGGATGTAAAATATGACTATTAACAGGAGTCTAAGAAAAAGAAAAATTTAAATTCTTCATATAGCATGTTTTGGGGCAGACCTTTGCCTTTTGTCTTAAGATCCTGCTACTTCCCTATCTTATAATGAAAACCACCATCCTGAAACCTTGCTAGTAAAACTTTGAAATGAAATATTTTCTTAACTTTTTGCCCAGTAGTGTATCCTCCCTGAAAGACTTCTGTAATATGGGAAGAAAGCAGCTAAAATGCTGTCTTTACACAAATGACTCTGATTTTACGTCTTTTAAAATCTGTTGAGTCACTCGCTGGATCAGTTGTAAGCAGCAGGATAATAGCCTTCACATTACATATCTATGGATGTCCCAAGTCTTTTCTACTCCAAGTACCCACTACGAAGGGCCCTTCTAAGGAAGATTCTAGTCTCCTGACCTCATTTCTGGGTGGTTGCAATGGAGAATCTGGAGACGAAGGGAGAGAGAAGACTATAGGGAATTCATAAGAGGAGAGTGGGTGACCAGTGGACGGGAGAAGGAAGTAAGGAGCAGGGTGACAGGAAAGATGGATGTGAAACTGTTACAAAACCATTCCCTCAAAACAAAGGGAAATTCTGCATAAAATATATGGGGGGGAGGGGAAGCTTAAAACTAAGAGGATGAAATCTTCAGATGCCAGAAGTGAAGAGTCTACTCAAAGTTGCTGCAGTGAACAAGAACTGGAGCTGAAGGGGGAGGTGGTTTATAGGCCTTAACTTTTGGGTCCTGGGGTTCTGACTGTAGTGAAGACACTACAATGTGAAGTGTAGGCCCTAGGCCCAGGATGGAGCTGGGGTGCTCTGTTAGCAAACGGAAACTTAGATGATAATTTTCACGTCCCTGTAAATACTCCACTTGACCAGAAATGCAGTATCTCCCAATCAGCCACGCCCCAAATGCCAAGTTAACACTGGGCTCTATATTTATTTCCTTATTCTTTCTCATGCCAGAAAAGGTTGACTATGTGGCTCTAGCTACTCAGAGACTTTCTATTTTTTCTTCCCTGGTCTTTATTCTTTGTCATATAAAAGCTTCCTGCTTTCCGCCCCACTTTTCAGTTCTCCAAGTGGAGACTGTCCACTTCATGAAGTGTTAAATAAAGTTTTTTTGTATCCTCTAAATTGTCTTCTTTAATCTTTTTTTAAACACAAGCCTCAGGCCATATCCTTGTAGGGAACTAAAGATAACCATCTTGCAAAAAGCCAGCAGTCTCAAAAGACTGCTTCTGTGAAACTGACTGAGAGAAACATCAAAGAAGCCATCCATCCACCTAAGATCATGGGAGGGAAGGCAACCAAGAGAAATTTCGACCTCAGACCTGCACCGTGCATGAGCACGGAGTCCAAATTTGTACTTCTCACAAGGTACAGGGACCCTTTACCAAGGCAGTGGACACTGGCCTGACCCAGTGAAACATGAGGGGGCCCAAATGGGAGACAAATACAGTATTACTCATTAGGGTTGTGCCTCAAGCTAAGACATAAAGAACAACTTCTGTTAGAAGTGAGCTCACATTCAAATATTATAAATCATTTAAGGAAATAAAGACTCTGAGAGACTTTAGCATAGGAAAAACGGGAATTCTAAAAATGCAAGTATTGGAAGTCATGATTGAGGAAATCTGAAAGTAGAACAAACAAGGAGAAAATAGAGAAGTTATAAATATTGGAGGGTCAGTCTTCAAGATTGAAGTTCTAATACCTGTTTAATAGGAGTTCCAGAAAAAAAAAAAAAATGGAGACACTACAGACTATACCCTCCATGACGACATTGAGATGAAGTTTCAGAATAGAGAAAATTAATCCACGGTGATGGAGATAGGGGAGTGGCCATCTCTGAGGAAAGCAGGTGCTTGACTAATTTTAGAACCCTTGCTGATAAGAACTGTTTCTTATGCATGACTCTATTAATTGCTTGCAGAAGGCACTCAATTCATACTTGTTGCATGAACAAATAGAAGCAGAATTGGCTGGATTAGGGCTTTCAAATCAGACAGACCTGAGCTTGAACACTGTCTCTGTTATTGTTCAGGGTACCTGAACCAAGTTACCCAATGTCCCTAAAATTGCTTCCTCATCCATGAAATGAGAGTAACGAAGAGTACTTGCACCGTCAGAGTGTGGGGAGGCTCAAAGGAAATAATGAGAGTACCTAGCACAGTGACCTGTGCAGAAATGTAAACATGAAATAATAATATTTGTAAAAGTGACAGTACCATTAGGTAAATGGTCTAGTAAGTGCCATTTCCAATGGCTTTGCGATGGAAATGTTTGCCCCAGAGCAGTCAAATAAGGGAAATCATTGTCTTTAGAATTTAAAAACAATAATAAAACTAACTTTTACAGTCTGCTTTTTATTTTTACTACATGCCAGCAATTTTAAATAGTGTCAGTGATAAAATATTTCTCCCTGAAAAAAATACTTTGTGAGTCTAAGTTCTAAACTATCTCTAAAGTCATTGTTGAACTTAATAAATGGCATTACATATTCTTATTAGTGGCTTAGAAATAAACATGGAAAACCAGTGACTCATAAACAGTGATTAGAAAGACAAAGATACAGAACTTGAGTTATTTCAATTATATAATACTGTATGATCACTTGGAGTTTCTCTTTGTATTTAAAATTTGTAACAGTGAAACTGACTATAAGCTACTAGGTATAACATTTTTGTTCATCAAACACAAATTTTAGTTAATACATGAAACATATTACTGAATTTTTTTTTCTGAATTTAAATAGTATTTTGAAAATAAAAAATACATTGGAACACTGAAAAAATAAAATTAATTGAAAAAATACATTCTTTTAAAATTGTTATTTTTGTTTAATTGGTATTTAATTGCTATTACATTTTAATGTAGTTATTAGTGCAACAAGCCCACTTGTTGTTCCCTTTTCAAAAAAACACTTAAATATAATTAAAAAGAATTAATCTATTACTTTTTTCCTTTTCACTGTAAAATTAATTAATTATTCATTACAAGCATGATTATGTAATGAAATTTAATAAAAGAAATTTTATACTGTCTGAATTTCCTTTCTGGCCATTATCATTATTTATTTCATTTAATGATTTTTTAAAAATAATTTTCTTGTAAAGAAAAAGGATATATTAAGAAAATGATTTGTTCCCTTGTGTCAGATATATTAGGTATAATTATTAAAGGCTTTTCACAGAAGGCAAGTGTAAGTTTACTTATACACAATGGTATCATTGTAACTATTTCCTGTATTTGATTTTTGAAAGCCTTAGGCTCTCAACAATCATTTTCATGAGACAGGTAATATAAAGATAAATTATCAAGCATCTTCTCTTTGTGATGTGATATGAAAATACTTCAGTGACTCTGAAGATTTTTAACATTGCTGGAAAACATTTAAAGATTCTACTTTTTCCTTTCTCCTTTATCAGTCATTGTAGAGCTCTACGATATTGACAAGAAGTGGTGCTTGGAAAATTAAAGCTTTTAAAAAATTTTTATTTAAAACTTCCAAATAATGAAGGGCTTAAGAAGCCTTATTTTGCTAGTAGGAGTGAAGTGTTTTTCTAACTCTGGTTAGAGTATTCCTCCCATTGAGGAAGTAGAGTGTGAAAATATGACAATACAGTGCATTTTTACACCATGCATAAATATCTTATGAGACTTACTGCATAGTGATATAGAACATGCCTCCCACACTAATTCAGAATTCCTCAAAGGTAGAGACTATGTTTTATTTATCTGTTGATCCACAGATCTGGCAGGTAATATGAGTTCAATAAAGATATAATGAATTATTGAATGAATGAATGTATGAACATCAAGCACAAGTTCCAAAGTTTCCAAGTTCAGATCAGAGGGGGCAAGATGAAATTATCATGATTGCTAACTACTGAGATCTGTGAGTAAAATAGGATCCCACTGGTTATTCAAATAACTGGATTGGAATGCTAAGAAGAATTTCCTCAACAGAAGGCTTTGAAAAGTTCTCAACTAAGGTAGACTCACTTCCCAAGTGGTTTTTAATTAGGCCTGCCTAGAGGAGTAAGCAGAGGGAAAATGAAAGTAATATGAAAATTTATGGTGGTTTATATTTTTAAAAATCCACTGAAACCTGGATATTAATTGAAGCCAATAAATAAGGCTTCTAGGGAACATGAGAAAGAATATTACTACAGAACATTTCAGTAAACATTTGTTAAACAGCAAAGACCACCGATACAAGTATGACCAAGACACAGTCCCTATTCTTGCAGGATGTGCAGCTTGGTAAGAGAAGCAGAAGGTCTGGGATATCGTTTAAATACAATGTGTTAGGTGCTATCATATGATCAAATATTGAGGAAGGAACTAAGAGGAATTTATATAAATTTAATTAAGAAATGATGGTTTCTTTGATGAATAGTGAACATACAGATTCAACAAAAAGGCAAAGTGCTGGAGACCAATATAAAGATGTAGTGGATAAAATATTCACATATTTAAGTACTTTGTAGCCATTAAATGTTAAGGTTCTTTAAAAAAAAATCTCGTTTATTTATTTGAGAGAGAGAGAGAGAGAGAGAGCACCAGAGGGGGGAGGATCAGAGGGGTAAGGAGACTCCCCGCTAAGCAGGAAGCCGGACATGGGGCTTGATCTTGGGACTGGGATCATGACCTGAGCCAAAGGCAAATGCTTAACCAACTGAGCCACCCAGGCACCCCTAAATATCAGGTTTCTGATTCCATCTAACTAGATATTAAAACACAATCTATTTAGGAATGCTAATCAGCTGATTTACACTGATATAACCTAACCAGTTGTTAAAACATTTAGATAAGATGTTATATATCATATGTCATCAGAAAAACACAAATCAAAAGATGATACCACTACACACCTATTAGAATGGCCACAATCTGGAATTCTGAGAATACCAAATGCTGGTGAGGATGTGGAACAAGAACTTTCATTCACTGTTGGTGGTAATGCAAAAAAGCACAGCCACTTTGGACAATGGAATATTATTCAATGCTAAAAAGAAATGAGCTATGAAAGCAAAAAAGACATGGAGGAACTTTAAATGCATATTACTAAGTGGAAGAAGCCAATCTGAAAAAGCTGCATAGTTAATTCCAACTACATGACATTCTGGAAAGACAAAACTATGGAGGCAGTAAAAAGATCAGAGGTTGCCAGGGGTAGGGAGGGGGACTGGAGGTATTTTGGGGCAGTGAATACTCAGTATGATGTCATGATGGATAGATGTCTCTATATATTTTCCCAAACCTACAGAATATACAACACTGAAAATGAACCATATTTTAACTATAGACTTTGGGTGGTTATAATGTGTCAATGTGGGTTCATCGACTGTGACACAAGTACCTGCGGGTAGAGGGTATTGATAATGGGAGGGGCTGTGCCTGGGATCGTGGGCAATCTCTGACCTTCCTTTCAGTTTTGCTGTGAATTTACAACTGCTCTAAAAAATAAAGTCTATTTTATCCCCCAAGATTTTATTTATTTATGTGACAGATAGAGACACAGCAAGAGAAGGAACACAAACAGGGGGAGTGGGAGAGGGAGAAGCAGGCTCCCGGTCGAGCAAGGAGCCCAATGCGGGGCTTGATCCCAAGACCCTGGGGTCATGACCTGAGCTGATGGCAGAGGCTTAATGACTGAGCCACCCAGGAGCCCCTAAAAATAAAGTCTTAATAAAAAAGAAATAAAACAAAAAACTGAGATGCTTCTACTGGTTGGTGTAGAGAAACTTCTCTGAGTACTCAGAGAGCCCCATACCATCCTGGCTTCCTTCACTCTTTCTCTAGAAATCTGGGGCTCTCATGTAGTTATTATAGAGTTGACACATGTCACCGGGACCCAGTTCCAGTAATGTCACCCTCTGCACTGGGTTATTAATTATTAGATATCACTCACATTATAAAGTAAAAAAAAAACACAGGTTACAAATACTGTGTGAAATATGATAGTACTTTGTTAAAAAATGTGTGTGTGGATAGATACATACAGATAACATTTCTCCTATCCATATTAGAAAGTTAACAATAGTCCTTTCTGAGCAGTAATAGACTTACAGGTGACTATATTTTCTTTACAAATTTCTATCTTTCCCAAACCTTAAAATTATTTTATAATCAGAAATAAACACAGGAAAAAAAAAAAAGAAATAAACACAGGGAGAGGAGAAAGAGAGGCTGAGAAATGAAAGCAATCAGATTGGTAACTTATGTAGTGAGCTCTGTCTGAGCCCCCAAATTTTCCAAGTCCTATAACACTGAGCAAAAATCTCTTAACTCTTCTTAGAATAATCAATTTTGTTCTGAGTTAACTCATGCTGAGTTAATAATGCTATCAGGATCAAAGCCATGTCCAAGTTTCAAAATACCAAGCCAAGTAATTAAGCAAAAGAAGCATTCAGGATTTGGAGTCACATTACCTCGTCCCTTTACCAGCCCTGGGTCAGACACATAAAGGTCAGGATCTGGGGGAAGCAGATACACAGATAGGAAATGAGGTCAAGAATACAAGGAGGAGAGAATTATTTGCCAAGTTAAATCCCAGAACACAAGACAACGTGCAAAACGCTAAGTTGAGGTCAGCTGAGGCAGTAGAAACAACATAATTCATGTTTTGAAACTAATTAATAATAGAGGAAAGAGTATTCCGAATGGTAGCTCAGGTCCTGCTTCTCCACCGATTCCCGCTGTGCTGATGGCTGGAGGGGGTGAAACTGAACCGAAAAGTACCATCGGCATCATGGTGGCACTTGAGTTGCTTTTCCATCTAGCGCAACATGTGAATGTGTTTTTAGGACTGAAATAAAGGGGTAAAGACGTGAGTCTATATGTCACATTTTCTGCAAAGATGTACTAAAAATTTTAAAATCTAACTTCCAGAGATACAGGAGCCATGATGTTACTGTAGAGGTTCTACCCAGTGTAATTGGATACAAAATGGAAAAGAAAGTAAAATTGTCTGTATCAGTTTGCTAGGGCTGCTGTCGTGGAGCTCCACAGACCAAGGGGCTTAAGCAAGAGCTCTAGGTTTGGATTTAGCGTCTGGGATATTTTTCTGCCGACGCAGCAAATATAAGACATAATGTTCCCTGTGAGTGCTCCCAACTAACTTTTCTGCATGCAAGAAACGGCTTTCTAGGTGGTTGTGAGGATCTTCTCTCCCATTCACAATCCTTTCTACTTCAAAGCCATGGAGTGTCATCTGCTAGGAGTTCATGATGATCTACGGGTGTCCACAATATCTAGAGCTGTCTTTGCCTAGTTTACTTGTCATGACTTTTGTTATTATTATCAATATGAAAATAATAGGATTATTATTATTATCATTACCAAGGAAAGGATAATAGCACTGAATATTAAAAAAGTGGCTTATCTCAAACTCTGACTTTTTTTATGTCATCATTTTGTATTTTTGTTGACTTCTTACTTGATTGCCTTGTGATCAGATAATGTGTTCTGTGTTATTTCTATATTTTAGAATTTATGGAATTATTGTGGCTTAATATGTGATAGATTTTTGTAAATGCTTAAAGGGGATTTCTGAAACGTTGTTTTTATTTTGAGAATATTGAATGCAATATCCTCCTTTAAGTTCTACAGTACTGTTATTTAGGGCCTTTCAAGCCTTACCTGGTTTTCCATCTACTTGATTTATCATGTGCTGAGCTGCATACTGTTATTGGCTTTCTATGTCTACTTGTGTTTTCTGCAGTTTTGGTCTTTTGAGTTTTGCAGCTGTTATTTGGTGCATAAAAATCCTTGAGAGATGCTATGGATTGCATTCTGTGTTGTTTAAAAGTGTTCAATTTTTTAATGCCTTTTGCTTTGCCTTAATAATTGCTTAATAGTAATATTACAAATCTTGCTTTTTCCAACATGATTCATATCTTTTTGCATTTTTGCTTTCAGCCTCACTTTATTTTAAGTAAGTATCTCACATCTGGTTGGTTATTATTTTACAGTCAATCTAATAGATTAATGTATTCTATTACACATGATATGACAAATATATTGTGATCTAGTTCTAATTGCATATTGTTCTGTTTTTATTGTTTCCTTTGTTTTCTATGATTTGCCAAAAAAGAATGATTTAGAGCACAATTTAAAATATTGAAAAACTGTTTTCTCCCTAGCCATTAGTTGCAATGATTACTACTTAACTCCAGCTTTCTCTTCCACATTAAGGAAGACAGTAACCATGAGTCTTTCTTAGTGTCAAATCCCCAGTCATGTACAATCTCCATGACTTCCCAGCTCTAAGCTTTTGAGTTAGCATTTTAGGTCTTTTTTTCTGCTGACATATCACATATAAGGCGTAATGTTCCTAGTGAATGTGCCTAACTAACTTTCCCGCATGGAAGAAACTGCTTTCTTGTCTCTCTCGCTTGCAGTGTTTTCTATTTAAAATCATGCAGTGTAATTAGGTAGAAAAAGAGTTCATCATGATCTATGTGTGTCCCTAATTTTTAGAACTGTCTATTCCTAGTTTGTATTTTTTTTTAAGAGTTATTTGCTCAAATGGATCTTTCCTCCTGTTCCTTTAACTCTCAGAGCCTTAGACTCAAGGTTTATTGAATTATTTAGGAAAATCTTCACTTCTCTTAAATCTTACCACTTACATAAACTTACATCTAATGGGGACTGTGACTCTTTTTTCTCCTCCTACATTCCCTTTCCAGTCTACATTATAAACACACACTCATACCCAACTTGGTTTTTAGAATTGTGCAATCATACATTCTTTTCTCAGTAGTAAGCATGAGTGTTATTCATCTTCTTTGTAAACTCTTAGAGATAGCGATGTCAGTGAATGCAATTTGATGATGATAAATATTGAATAAATAGTGCTTTGCCACCAACATTTCATTTTTAAGAAAAAAATTTACTTTAAACCATGTGTGTAATTTCAACTGAAGAAATAAATTTGGGGTGGTAACTTATCTATTTCAAGGTCAAGATGATTAATTATTTGATTCATCAACAGGAAAATGGAATTTCCGTATATCTTCAAACTTGACTTTTAGCCCAGATTTGGACAAATACACACCTTCTCTTTTTAGTTCATTTCATTTACAGCTGAATTAGTCATAGTTTCCTCACAGTCTGCAAAAACATCAGCAGCTATTAACCATTTTATTTCCATTTTATCAAAAACCTGTTTGCACTAACTTATGTCCTCACGATCTACTCCTGTTAGCACAAAGATCTCACATCTTTAAAAGTGATTAATTCTTAGACAAATAAAAGTTTAAAAAAAATCTACTTCTACATAACATTTTATTTGTGTGTGCAGTGAAAACTATAAGTTCTGAACACCCATGCTTATAATTGTTTTAATGAATTAAGATATACTGTAATTAAAATGATTTTAGATCATTAAAATAGTGAAATATCTGCAAAACGGACTCCTATTCAAAGTTGTTGATTAGAGATGGTTTATTGCTCTTAATGCTATGACAATATTAGAAATACATTTTGACTTTAATTTTTCTTAAAACTTTTTATATTGCACTGTCTTCAAAAGACACTGTGTTTTTTGAAAACAAATGGCTGGTGTATTAATTAGTAGCATGTGCTTAGGAGTTAGACAGCATGGAATTAAATGCCTTCTTCATAACTCACTGGCCATTACATAAACTCTCCTTACTTCAGTTTACTTATCTATAAAATAAGGATAAAAACCGTTCCTAGTTCACAGCATTGTTGTACAGATTAAGAGTGGATACACGTAAAGTTCTTAAAAGAAGGCTTGACATTTATAAGCACCACACTAAGGTTAGCTCTATTTTTATATATAGTGTAGTTAGTGTATATATAGTGTAGTAATATATAGTGTAGGATATATATAGTGTAGAATTAAAGTCATGGACACCAGAGCTAGGCAATCCTGGGGACCAATCCCGGTTTGACCACATGTCAGCTTGGCACTCGTAGTGCATTTATTTACTCTCTCCTTCAAGCTTGAATCTTTCCTATCTGTTAAGTGACGATAATAAAACATATTTGCCATATTAGAAGAAAACCTTAGCATGATACCTACAGTAAGAACTCAATGGCCCAGAAACTCACAATATGTTTTAGAAAGTCTTTTAAATATTTTTTAAAAGATTTATTTATTTATTTGAGGGGGGAGGGGCAGAGGGAGAGAGAATCTTAAGAGGACTCCCCACTGACCACGGAGCCTGACCCCATGACCCAGGGGTCCCGAGTCTTTTAACTAGTCTTTAAATATATATATATATATATATATATATATATATATATATACATTTGCTCTTCGTTTCTGTATATATACAGAGCAACTTTTAATGGTATGGTAAAGAGAGGCCAAAAGAAAAGAAAAAGAAAAAAGGGGGCAGGGAAGGGAGAAGAGAGAAGAGAGAAGGAATGGAAAGATGGAAGGAAGGAAGGAAGGAAGGAAGGAAGGAAGGAAGGAAGGAAGGAAGGAAGGAAGGAAGGAAGGAAGGAAGGAAGGGAGAAAGGAAAATAAGAAGAAAGAGGCTTATATTCCGTGGTATTTTTAGGTGTATAAAGAATATTACTTTCTTAAGTGCCAGACTTTGGAGGCAGACAGTAATGAAAATCCCTTTGACTCAAGTTAACAGAACTCTGTCTCTCATTCCTTACTCCAAAGCCTATTTAGTCTTTGTCCTCATTTATCCACACACAAATTCCATGCTGATCCGGAGTTCTTGCAGGATTGGCAAATGTCTGTGTGGGGAGGCTCAACTTCCCTAGAATAGTTTCTTCACAGATAAGCCACCATTGAAAATACTGTTCTTTATAAAAATGCCTATTCCTATCTATTATCTCTTAACAGCGAAGCTAGAAGCAAGGCACTATAGAATAAAGTTTGAATGAGGTACACGATGAAGAATATTTTAAAAATCCAGTTGATTTCCTGGACGGTGTGATCTGTTTCGCAGGCCCTAAGAATCTCAGAAAGTAACAACCTTTGAAGAATGTTAGACGTAATTTTCTTTAAATTTAAAATACAAAATAAAATGATTGTTTTTGTAAATACTCATATTTTGTAAACACAGCAAGAAACCATTAAGCACATTCTTGGAATTTTTGTAAACTTTTGTTAACTTATGGATCAAAAAATCATAACTTTAAAATAGTTCCTGTTTTACAATGGTTAAAAATAACCTCTTAGGGGGAAAAAAAAAGCATGTATTCAGGACTAGAGGTCAGTACAAATAGGACCATGACTCACAGAAATCACATTAGCATTCCATCTGAAAAAGCAAGTAGAATAATTTGTATTTATATTTATACTATGCACATATTAGGTGTATCAAGACTGAATCAGATCAGAAGACCTCTCTCCACAAATTGGCCCACTAGCCTCTCAACTGTATACTCCCTCCCCTCTAATGACTTAGTTGTAGCACATTTTACATAGGATATATGTAGGCATTTCTTTTTTTTTTTTTTTTAAGATTTTATTTATTTGACAGAGAGAAACACAGCGAGAGAGGGAACACAAGCAGAGGGAATGGTAGCAGGAGAAGCAGGCTTCCCACTGAGCAGGGAGCCTGATGAGGGGCTCCATCCCAGGACTCCGGGATCATGACCCGAGCTGAAGGCAGATGCCTAAAGGCTGAGCCACCCAGGCGCCCCTATGTAGGCATTTCTTTCTCGAAGTTCTCACCACTAATTGAGCTCTGACCCTGTTCCTCA
>CM053614.1:23788015-23826769 GCA_028646535.1 Procyon lotor
ATTGATTCAAGTATAAATTTTCCTTGATAAGAAACAATTTTACCTAACTGTGAAATGATTAATGGCACATAGCTCTGTAAGTCAAGGTACTTATACAAAAATGTGGCGAAATGATAATTCTATGACTGATTGAACCAAGGAGTGTCATTATTGATAGAATTCTATGCTTGTAGAATTCTATAAGCAAAGATATTTATACAGAGAATGTGGTAACTCATACACTCCCTTTAGAATAAAACATCGCTTCATTTTGTTTTGTTTTGCTTAACTCTCTAAAACAAAAACTACAATGCAAGGCAGGTTATGTAAATTATGTTGGATTTAGATTTGTAGATTTATTGATCAGACCCTAAATTTTAAAACCTGACCAAATAGTAATTAATGGCCTAAATGTTTTCTAAGTGTATATTTTAGAGTAAATGTATGAAGCTAGTATAAATTAATTGATTCACTGGAATTTCAACTAAAATCCATTAATACATATTAAAACATAGCAAAACACATTTCTTTAAGAAGAGGGTCCTTGCTTTAAAGTTGGTATCCTTAGAAGATATTATTAAACTGTAGATCAGTGACTCAGTGAAATTCACAGGAAATAGTATTTCCCATTAAAAATTCCCAAAACAGCTCATTGAGCACGCTATATGAGTTCACTTCTGGTAATTTCTAGAAAGTATTCTTGAAGTGCATAGAATTCGAAATTGAAAACGCTGGGGGAAGGAACTGCAGTGCCTGGCCCTTTGCTTCCACTAGTCCTACGTTTTCAGTCTGCATCCTTCTGGTCTTTTACTATTTGCCCTTTACAGTTAGGAAAGGAAAAACAACAGCAATAACAACAAAATCATATGAAAAGGTAAACAAGATAAAGAAGTGAAGAAGGATAAGGCAAGAGGCTCACTTAGAGCAATTAGAACATGCTTAGAAGTTGCACTGTGGTTTGCATTCCCTCAAAATTCATACGTTGACATTTTATTCTCCAATGTGATCGTATTTGGAGGTGGGGCTTTGGGGAGATCCTTAGATTAGATGAGGAAATGAGAGTGGGGCTCCATGATAGGATTAGTGCCCTTGTAAGAGGAGACCAGAGCCCTCTGTCTCCACTACATGAGGACACAGTGAGAAGGTGGCTATCTGCATATTAAGAACAGAGCTCTCACCAGGTACCGAATCTCTAGGCACCTGATCTTGGACTTTCCAGGCCCTGGAACAGTGAGAAATGAATGCCTGTTGTTTAAGACTCCAGTCTATGGTATTTTTGTTTTCACAGTCTGAACTGACCGATACAAGCATTCTGTCAAGGAAGAATGTTCTAGGCAGAGGGAACAAATAGTAAAAAACCCTAAGGGAGGTTATAGAAATAGCAAGTAGCCTGGTATGAAGGGAACAGGGTAGAAAAAGGAGGCTACATCAACCGATAAAATATCCTTAAACTTGATCAACCAAAATGGCATCATTTAGTCTTATGCTAACCCAATAGGCTTATTATAAACCTATAACCAAGCAAGGGTTGGTTTAATTTAGAGAATTAAACCTTTTATTTAGAGAATGAATAAATTGTTTTAATAATTTATTGCTAATAATAAATTATCAGCCCTCTAATTATTAACCCTTTAATTTAGAGAATTAAACAAAAGTTTCTCCTTTGGTGAAGTTAGTTGCTGTCACTATGGGAGCAGGCAATTTGGGGATTATCAGAAAAACTCTTGTCCACATCATTCCAGGACACTTTCCCTAGAGGACATTATATTTTAATAACAACCACAGTAATTTTACCCTTAAAAGTTGCTCTGTTTTGTGTAATGTCTTATTCATTCTGAGACTGCCTCTTCTCTTTTCTCTAGAAGAAGAAATCCATCTCCATAATAGTACAAAGTGCAGAGTCACGTATGTAGTTATTAGCTCGACGAACTGATAAGATCCGTATGTTTTACTTCCCCTGAACAAACATACTGTGGCCACTTTCAAAATGCACCGTCAGCCCTCATCAACGCTCTTTTAAATAACTCTCCAAGTTCGCCAACCCATCATAAGTTAGCATAAATGCCACAATCAGTTTGCTTTATGACTTAATGTACCTAAAGAAAATCCCTTGATTCTTTTTTGAATATAAACTACACATCTAGCAAGCCTAATTAAGCAACTGAGGTTTGTTGAGAGTCACGTTGAATTTGTGTGCCTCTCTCCCATTCTGACGTCCTTGTAATTGACAAAGTCCAGCTGTAAAATTTGAGTCTATCTTATTTTCCACGACAATTTGGTGAAGACTTAGGAGGATCATCAGATCCGGAGAAGATTGGAGGGAAATCAGGTTGAGCACCAAGTAGGAAAGGTAAAACTCCCTGCTGTTTTCAACCTCTTAGCTTCCCCTTTACTCTCCTGGGTTGTTGAGGCTGTTTCATCCTAGATCTGTTTTTTATTCAAAGGCATTGTTTTAGCAAAAAATTATAAATTAATTCTGTGTCTAGCTCCTGGGAGACTAGATAATTCCCACTCTGAGTTCTTTCTGACAATAAGCAATTCTGCAAACTCTTTTTTTTTAATTCTGCAATCTCTTGACACCAACTGAGCATCTTATAATTTAATCTTATTCTGATACTAACTACCGAAAGGGAGGATCAGACTCCACAGATTTAGGGGTTCAGTTCCACAAGATTGCTCTGACTCTGGATGCCAGTCCCAAGGCCCAAGGCCCTGGGCTATCTGCACTTCTGTCTGAGTTGGCTACAAATTCTGGGATCCCCACAACTCCCCAACCCACCTCATCTCAGTAATTCACTAGAATTAAAAGGAAAAACACTTTACTTACATTTACAGGATACAACTCAATGACATCCACACGATAGAGATCTCTGGGTCAAGATACAAGTATTGGGGGTAGCAGGGAGTTTCCATACTTTCTCAGGGCACATCAGCCTCCCAGCCCCCTTGATTGCCTTATTGTTTAGCTTTTTGCAGTTTTTTTAAATTGAGATTTCATTGCATGGATTTGGCTGATTTAATCATTGGCCTTAGTGATTGAACTCCATCTCCAGCCTCTCTCTCCCCTGCTCAGGGGTTGAGGATTGATGCTAAAAGTTCTAACCCTCTAATTACCTGGTTGATTTTTCTTGTGATCAGCCTCATCCTGGAGCTGACCAGGGGCCTGCCAAGTCATCTCATTAGTAAGTCAGGTATTGTTTAAATAACAATTTTGTTATTTAATAACAAGAATAATTTTGTTTAATAACAAAAATTCATTTTGTTATGAATAACAAAGGAACTCCTATCATTCAGGAGGTCCAATAGTTTTAGGAGCTCTGGGTCAAGAACCAGGGACAAAGACCAAACATATTTTTTTATTATACCACACCTACCTATTTTATATCTTTCCTACTAGACACCGTAAAAAGTTTGAAGTGTTTTTATGAACCAATTTAAAGTTTCCTAGCCAAAGCTGGGAAAGATAAACGACAGAAGAGGAAAGACTTTTAAGTAGACTGTCAACTATTAAATGTTGACATAATGATGGAGTTTGAAAGTAATCATTTGGCAACAATCAGTTCAGGCAACAATTATCAGTGGATGCCGGAACAAGGGAGTATGAGTGTGATGAGAACTAAGATATTTAAATAGTCTCAAAGTATTTTCCCAAAGTACTTATTAGTTAAAGGGGAACTATATAATTTTACAATGGAGAAGTCTTGCAGACATTACCTAAACACAAGTGACTAATGTTAATATCAACAGAAATGAGGCAAACTGGTATCATGTGTGTCCTCACATGATGCTTTGGAAGAATCCAAAATTTCTTTTGCATTATTCTTGACAAAAATGTAGAACCTGAATCTAATTGTGGGGGAATATCAGGCAAGTCCAAATTAAGAATATTCTACAAGATAATTGGCTTATCCTCTTCAACGATTGTCAAGACCATGCAAGACAGAAGAAAAATGGCGGAGGAACTGTTCCAGATTAAAAAAAACTAATACACGAGAGCTACATGCCATGTATGATATTTGATTCTGCACTGGATTTTTTCCTTAATTAAGATGTTATTAGGAGAATGGGGAGAAATAAAAAGGATGTTGAGATAATGATAGTGTATCATTGTTAATTTTCTGATTTTCATAATTGTACCATAGACATGTAAGAGTGATTTTTTTCCCCAGAAAATAAATACATGCTGAAGTGTTTGGGCCAGAGGGATTCATGTCTGTGGCTACTCTTGAATTGTTCAGAGTGTGTATCTATCTATCTATCTATCTATCTATCTATCTATCTGCACACACACATATACACACACATACACACATCTATATGGTATATTAATAGTTGGGGAATCTGAATGAAGAATAAACTTGAAATTATTTCAAAATAAAAAGTTATACACAAGAAGTTCAGCTATCCTATTTTTTCAAGGCCAAGGAAATCTGTGGTCTTATGGGACCTCTTATAAGGCCCCAGAAAGGGCTCTAGTGATGAAATAATGTGTCATAACAAATTACCAAAATCTTGGTGACCTGAAACCAGAGAAATTTACTGTCTCATAGTTCTGGAGGCCAGAAGTCTGAAATCTCAGTGTTGGCAGGACAATGCTCCCTTCTGGAGCCTCTAGGGGAGAATCCTTCCTTCCCTCCCTGGCTTCTGGGGGCTGTCAGCATCTTCGTGGCTCCATCATTCCAGTGTCTGCGTCTGTGATCGCATGGTCTTCTCTGTGTCTCAGTCTCCCTTTCTCTTACAAGGATACTTGTCATTTGTTTTAAGGCACACCTGGGGAATCCAGGGTGATCTCATCTCAACATCTTTAACTTAATTACATCCGAAAAGACTCTTTTCCCCAGATGAGGTCATATTCACAAGTTTGGGGGTTAGAACATGGCTATCTCTTTTGGGGGTCACTCCATAGGGTTCCATGTTTTTTGCAAAATTGCAAAAAAAGATGTTTCCAATGCACTTGTTGAAGCCTTATGTCTCTTTCCACTGCATTGTTTCCTTTGTCATATTTTTGCTTGTGTTAGGTGGTTTCAGAGTTGTAAGCCATTTGAGGATCTGAAGGGAATTTGAGCTGGACAAATATTTAATGTGAATCTAGAAGCATATATGCATGTATTTGTAGTCACTTGTAAGTACAGTTAAGTTATTGGTAGCATCCAGGTGTAGGGAGGGTTTGCAGAAATCCTTCCATACCCACTGTAGTGACTCACCCAAGGCCAAGATATGAAGGTGCAGAGTCATAAGGATATCATGATATGAATGTGTCCCACAGCAACCAGCACAGAAAGCATATGAGTCAAAGAAAAGAGGTGAGGACTTAAATCTGTGAAACAAGAAGTTAACATGTGGAAATTTCTTCCAATCATTTGGTATATGAAGTCTTGAGTACAACATTTAGTTCTCACCAATGCCTTGTCCAAAAAAAAAAAAAGTTTCTCTTATCAGGAATATACTTAATAAAAGAACATATAGAACCGTAAATGCACAATGTATATTTGTTCAATATGGAAATTAAGCTAAATTTTACTTAACAGAATTCCTGTATTTAAGACACCCAGTTTTAGTTGTACTATGAGCAATTAGTGTAAGTGTGGGAAATTACACATTTTACATAAATACTGATTTTGGGGGGCACCTGGGTGGCTCAGTGGGTTAAAGCCTCTGCCTTCGGCTCAGGTCATGATCTCGGGGTCCTGGGATTGAGCCCCACATCCGGCTCTCTGCTTAGCAGAGAGCCTGCTTTCCCCTCCCCCTCTGCCTGCCTCTCTGCCTACTTGTGATCTCTCTCTGTGTGTCAAACAAATAAATAAAATCTGAAAAAAAAAATACTGATTTTTGTATTGAATTTTGTATTTCTATTATTTTTCTTGAAGGGGGCCTCCAAACCGTATGTGCCACTCCAACTAGTCTAAGAGGTATTGAATAGACACTGAAATTTGAATATATATATATATAAATGTTACTGATTCTGTTTTAATGTGAAGCTATCTTTATTTTATAGAGATGTAGGACTTAGTATCTCAAAATAACTCCCAGCACTGTGATTTATAAAAATATAGTTTTTAAAATTAAAATGTTCTTCAGAAATCTCAAGTTCTTGAGGTGCCTGGGTGGCTCAGTTGTTAAGTGTCTGCCTTCAGCTCAGGTCATGATTCCAGGGTCCTGGGATCAAGCCCTGCCCCTGAATTAAACAATTTTGATCAAAACTTCCAGCACAGTCTTACTTCAATAATAAATTTAATTTTTGGTTTGATGAAAATGGGCCACAGACTAAATAATAAATAAATACCTTAATTAACACAAATATATTTTTTTTAAAGGTGGCAGTTTTAAATCTTGCTTAGTGGAAAAGCCCTGGATATAAAACATTAAAAGTTATGGGCAAGAGGTTATTCAAACCAACCTTACACCTCTCTATGCAGCCCCTCTTTATTTTACACAACAT
Organism: Procyon lotor; assembly: GCA_028646535.1. NCBI lineage: Eukaryota > Metazoa > Chordata > Mammalia > Carnivora > Procyonidae > Procyon > Procyon lotor. The sequence goes on from CM053614.1 coordinate 23,794,434, forward strand.
TTTGAATGCACTTAATGCTCCTGAATTATAGACTTAAAAATGGTTAAAATGGTGGGGCACCTGGGTGGCGCAATCATTTAAATGTCTGACTCTTGATTTCCATTTAGGTCATGATCTCAGGGTCCTGAAATACAGTCCCATTGGGCTCTGTGCTGGGGGTGGAGCCTGCTTAAGATTCTCTCTCTTTCCTTCTCCCCTTGACCCTACCTCCCCCTTCTCTTTCTCTTTCCTACACTCCTTGTCTTAAAAAAAAAGTGCTTAAAATAGCAAATTTTAGGTTATGTGTATTTCTATAAAAATGTATAATTAGCATATAAATATTTCATTTTATTTCTTTTTTTAAAATTTTATTTATTTATTTGACAGAGAAGACACAGTGAGAGAAGGAAGGAAGGGGGGGAGTGGGAGAGGGAGAAGCAGGCTTCCTGCCAAACAGGGAGCCCGTCGTGGGGCTTGATCCCAGGACCTTGGGATCATGACCTGAGCCAAAAGCAGATGCTTAATGATTGAACCACTCAGGTGCCCCTAAATATCTCATTTTAAAAACCTCTAGAGGTTTTCCAAATTTTTTTATATTTTGGGGGAAATTTTTCATAAGTCAATATCACAGATGGTGTCATAATCAACATGTTTTGTGACATACAATCCAGTATCTTTTTGATGGATATTAATCATAATCCCTAGGAAAGCCAGTCAAGGAACCTCAGTTTGTGGCTGCCTCCTTATTCCTCCCTACTTGTAGCCTTAGTAAATGGCAAGGTCTTCATTTGAACTTTGGCTGTATGGTTTCATGTCCCCATTACTTCTATTACATAGATGTCTGCTCTTACTGTTTTTGTTTGTTTGTTTGTTTGTTGTTTGTTTTACTAACTGCGGCCTCTTTGTTGCATTCAGACTTCCAAAAAGGGAGTCATGTGATCACAGTTCGTCCCTATCCAAATCACAGCTACTCTAATTAGCAGAGCTCTTAGAAGTTGCTGGACCAGGTCTTCTCTGGTTCAGGCAATGATCTGTTCACCATCCACCATGCTTTGGCCAGATTTCCCTGGGCATGAGACACATGCAATATCATTGAGCATTAAACAACCACTTTGAAGGGTTAGTGCAGCATGCATTGGATGCATAGATATACTGCATGTGTTGAACATCTGTATCAGCCACATTAAAATTAAGGCCATCACTATGTACAAGCCTAGGCACACTCTGTGAACTAATGCACTAGCTGAAACAGTTAATCAGAATCCGCTGGGCTGAAAGGCAGACTCGTCTCGGGTACTGGCCTCAGATTCCTAATCCAACTAAAGGCTTAAAGAACGGTAGCCAATCGTGTCCTGTTGCATATTTGTGGGATCTCATCTGTCATAATTACTTTATCTTTTTCTTAATATATTTCATCTACATTTCATCACCATCAATTGAAGCCATAGTTTATCTAAAACGACCAGATAATATCACTGCAACAAGATAATATCACTGCTACCAAGACCCTGGACCACAGCCAGTCTTCTGGCATTTCAGGGATCTTCCATGCAACCCAACACCACTGAGAACAGGATGTTGAAGCAGCTGTTACCCTACCCTGCAAGGGGGTCTTTGCAATCATCCAGCAGAAGAAACACACAGCAAATTGTACAAACCAAATTCAAGTCTTGCAATAATGCCTTGAACAAAACACAGTCTTCTTGGGTAAGAGTTGACTCGAATAAGCCAAAGCAGACCTGGAACTACAGTAGCCATTTCCCAATAAAAGCCTCTCCCTTGGTAAAATTAGAGAATATGTTAATTTATGTATGTGTACATTTGTGTCGAGTATCCGACTCAGGATTTTAGTGGAAGTGATTTTTCAGATTGCTCCTGTTGATTGAAGAAGAAAGAGCTAAGGCGAGGAGTAGGAAGAGGAGATAAATCAAGCAACAGGGAGAAGGTTTTCTTTCGCAGTCAAGCCTTGGAAAAGGTAAAGACTGTGAAAAAGAAGAAAACGGGGTCCCAGAAGAGGTCTAAGTGAGCTGAGTCACGTACAAAATAATGCTGGTGGAGACGAACTGGATCTCTGGGGGCGTGGAAGGAGGAGGGGGCTGGCATGGAGATGTCAGCGGCTCTGAGTCATTAAATCAGAAGGGCCTTAAGCAAAAAACAGTCTTCTCCATGTGAGATGGCAGTTATTAAACAATGAACGATGCTGGCCTTTCTCTTCCCCCTTATCTTTTAAAATAAATTCTGGCTTCATCTAGTTGGTTCCTGTCCCCCGACCCCCACCCCCACTGATCATCTCCAAAAAGGGTCCTGTCTCCGTCCACTTGTCTTTGGGGCTTTCCTGATGAACCGTTAGAAGAAGGAGTGGGGGCTGAATTGGAGTCTAAACTCGCTTGAGGATTAAAACTCTTAGGGAAGTTTTTCAGAGGAATTTTGAAGAGAGTAGCACAGAATATGAGAGAGGAGTTGAGGAGTGAAGGAAGAATTTTAAATATTACATTAGAAATATGCCTCCTTCGTGGACTTTAAGATAAACATGTGAAGGGCTTAAATTATCTTAAAATTATCTCTTTGGTTGTATTCTGAGTACATTGCTGATCTGACCTCACGGGTTGCTGGACCTCACGGGCTATGAGTCTATAAACATTGAACGTATGTATGCGTATACCTTATTGAAGCTGCAGTGAGGAAAGGGAGGCTTGGTAGTGATTTAGGTGGTAAATCAAAAATAATAGCAGAGAACAAATTATTACTTGCTTTCATTAATTGTTATTGATCTTAGCCTTAGTGATAAGAATTTATTTTCTGCTTTGTGTAGTGAACATAAAAGTGTAACGACTTTAATTGGCTAATTCCTGAATTCAGTTACTCTAGTCTATTTTTCTTGACTAACTTCTCCTACACAGAAATTTTCAAAGATGTGACCTCTATAGTTAAGGAGCTATTATTAGAGTTGTAAAACTTTTATTTTCTGTAAATTTTATAGCTCACCCTAACTGTACAGTTTTGTCTCTCCTTCCGCACATAAATTTCAGACATACCATCAACATACAAATAGACATGTATACAGGTGTGCCTTTATACCCCCGACCTCTCCCTTTATCTCCCCGCCCTGTCTCTGTCTCTTCTTTCTCTCTCTCTCTCTCTCTCTCTCTCTCTCTCTCTCTCTCACACACACACACACACACAAACACACTTTATTTATTTATTGGCACAGCTAAAAATGTGACAATAAGATGAATAATGCATGTCCCTTGGCCAAAGTCAAATAATTGATGGCAGTTCTGTGAGCCTCACAGTTTTAGCCCTTATAAAAAGGATCCTGCAATTTAAAATATAATTGGTAAAGGCCTAGATGTCCTGGCAAGACACAACTTGAATATTGCTGCAATCTGAGTTGAGTAAATTTGGTGAGAGACCTAGCTATAACTAAAGAGCCTAGCTTCCAGTAGCTCTATTTATGGCTACTTGGATCTCATATAAAGACTCTGCACGGCCTGAAAAGCTGCCGGTGAACCACGGCATTGAGTTAGCCTTGGCTGAGCCCTGCCAGAGAAGCAACCATCTGGTGGAGCCTGATCAGGTTCAACCTGGAGTTTTTAACAAGGTCTCTTCCACAATAGCAACATCTAGTGTAGAGCAGCCTTCTGGTTGACTAGGTGGTCTTCTCAGAGGCAGTATCGTCAAAGAAAAACCAGAACTTGGCAGTACTTAGAGCAGTGAAAACAGATTTTATTCAGAAAAACTATTGCAATAGGTGAAAGGGACCTCAGTATAAAACTGGGCTGAATTCTGAATATAACAAGAGAAAGTGGAAATTTTTACCCAAGGAGTAGGCTGGGGTTTCGTGGGTAGAAAATTACCAAGGGGAACGATCAGGAGTAAGAGGGAATTCTGGCAAAACTGACCTAGCAGGACTCTTGGTGATTTCAGGCCAGAGTGATCAGACATCACTTGGGGGGATAGGGGATGATGAGGAGCCTGATTAGATATTCACAGTGGTCAGATATCAAGGATGGGGGAGGGGATACTGTTTAAACCAACTTAACAAGGATCTTGCTAAAATTGGACAAAGTGAGATGAACCCAGCAACCCCAAAGTCAAGGTTTAGTTGAAAATGGGCTCACCGGAGCCTGATTCTAGTGTAGATATGGACAGAATATTTGTCAGCGTAGACTGGATGAGTCATCTGTATCTGCATCCGTGTTCTGTGAGTCAAGTGTGTGGGTCAGAAGGGGTCAACAGCAAGGGCAGCTTCAGAGCTTGCCCTCTCCATTAGTTCCAGACATAATGTCAACCTCTACAAAGTTTTCATTTTCCGCTTTAGATAATAGATACAAAACTTAACTCAATTTCCATCCCTAATGTATTTTATGAACATATAATTTGCTATTGGAATTTTTGCTTTCCTCAATCTTCTAAGGCAATGCAAACTTCCTGAAGTTAGTGAGACTAATTGATCTGCACTACGTGAAGTCCTAAGAAGACCTAGTCCCCCAAGTTTTTGCTTTTCCACAAGTAAAAATTGGTCAACCAAGATGAACTCTTTACTCTCCATGATAAGAGCCTTTCTTTACACTCAAATTCCTACTTCTCCCTGGGAAGTCCCATCGTGGCCTCTATCAGAACCTCCTTGAGGAAACTCTACAAGTTTGACTCAGTTTTATTCATCACACACCCTCAAAAATATAATCTTTTGCCTCAGCCTTAATTGTAATTAAAAAATCACTTTCAGGAAGATGATATTTTATTGTGAGAATTAGGGATTAATGGAATAACTTTAGATAGGGTTCTAGTTTTTTCTGAACCTTGGGCAGAAGCATGGGACTGACCCCCTTTTGTGTTTAAAGTACCATTTCAGCACTGGCACAGCTTTTGAAACCTTTGATGAGGGAGAGATATAGAGTGTCACAAATGATTCTCTCCTTCCCTCCTGAGAGTATGCATTCAAACCCCGGAGGCTTTAATTACTCCCAAAAAACACTTGTTGGTTTTTTTCTGTCCAGCTAAACTAGAAGCATAATCTCTGATTCTTTGGTCACTCTTCTAATGAACGTGTGAGTGTCTAGCTTTGCTTCCCAAGGCCCCCCTACCTTTCCATCAGCCTTCTCATTTCCCCCTATTTCTCATTTCCTTGTGTGCATGATATTTCTGGGAAGAAAAGTAAATGCCACCATGACATTTAACTATGGCTTCCACACCTCTATCCAGGAGGAAGCCATGCTACTCAGAAGTTCATAGTGTTATCTTACACTGAATTTTGCTGGCCAACATCAGTATTTTCCAATTGGTGCAAGGATCTGAGACCGTGCATTCTACTTAGGTGGAATAAGGCTTAAGTATGAGGTCCTAATCTGCCAATGGACATCTTCCCCACACCTCCTCTGTGGAGATAAAGGCCTTCAGACTTTGTCTGCTGTATTAGGACTTGGAAACACGGGGAGACTGAGACAGTCCACAGATTCTCCCTCCTTAAGTGGGCCATGAATTACTCAGGTCTAAATTTCAGTCACCGCTGAGTAAGAGACTAACCATATTTTCTGTGATTAATGTGGCATTGATGAGTCACTTACATATATCCTCTTTTCACTCTGTTGTTAAACTTAAAACAGTTGCACAGAAAAGGGTATCTGAGTCAGCACATTTTTTCCACTGTCTCCTTAAGAATCATTTCCTTATATTTTACATACCATCCTGTCTTTTCTGAAAAGATTATGGCCAAACCAAGATAACTAAATGTAGGCTTAAAAAGTCATAATATGAGAATTAATGTTCTTTATAAGTTTATTTTTAGAGAAATTGAAGATCTCATGAATTAGCTCAATTTACATAAGAAATTTCATTTTATCACTTTATCTTAGGATTTGGTGCAGTTCCCTCAGAATCAACTTGCTAATGGACAGATTCATAATAATTTAACTTGATCTATATTTATTTGAAATGGATTATAAAATTTTTGAAAATCACAATTGGAAAGAAGTAATAAATAAAGCTACAAACTAGCAACATTTTATTTCATTTAACCAAGTTAATTCATTGATACATTTCTTAAGAACATACTCAGAAAAGAAAAAAGATAAATGCTCACCTAGGTCTAATTTGGAATATCACTGCAAGAAGTCATTATGCAAAGTCATGCTTTGTTAGAAAAAAAATTATGCAGGATAGATTTTGATATTAACTGCTGTATATTTGAATGGATTGAGGCCCTGGTTAGCAATGGATAAAACAATCAGTTCATGAAGGAGAAAAAGGGCTCAGAGATTCCAGAAATCTGATGAATGTCTATTCTTTTTTTTTTTTTTTTGAAGATGTACTTAATTTCTTTTAGAGAGAGAGAGCATGCACACACACAGTGGGTAGGAGGCAGAGGGAAAGGAAGAAAGAGAATCTCAAGCAGACTCTCTGCTGAGACTCCCTGCTGAGCTCCAATGGGGCTAGGTCTCAGGATGCTGAGATCATGACCTGAGCGGAAATCAAAAGTCAGAGGCTTTAACCCACTGAGCCACCCAGGTGCCCCATCAATGCCTAGTCATGATAACCTTATTCCACATTATCTCTTTTCTCTAATGTGATTCTTCTACTTTCCAACAAGATTTCTCAAATAAGTACCTTTTATGTATGTATCTTTTGTATCTTGTAACAATTATTTGTATTTTATAATAATTTCTCCTGAAAGATTCCATTTTTATGTCACTGAAATGGACATGCATGCTTACTTTAAAAATACTTAATTAATTCCCTTTTTTAAAAATCATGTTTTAGGGGTGCCTGGGTGGCTCATGGGTTAAAACCTCTGCCTTTGGCTCAGGTCATGATCTCTGGGTCCTGAGATCGAGCCCCACGTCGGGCTCTCTGCTCAGCAGGGAGCCTGCTTCCCCCTCTCTCTCTGCCTGCCTCTCTGCCTACTTGTGATGTCTCTCTCTCTCTGTCAAATAAATAAATAAAATTAAAAAAGAAATAAAAACCATGTTTTAAAAACAACTTTTCTTGGTCTTTCCAGTTTGAAAAATATTATTTAAACTAATTATTTAATAAAACTGGAAACTTTGTTACTTCTGACAAAAGAATAGATTTATTTCCCACATATATCAAGTAAGGACTACTGAACAAATGCCAACAGCTGCAAAGCCATCAACTTTCTGCTTATGCCACGCAAAACATAAATTTTTAAAGAGGCAGACATATGAGCTTTATATCATATATACACAGGCATTTGTGAATTAAATGCCAAAAAAAAGGTTCTGTCCCAAACGATAGCTACCTCTTTCATCTCAGGGAAATCCATAAAAATTAATACATCAGGTTTCGTTAAGAGTTATATGCTTCACTTAACCTTAATATATTTCGTAGTTACTAGAAAATATGTTCTTTTTGTTGGTGGTGGTATTTGTTTTTTGTTGAGGTATAATTTATATAGAATGAAAGTCATTATTTTTGCATTTTGAAATACACACCACAATCAAGACATAATACAGTTCCACCCTTCTCCCAAGTTCAATTATATCCCTCTTGTCATTATCCTTACTCCCCGGACTCAGTGTCTGGTATACAAAACACTTCACTGAATTGTTTCCATCCGGAGAGTTTGCCACTTTCACAATGTCATGTAAACAGAGTCAGATACTGTGTGACTCTTTGACTCAACTAAGCAATTCCTTTTACTTAGCATAATGCCTTTGAGATTCCCCCATGTTTCTGTGTGTTATCAGAAGTGTCTTCCTTTGAACAACTAAATAGTATTCCATGAATGGATGGACGCTGACGGTCATGTAGCTTGTTTCCAATTTTTGGCAATTAGATAAAACTGCTGTAAACATTTAGTTTATTCTTACTGTGATCTTAAATCCCCATTTAGAATGAAGATGAGTTCATGGAAGTGGAATTGGTTGTAACAATTCAGTCCCATCAAAGTATTACATTATAGCTTTCTTGGCGGTATTTTCCTAACAAAGCCACATATTACTTATAATCAAGGTATAGGTAAGTATTTCTTGTCTGATATCCTTGTCATCTAGGAATTCGTTAGCACTGAGAGTTAGGCCTGGAGGGTAATCCTCATCCATTTGGGACTCAGTTGTCCTCAGATTACAAAACATGAGGATAAACTATTAAAATAATTCCACGCTTGCTCTTTAAAAACAGTCAAACAATGATAGGAATCAGAACACCCTTACCTAGAAGAAATAGCATTTAATAGTAAAGTGATCAGAGATGCATGAAAGAAGGCTAGGGTATTCTTTTTCCAAGAACAGCTGACCAAGATGAAAATAAATTAGCATTATGTAAGGCAATGCCAGAGAGTTTTGTCTAGATGCGTAATACAAATGTGAGACTGCCTCTGTAGTTTTTAAGCTATGTAGCATTTGATACGATTTAGAATAGTGTTCCATGCATAATGGTTTCAAGAAATATATTTTTTAAGATTTTTATTTATTTATTTGACACAGAGAAAGATTACAAGTAGGCAGAGAGGAGGCGGGGGGGGGGGGGTGCGACACATAGGCTCCCTGCTGAGCAGAGAGCCTGATGCAGAGCTTGGTCCCAGGACCCTGAGATCATGACCTGAGCCGAAGGCAGAGGCTTTAACCCACTGCGCCACCCATATATATTTGCATAGATAGATGATAAATAGATGATAAGTAGCTAGCTAGCTAGCTAGATATACACACAGCAAGAGCCCAAGGAAGAAACATTAGTGTCCATATTATGCTTCATTTCTCACATCAATAAGTCACACTTTTTTACTTACCAAATATTTTTTATCTTCCTTCTCTTTTAATTCTCCATGTCCTAATTCTTCAGACACATAATACATGTAGGAACAAGTGATTTATTCTATTATGTAAGTTTAAAAACCTTTAAAATGCCTCCTGAGAAGTTGATTATTTTGGAGAAATTCTTTCACAGTGAAAGAAAAATACAATTAAAAGAACAATAGGGAAAGAATTCGGAAATGAAAGACATTTACAAAAAATTGGGATGCTTTGTGATATGTAGGATGTATACTAAATCATTCTTTTGAAGTTGGCATTTAACGTTCATTAGCTGAAAATTATTTTCTCCCACAAAGTTAATATTGAACAAATACTTAAAGAAGGGGAAACAAATGATGAGCTTATGTGATAAACCACGTGCCTTATTCTGACTTTCAGACAGACTGATCATTAAGGGAAATATTTGCAGGTAAGCTGGCTATAGGTAAACTCCTTTGAGAGCCATGATTCACAGAACTGTGATTAATATCAGGAGTATTTATTACACAAAATGTTATTAGGCTGAAATCACCTCAAGGAACTTATTATATAGAAAAAAATACAAAAATAATCAGTTTGAAAGTATTTGCACATAATATTTATTGGAACTTTTAAAAAAGATTTTATTTCTTTATTTGGCACAAAGAGAGAGAGAGAACGAGAGAAAGAGAGCAAGCAAAAGCAGGGGGAGCGGCAGAGAGGGACAAGCAGACTCTCTGCTGAGCAAGGAGCCTGCAGACTTGGATGTGGGGCTTGATTTCAGAACCCTGGGATCATGACCCCAGTCGAAGGTAGACCATTAACTGACTGAGCCACCCAGGGCCCCTATTGAAAATTGGTTAATGATTAAAAACTACAAAAGGTTTAGATTCCATATATTCACATGATACAGCTATTCAGAAGTATGAATTCTATGTTTATTGACTCAAAAGGATGCATCTGATGTATTTTTAAAGGGAAAAAGAGAGTGCATATATGTTGATGAATATATTACTTCATTTCTGTAGAATGATACACAAAGCCAGTGAGGATGCGCATGTGCGTGGGCGGGGGGGAGATGGAGAGAGGGTGAGTACGTGTGTATGCATTGTTTTGCACCATCATGTGGATGGGCACGTGATGTTAGGTGGGCAGAAGGGTATTTAAAGCATGGGGTAGCGAATTTTCCTTTATCTTTGTGTAACTTGCTTCGTTCAGTTGCTATAATTAGCATGTGTTAGTGTTATAGTTTATAGGCATTTATCAAAATTAAGATTTTAAATTGCTGTCTGAGGAAGCGTCAGCTTACTTATCCCTCCATCTGTAGCTCTTCTCCCTGTAGCAAATTCATGGTCGATCAAGCAAAAGTTCTTAATAACTGTCTGCCTTTGATAATGTGAAGACTCCTCCACCTAGAGGCATGGTATGAGCTAGGTGTCCTCTCACATTCTTTTTGACTCTGCACAGTACTTACATTCATATATTTATTCATCCATATTAAACTATATGAAATGACATGACACATTCTAGCCCCAAATATTGTTCTCCCGTATAACTCTGTCTCATACAATCAGAGAGTATTTTACAATGGAGTCAAGTGAACGACAGCCTTTCAAGAAGTTTCAATTAGAAAACTCTCATTAATTAATATATATGCACAAGTTGAGAATCCTTCATTCCTCATACATATATATACAGATAGTAGAAACATGTGCAAACTGAGATAGAAATAAAGATGGTGTGAGAAAATAATGAAGCTAATCATTTTAAAGCAATAGCATTTGCTAATCTAGTAAAGCATATGATTAACTATTCAATTTCTCTTTGATTTTATCCCTCTGTTCTTTCAGTTATCATATGTAATATTTCTTTTCTACCTCAGAACTTCTAAAGGATTCTAAGCAGTCTCCTTCTACTAAAAAATTAACACTGAGGCAATTAATGGGTAGAGTAATGAATGCCTTCTCTTTCTTTCCTCTCAGAGAGGAATGAGAACAGAAGGCACTAGAGATAATTTTCCATAACAGTTTTAATTAACTTAAATATGGAATGAAATTTAAAAATTATACGAAGAAAACTAGAGCTGTGTTAGTCTCTTCTTTCTTAAACCAACAACACTTTGTAGTAATGACCACAACTACAAAACAACGGTAAAAATCTAGTGAACCTTTCAACCATTTCTTCTTCCAAAACTGAGTTAGAGGAGGCAAGAATCAGATCTCTGTATTTCATAAATATTCTTAGTATGGTGTCTTCTATACTATCATATTCATTAAGTAGATAATATGGGTTAAAATTTCTCCTTGTAAATGTTTTCTGTAAGTAATCCAAGAGTGTAATAAATAAATAATTGCTACTTGAGCCCTGGATGACAAAGAGAAATAAAAACATCCCCCTCTTCTTCCTCTGATTTCCTGGAAATTTACAGATACAAATACTCTCTATATGTGATATTCTTATATGTACATGCAGGCAATCCATTTATTGTGGAGGAATGTGGGATGTGGTCAAATTTGGGGGGTTGAAGGATGGTCCTTGGTATATAAGAAATCAATTTAGGATAATCTACTTATATACCTCTATAACCATTTGACTTAGTAAATTACAGAATGACCTTATGGACAACACTGATATTGTGATATGGATACTGGGAATTGGTTAAGGTATGAATTTTGCAGTCAACCACTTGGACACCTGTCCTGCTCCACTCATTAGTAGCTAAGGTTGTTGGTGATTTAATTTCTTTATACTCAGCTTCATCATTCTCAATTACAGTGTCTACTTCATAGGATCATGAGGATTACATAAAGGGTTGCTTGCCAGGCGCTTAGTAAAGTGCCGGGAACGTAGTCAGTGGTCTATATATGTTAGCCCTTGATGATATTATGTTCTGGGCCATTTTTTGCATTCACTGAACTAGAAAAATTGTTTTGTTGGACTTCTGTATGCTTCCATTTTCCAGGTCCCACCATAAATTAAAAACAAAACAAAACAAACAAACAAACAAACAAAACCCCAAACACTTAATCTAAGACCAAGATAAGCTAAACAGAAATATAGCTAATTCCCAGGCCAATTAGACCAAAAGAAATTGTGACATCAAAGAAAATGTAATGGAAAATACTCTCCAGAGCTTCCATGGTGCTTGGAAAGTAGGCAAAGGTGATAGCATCAGAGGAAGATAATCCAGAGAAGACTACCTTTGCAGGACAAAAGTAGCAATTTCAGGTGATTTTAACGAATCTTTAAATTCTCTTTCTTGAGGATGCCACTATGAGGAGTGTGGAAATAGTTATAAAGTTATTTTGTTTTCTTTTTTACTTCTGCCTGTAATAGCTGGTTACTGTGAGCAAGGAAAAGAGGCAGAAGTGAAGAGATAATACGAAAGGATGACAGGAGTGAGGGGAAAGCTTTATTCACTCTATATTATTGTAAGCTTAAGACAGCAGGCTCACTTGTTTAAAAAAGTGGACAAAGGGAAAAGATAAGAACCAACGTTTATGGATTAACTACTATGGGTTAAGCACTCAGCAAGGTGCCTTATTTATATGATTTTGTGTAATGATTTTTCATTAATCGCAGAGGGATGTTCAGTCAGAATAGATGAATTATCCTGTGGTAACAACTCTCGGTGGCTTAAAATAGCAAGATTTTCGACCCACGTAATTCTCAAAGGCAGCCCCTTCCGCTGTGGTGGCTCAGACTTGGGACCCCATGTCCTATCAATACCAAGATGTTTCCAAGATGGTCCCAGAAAAGAAAGATACCTCTGTAAAGTTTCATAATGCCTATTAATACTTTTTCCCAGAAATGATGTGTTACTTGCCTTCCTATTTTTTTGACCAAAGCGAATCACAGCACCATGTGTCACCTCAACGGGTAAGAAAATGCAATTCTCTCCTGTGCCCCAAAAACGCAAGAGCCGGAAATTCTGCTGAGAAGTATTGACGTTTATCAAAAAAGAGCACTTCTTAATTTGAAGGTGAGGAATCTGAGGATCAGTGATATTAACAACTTTGGCAAAACCGCTCTGTTCTCAGAATGGTGGTACTGGAATGTCAGACTCCCAATCTATACTCTTTCCATCGCATGACTTTGCTTCCCATACGTTCCTTTTCATATTTACATTAATGTGACACACAGAGCACAGTTTCCACTTGAGTCAACGCAGAAGTGAGCACTGTAAATTGTTTCAAAGCCAGCCGCATGCAAATAACAGTATTCGTGATGATAACAACACCTAATATCGTCCTCATGTGTTTTGGAATGAAGTATTTTTACGCGTTGATAATGAAATAAAATGTTTTCAACTTTGCAGGGTCAGGGCATTTTGTTTTGTTTTGTTTTTTGTTTTCTAAAGGATTTTCACACTCAGGTGTCCTGAAGGAACCTCTCTCTCGTGCATTTACAGCCTAGTAAAATCCATGGCACACAGTTCAAAGAAACTACACCAATTACACTGAGAACATTTTCCATATTCAGGGAAGCCTTCTCCACATTTGAGCATGGTCTATGGATCAGTGAAGATATTAGTTCAAAAGGCCTAGTCAGTTTAGTAAAATAAGTACCTTGGTTACCCATTAAATTTGCCTTTTGTAAATAAAGTACAGTGAGTTTCCCTTTGATCTTATGAAGATAGTTCAGCATACCATACATAGCACAGAGATGAAAGTAGACAAGCCTGCTTAAAATGAAATATGCCACTGAGTGATATAAAGCTTTCAAACTCTTTTGAGCAGAAGCAGAAGTAATCTTGTAAGTAATGTCCTTTCTTTGCAATTTTTTTCCCAAGGCATTCGGCATTAATTTCAGGTTATTTTTGATTAATATGAATCAACAATGGGCACTGCAGGGAAAATGTTGTAAAATATCAGGCATAAATATGATCAATGATTTATGATAGGCTGCATCTATCTATTTCATTTCTTGAAAATTACATCTACCTTTCATATTATTTCATCAAGAATCCCTTGTCACTGTCCTCTGTGGCCAGGACATCAAATTTTTTAAATTTAATAAAAACGCCTTCATATCCTTATACTTAATCTTCCCTTGGCTGGTTGGCATGACTTGTCATTATTGGTACAGGACGGTGCATTTAAAAAACAGAAAATAAGAAAAGTTAGATTGCTGTATTTTCCATTTCAATGACCCATTCCTAGCTTCAGGTAGATTTCTTCTGGTGCACTTCCCTCCTCAAATGTCAAGTTTTATCCTAGTTTTTAACAAATTCAGGCCAAGGCTTTTGCCAATATTTAGCTTATATTCTGAGAGCTGGCATTATAAGAGAGGATTAAATTAAAACCCAAGGAATAAATTCTTATTGGAAGAATTTTCAACACAGGTAATAGATGGGGTGCAAAAAAGAGGCCTGAATCATGTGCAGCAAGTGACTCCCACTGGCATTCTTTTTTTTTTTTTTTTAAGTGATCTCTACACCCAGCTTGGGACTTGAACTCACAATCCCGAGATCAAGAGTCACACGCTGTACAGGCTGAACCATCCAGGTGCCCTTTCCAGTGGCATTCTTGCCACATGTTTGGAAAGATGATCCTCTCTGAGGGATGTTCATAATATGTATAATTCCTACTCCTGCTTTGTGGCAGTCTGATTTTATAGTCTTTTTAATTGTTGAAGAAACCATATTTTTTTGCAATCCTAAATTATTTATAAGGTTTGGGCTTTCAGTATTTACGTGACTGCGTTTTTATTTGACAATTTAAAAATGTATCTATTTTTCAAATGAGTCATTATCATAAACAACGTTTTCCATTTTTTGTTTAGAAGTTTATTTTGAATAAATTAAAATTATGTCCATATTTGACAATGTGTTTTTTTGAAGATTAAATTAAATTTCTATATATACTTTTCAATTAGAGAAAAATTATATATAGATAACAACCAAATTATATTTCTATCTATAGGACATACGGTAGTCAGAATAATAGTCACCCAAGGATGCCTCAGTTCTAATTCCTAGAACCTTTGAATATATTACCTGACATGAATAAAGAGACTTTGAAGATATGATTAATCTTAAAGACCTTGAAATGGGGAAATTATCCTGGATTAAACAGGTGGGCATAACCTCATAACATGAGTCCTTACAAGAACTTTCCAAGCTGAGGAGACAACCAGAGGGAAGAATGGGTACAGAGATGGAAAAAGGGGGCCATAAGCAAGTATGGATGGTCTCTAGAAGCTACGAAAGATGAGGAAATACACCATCCCGAGTTCCTGCAGAAAGGAATGCAGCTCTGCAAGCATCTGGATTTCAACCTAGTGAGACCCATGTTGGACTTCTGAACTCCAGAACTGTAATAAGTTTGTGCCATTTTAAGTCACTTGGTTTGTGGTAACTTGTTACAACAATAATGGAAAAATAATGCCGATTCTGGTACCAGGAACAAAGTTTCAACCCATGCAGCACACAATATGCCAAGCATCACCTTTTCATTAATTAGAGAAAAACAAATGCTTAGAAATGCAATTAAATAATGAATTCAAAACACAAAGCTCCATATACAACTTCATTCAATAACTTTTTATGAGCAGCAGTTCTGTTTCTTTTGGGTTCTCAATAAAATAGCTTTATTGATTTTTTCCAATTATATTCGTAACCTGAGAACATTAACTCAGAAAAAACGAACATAAGCAAACCAAAAACCATCTGAAATCTCATTATCTCAAGAAATCCTCCATTAACATTTTAATGACTGTCATTTTGCACATTTTTATACATACATACACAGACATAAAATTTTTCATAAATAGAACCATTACACTTGCCATTTTTATCATGCATAAATGATCTTTTCTTTGAAATGTATCATCCACATACAAAAATATTAAGACACATAACTAATGTATACATGACAATAATAAACACCTGTGTACCCACCACTCAGATTAAGGAGCAGAACATTCACAATATTTAGAAAGTCCCCTGTGCGCCTTCCCAATTGCATTTCCCCTCCTCTTCTGCAGATAGTAACCACATCTTTTTACTTTTATACTAATCTTCCTTTGTTTAAAAAAAATAGATTCAACTCCAATGTATTTATTCCTAAGCAATTATTTTTCAGTTTTGAAAAACTGAGCAGCAAAGCAGATGTATCTGTAAAAAGAAAACAATTACTGCCATTAAATGAAAGTTCCCAGGCAGATGTAAACAGAGAAGACGTTCTCCATCTCACAGAGGAGTTTTAGCTCCACAGAATCTCTTATGATTTTCCTGGGGACTGGGCCATCGTTCAATAATTTGGAATTGAGAGGATTAAGACTGAGTTATAATGGATCACAGAGGAGACGTGCAAAGTGTTTAGAAAGGCAGAATAGCTTCCAGGCCCCATGGAACTTGACATCAACCTGATTTACTATATTAACGGGAAAAACAAAAACAAAAGAAAATCCAGCCACCTGCAAATAAGAAGAGGGATTGATGTGCAACAGAAGCCTGGGAAGACGAGAATCCCAGAGCTATGTGCCAGCTCTGCTTAGCCTGCATCCCTCAGGGGCCAAAGCAGTCCTGGCCCAGATATACAAACAATCCTTTCCTGGTCCTGTGGCATTTCAGATCACTCCTTCCTGGGGATATGGACATCACCAAGGCTTGGGGAGCACTTACTCCCTAATCTTTCTGTGGAAGGATTCCCTAAGAGAAAGGCTCCTGGCTCTTCTTTGCTCTGTGTACCCCTTCCAGCAGAAGAAATGTCTTATCTCATAAGCGAAATGTGGAAGAGAGGGATGGTATGCTGCCATTCACTCCCTCTTTCTCTCTCTCAATCTCCTCCCTCTTGGGAAACCAGCCTTCCCACAGGATGCATGCATTTTGGTCTCTCTGCTTCCTTATAGTCAGGAACCTGGCTATGGGGTCACTGGGATTGGGTATCTCTGGACCAGTGACGGGGCCAGTTGGTCTAATTCAGTGCATCAAGCACAGTTAGTTGCATAGCTAAAGCAGTGTCTCTAGCCTTCATCAGTTACAAAGTTTGCATTTTGAGGTCCTTCTCTTTGACTCCATATTTGCCTTATAGTTGGTACCAAACTTTCGGGATAAGAAGGGATGCTATCTATCAGGCTCCTCTAAACCCTAGTAGGTAGATGAGATGGTCTCATGCTGATGTGATTAATCATCCAAATCATATATTTAATTTCTCTTGTTCTGATTCATACTCATCGGACAAACTTCAGGTAATAACTCACCTCTTTATGAGGCCTGATTAAAGGAAGATAATGTGTGCACCAGAGGATTTTAAGTGTCTGGCTTCCTCACCAGTCCTACTTCTCCCTATAAATTAATAAACTGGCATTTGGTTTTGATACTTCCCTTTTGTGACCTGAGTTACTGTGCATCTGCCTTTAAGAGATGGGCCTGTCCATAGAATGACCTTGGAAGTTGTGAGCCAAATAGCCAGACGAAGCTGCAAGACATTTCAGAATTGTATCCAGTACAGTTTTAATACCAGGAAGAGTTAGGTGGTTTGATTAATGTGAGGAAGTGCAGGAATGCCTCACATTCAGATGTCCTTACACCTAGATATGAATACGTTTTACTTGTCTTAAGGACTAAGGAAAGCAAAATCCAATTAAGAGGCATGGCCACCTGGGTGGGAGTTAGAGACTCTAACCTGACTTGAAAATTAGATAATGAGGTGATGCACTTCTAATGGTTACGACCCACATGACGTTTTCTTCTTTCACTTTCAAAGTCCTTATCATGGTCAGCAATATTCTACAGGGTTCAGAGTGTTCCCTCTGAGTGTCACACAGACGGGATCCAGTCTTCTCACAGGACTAGCCTCAGTTCGCTGAGAAGGTGAGAAGGCAACTCCAAAGGTTATGTGGGAATATAACCCCTAAAACTTTGTGAGATGGTGTGTTTCCTTTGCAGTGAGGAATGTTACCCATCTAGGAAGATTTAGAATTAATTGTAGAAGTGTTTTAGGGGCGCCTGGGTGGCTCAGTCGTTAAGCGTCTGCCTTTAGCCCAGGTCATGATCCCAGGGTCCTGGGATCGAGCCCCGCATCGGGCTCCTTGCTCGGCTACCATTCCCTCTGCCTGTGTTCCCTCTCTCGCTGTGTTTCTCTCTGTCAAATAAATAAAATCTTTAAAAAAAAAATTGTAGAAGTGTTTTAGAGATCCAAAGCCCAAGATTATTATTCTCCCATTAACTAATGTGTGCATACTTGTGATATTAAATATCTGTAACGTATAGGAGACTTGAACCTGGATGCCATTTAAAAATGGCTAATTAAAAACTGATCTATAATTGTGCATCTAGATGGAATATAATTAATTTTATATACAATATTTGAACATTTAAGAAAACTTATAGAAAACCATTTTTAAAATTCCATTTATTATTATAAAAATTCTAAGTATTGCTTAAGTACTTGATAAAGTTTGTTAGATGATTTACGTATGTGTTGAAAGAAATTGAGAATGTTAAATGTATTAATGCAGTTTAAAATGTTAAAAGTAGTTTAATTAACAAGGTTTATAACTCGTTTTAGGTAGTAATTAAAGGCCTCCTTTAAACTGTGAAAATTTGCTAGCCTTCCACATGGGATAATAAGGTTTATAAAATGAACTGACAACTGTAAAGAACTAACCCTTTTCTCCTTATAACTATAATAAATTGAATATTAAAAAAACTAACAACCTATTAGTGATTTTTTTCCACATAAAAACCAGTCTGGAGGAACCAAAACTCTCATTTAATAGTAATAACTTTGAGTATCAGACACAAATCAAGCTCCCAATAGCATAAAGTTGAAGCTACTGTCTCAGTTAGGCCACGGGAAATTCGTTGGAGAATGCCAGCTTCTGACAGCCCTTTGGGAGATGGGCAACGACCTTTACCATATTGCATTCTGACCACATGATGGGCAAGTCATTTCCTTTTTTGGAACTTCTACAACTTTTTCAGGACTTTATTAAATATAAGTTATTTCTTTAGAATAATGAATATTTAAAATAAAGCATATCATTGAGATTAAAGCACACACTTTAAATAATCATAATTTCTTATGGTTCTCAAGCAAGTCAGCTCCGGTAATTATGAAGATAGGCTCACAATAGTAGAATTGAGCTAACTTCCTAATGGCTTTTCATGAGTTTGCACTACAAAAGAGCTTTTACCCCTTCTCTAGGTCGTGTTGCTATGTAGGAATAGATCACTAGTTTTTAATGGAAAAAGAGTTTGGGAACCAGACAGATCTTGGTTTGAAATCAGCTAAGCCTCATACTAGTTCTGAAAATTTGGGCAGATGTTCAGCCTCTAAGTTTCTCATCTGTACATTGGGGATGGTAATACCCACCTTATAGGGTTGTTGTAAACCTGAAAGGAATTATTTGAAAAGAGTTGGTACATAACTGGCCCTCAGTGAGTAAGAGGTGATTCTCATGGGCAGTGTGAAGTCAAAGGTATAAATGTATTATTAGATGAGAAAGGGTTAATTTCTGCAGTGGGTCAAGTGTGTGTGTGTGTGTGTGTGTGTGTGTGTGTGTGTGTGTGTGTGTACACAGAGGACCAGCTGCTTTGACAATATGCTGCAGCAGTGAATCATGGCTGGCTGCCAAACAGAGGCTCCAAAGACCCTTGTACAATGTTAGGCAATGATCTGCATAGTGTAAATGATACGCTGCAAGAACTCTGACTTCAGACTTCATGGGGTTGAAACTCTGGCCTCATACAATCTGCCAGAGATCACATATCCTACATCCATTGGAGTGAGAAGAATACCTCGGCCCAACAATTACCATATACTAGATTCTAGGCTACCTACTTAATTCTTTAAGATCTCCTTCATTCACCAGCCAAATGCCCTGGTGTTAGTTTTGTTCTTATAGCCAGTGGATGCTTGGGTTCTATTTTTTTTTTAAAACCATTATTATTTGATGCAAAATATAAGACTTTGAAACTCTTGTAGAAACTATAAAAAATGGTTGTCTTCTACATACTGTTCTGGTTGATGAAATTCTAAAAGTGTCATTTTATATCAGGTGCCAATGCCAAATAACATTCAAGGAATCGATTACAATGACCTAGAATTCAGAGAGAGAGAGAGAGAGCCTGCAAAGATGTTGACAATATTTGGATAACAAAAAGAGTGAGGTTTTGTAGAGAGTTGCATGAAAGGGAAACAATCCCCTCCATTTCAGCCTTACTGAAATTCATTATTCTTCAATGAAGTCTTTGTACATCTAAAACCACCTAAATGGAATCACAGAGATGAGATCTGATGAGATACAGAGGAAAACTGAGGACCAATTCCGTGAACTAAAGAACACTGAAACCAAATACTTTCCCATCGTGTCAACTACACTTTGTTGATATCTTCTCTTTAGTATGCCGAAAACCAAAATTTTCCAGCTGATAATCTGTTTCCTTGAACCTTTCCCAGTCTGGCCTAGAGGAAACTGAATCTTTTAGGCATTGAAATGTGTGTTGATTGACTAAATTGCCTTCAAGAGTTCATTATGCATCTTGTCATGATGTAGATTTTGATTAAGTAGAACTATTTTTATTATATTATTTTAGAGAAGTTATTTTTTTTAATTTGAAAAATAGGTTTACAGCATCCCTGTAGATGATTTTTAGACACTGAGGGAATGAACGAGAGAGACTGCTCTTACAGAGGATACAGTCTAATGGAGAATACAGACTAACAGGTAATTACAACGCGCAATTTATGTGTTACTAGAGGTTCCATAGGGTGTTATGGGAGAGTCAATGAGGGACACTTAATTCAGCCCGGGGCTATCAAAGACTTCAGTTTTAGGTGTCCTGTGCTGAAAATGCAAGCAAGTTGTCAATAGAAGCTGAAGTGTGGTGTTGCAATTTTAGAGCGAGTAAAGGTTAGAGATGGACCTCTAAGGACTATTCACAACCATGAAAAAGCCAAAGGCCTCTAGGAGGCATTTGTCACTCATATGTAAATACTATGCTATACCTTATGTGTATATAAGTGTACATGAAAATGCCATTTAAGTATAAGTATTACTTAGAGTGGCTTAAGAATTAAAGACTTTTGATGATAGTTTTGGTCAGAGAAAAATAGTTTGATGATAGTTTTGTCAGAGAAATATAGAAAGGAGGCAGAGTCTTTAAAAAATTTTAATTTCTAATTTCACTTGCAAAGAACCTTTTGACTAATCCCTATAACACAATTTATACAATTAATGAAAATTAAGTCATAAAAATTATGAAAGTAATGAAAATTTGGTCATAAAGTTAATATGAAAAGGTCAAGTGTTTCAGTTTAATTTAGCTTACTTAAAATATATATTTACATCCGGTTATATCCAGACCTATTTAAAACTTCATTGTGATTTTCTGATTACAATCGGTATATGTTATTAGTCAGAAATTCAGGAAAATGCAGAAATAGAAAATTATGAATAAAATAAATTAATCATAATTTCTCCTCTCTCTTACTCCCTTCTTAATATCTCTTAACATTTTGATATTTTCTACAATATATGTATTTACATGCACATACACATGTGAGTTTCCTGGTCCATTTGCAAGACATAAAAAGTATTCCTCTGGTCACTATTCTTTTAAATATAGAGGAGCCATAGAGTTTAGTAAAAAGAACTCAAAATTTGAACTAGCTAGATCCATTGTATAGTTATATGAAATTGAATAAATTGTTGAACCTTGAGCTGGTTCACCTGGCTTAAAATTCTAGTGCTATCCTTTACTGGCATGTAAACTTGGGTAAATTTATTTACCAGCAGGAACTTCCGTTTTCTTATTGGTAACAAGAGGAAGATGATTCCTATTTTTTATGGAGAATGAATTGAGAAGAGCAAATACTGATGTGACAAAAGCTGACAAAGTAGTCCTATTGAGAGATTGCCATTTTCTTGCGTAGTTTGTTGGCAATGGAGACAGAGAATGATCTGGGTTTGAGATGTATTTCACAGTAGAAGTAATAGAACTTTCCGTCAGAGTGAATTAAGTACAAGTATAAGAGAGAAATTTGAATCAAAGATAAAATTTGGGTTCCTGGTTGAAAAATGAATGAACAGTTAATCCACTCACTAATTGAAAGTGGTGGGGTCTTCCGTTGCTGGCGGCCCCATTTTGCACACACGAAGTTTGAGATATTCTTTTGCTGAAAACTAGAATCTGGAGTTCCCAGTAGAGGGAGCCTGGGATAGAGAGGTACTTACAGTTGTCATCAAAATAGAAATATAATTTAAAGCTTGAGAACTCATGGAGATTGTATAAGGGAAGGGAGAGACTGTGGAAGGCAAGAAAAAGAAGAAAAATAACTAGAAGGGACAGAATGGCTCAGGAAATGCAGCTGCTCCCCACTCCATCATCTCCAGTGCCCTGCAGGGAGAAAGAGCTCTTGAAATTAATCCGACTGTTTCTTTCTCGGGTTAATTTGGCTGAGTAGGGAGGGGACAATAAAGACATATAGGAAAGCCGTAAATAGAAGCAGCTGCAGAGTCTTCTGGGTAGTAATTTGATGACTATTTATTTAGCTTTAGTGGAATAATTTTGTTGAGTAGATAAAACAACTTAAAATATTCTTATGCTGATTATATATACTTTTATGTCTTACCAATTGTTTTAATTGCATGGGTGGATTTACAGGACATTTCTAGGTAGAATTGAGCTGTTTTTAAGGTGTAAAACACTTAGATATGTCATATGTTAAGTCTGAGTTAGCCCAATGAACAAACATTGCTTTAAAATTCTAAGGCACTATATACCTGTTAATGATGAATGCTCATTTCTATTTGTGCTTTCCATATCGTTATTATATGGAAATAATACTTATACAAGTAAAGTACATTGGCAATTTACATATATTATGCTGGGGATAGTAAATGATTTTTGGTTGGTATTTAATGGAAAGCAATAAATTAATAAGCCAATGAGAGTTTAAAATTATTGTTTTAAAAACCAAGATTTTTTTCTTAGTTTTTCTTATTCAGGGTGTAAATTCAGGACTTTCCCCCCCCTTTCTTTCTCTTTTCCTGAGGAATGAAAGAGATGAAAATCTAAAGCATCCCTGTTATGGTCTGTGCTGAAGTTACTCAGTCAGAAAACAAGTTCAGCAAGTTTTAAAGAAAAGGCCTGTTAGTTAAGTAGAAGGCAAATATTTTCATTACTGCTGAGTGGGAAAGAGAAAGTTTCATGTGACACATCAATGTTCAATCCCTTCTCACCTGAGGCCCTTTTAACTCAGAGAAAGGGGAGAAAACAAAATAACGAAACTGAAATGAGGAGAGTTTACATCAGCAAAATATTTTCTTCTCACAAAATACAGAAAGAAGAGACAGTGCTATTTTCTTCAGCTCCTCTGTGCTTTTTCACGTGAAAGAGAAACTCACACAATTATTTTGGAGATGTCTTTGACTAGGATAGAACAATCAAGGAGAAGAGCTAAAAAGAAGATGTTAAAGGTAGGAAGGAAGATTGAGAGAGGAAGTACATTCTTGGAGCTCACTGCCTCCTGTGTGTGGAAAGGAGTGGAGAGCCAGATCGTATTTTATCTTGCGGGCATCATTTCACACCTAGATGGCGCCCGGAGGTTTTATTTACCACCTGGAAGTGATGTGATGTCTGGACTTGCCAGAGCTGAAAACAGGCTTTGGGGATGAGCCTCCAGAGCAGAGAGGGATTTCTCTTGACAGTGGTCCTAGTCCCGGGGAGCTCAATTTGAAAAGGAGAAAGTAGAGGTGTTTCATTTGGGACCTGTGAATGTAATTATTAGTGAGAAGTGTTGATTTCTGGTGGTTGTGGTGCCTACCACCTCGCTCCAGAGGAAGCTTGCCTCGGGGAGATAAATCAAGAACTCACATTCAACAATTTGTATAAAAAAATACTGGGGTCCCAAACCACTCTGGTCACGAACCTATTAAAAGAACTATTATGCTGGTGGGAGAAGGACCAGCTCACTCTTCCATAGACGTAACCTTCTCCCTCTTCACCAAAGGGAAGAGTGGAAAAGAGGGTAGGAAGGAAGGAGGCACAATGACAAAGTGATCCCGCCATGATTTGCCCTCCTGACCAAGAGCAACAGGGTACTGAAAGGGAGTTCAACGGTGGCAACAGAAATCAAGACGCTGTGTTGGCCCCTGTGTCTGTACAACAAAATCTCAATGATATTCAGACTCGATGAAATAGGCTGAACCATTTTAAAGGAAAGAAGGGTATGCAAGCTTGCAGTTTAAAAACAAACAAAAAACTATGGTAATTATGTCTCTCCTTCCCCTTGCAAACCTATTCTCTCATGAGGTGAAAGCTGGCAACACACATCCCATTCAGAGGTTAAATTTAAAATTTCTGATACCATTATGGTTCAGATGCCAACAAGTTAGCATGAATGTTCCAAAGCCTTGGGATGAACTCATGGAGACCACTTGCTGCCCCAACCTTAATGCTTTATTTTCTAGATAATGCAAAGATAATGTGAGAGTGGACAGGGTGGCTGGGAGTCAGGGGCTCAGAGCAGCAACCATTTACCAAGCAGTCCAGGGCATTTAACATTTTAATGACCAGTATGGTCATATCAATGCTTGTCAGATGAGTATAAACTGGTGAGATTAAAGAACAGTTCTCAAATGCTTCTTCCATCTTGAAAACTTGAATCAATGGTGTGCAGCATATTTTTTAGGTTTTACTTCAATCACTGAATCTGAGCATGCTTCCTTGATTATTCATCAAGTATTTATTTTACTAAACATTACTTTTGATGATAGAAAGGATTTCAGAACTTCTTATTTTAAGACTTCTTTATACCTCAGATCTAGAGTCAAAATTGAACAATTATCAAATGGCTTTTATAGGTCCAAATCAAGATTTCATCCATGTATTGAAATGTTTTAATGGACATATGCATTTGCAGTATCTCAGGACCATTACACATAAAGAGTTGGAAAGAATTCATTTAGCACAGCCTTCCCAAGCATGGTTTTTTAAAATGTAATCAGAATAGCAAATAAGCTTTGCTGATCATAAATTATAAAAAAAAATTACCAGTAGAAAAGATGGATTTTTTTTTTCTTCCACTAATGCAGACAGGGAAAGAAACTGAGTGGGCTACAGCTCAATTCAGCCAGTGTGTCTAAGTGGAGTGTTGTCCTGCCCATCCAAAATAGAGCATGCACATTAAGTTGCTTTCCAGTGCAGAGATGAAGTTTGTTCCTATCCTCTTAAGAACCCTCTGCTGATTAAGGGTCATATATTCCAGGAGGCAGTAAGAACTTGTGATCCCAAGAATCAAGACTTAATTGGTCTAGTTGGGTGGCTGAGAGTTTTCTTAGTTATGGAAGAAATGGAAAAAAATGTTATTGGGGAAGTTGGAGGAGTTTTGTTTGTTTGTTTTTGAAAATCATAGGCAGAACTTAGTCTTCTTATGCTTTTTCCCAGAGAAAGAAGGGTGACTCAACAAAAATACATTGCCAAGTATATAGCTAATCGATAGATAGATAGATAGATAGATAGATAGATAGATAGATAGATAGATAAATAGGGGCCTCTGGCTGGCTCAGTTGGTAAAACATGCAATTCTTGATCTCAGGGTTATGGGTTTGAGCCCCACATTGGGTGTAGAGATTACTTAAAAATAAAATCTTTAAGAAGATAGATAAACTTAATTTTTATCCTTTTTAAAAGATTTTATTTGTTTTGTTTGTTTGTTTATTTTAGAGAGAGAAAGAGAGAGAGCATGAACAGGAGGAGGGAGAGGGAGAAGGAGAGAATTTCAAGTAGAATCAGTGCTGAGCGAGGAGCCCGATGTGGTGCTTAATCCCAGGACCCTGAGATCATGACCTGGGCTGAAATCAAGAGCTGGACATTCAACCGACTAGGCTACGCAGGTGCCCTTAAACAGATAATATTTAAAAATCACAGATGGAACACGAATGAATGATGAGTGCAATCTTTGTGTTCTTGCTTCTATCTCAGCCAGCTTGTTTAATCTTCCCTTTTTGGTTCATCCTTCCTTCTTTATTTCAATCTTCTCCTTCCCTCCCCCCTCCTTCTCTTCCTCCCTCTCCCAGTATGTCTCCCTGGACCTCATCCCTTCCTTTTTTTGTTCCTTCCCTCCCTCATTCCCTTTCTGCGGGAACTCAAACCATACAATGCTTCCGAAATCCTTTCCCTCCTCCTTTAGCACCTCAGCCCAAATAACCAAGCACAACGTTGGAAATCTGTCTGGGGAAGTTTTGTGGGGGAGACAAGTTTGTATAAGAAGATTTTATGATGTGGGCATTGTAAAAAGTTTAAAGTGGTAAAATATTCAGCTTTTCTATAGTTAAGATCATTAGAACAAAGTATGGAAAAAAGATACAGATTAAACCAAATGTGCCTTAGTGCTGCTAACTAATTAAACTAAGTGAATACTTATGATTTGTTTTATCATTTTTACATTAAGAAAATTTCTCAAATGGAAGATAATTACTGTAGAAGCCTAATTAGATGCTAACAGACCATACTCTTCTGTTCTGATGCATTAATGATTTCTTTTGTGTTATAATTGTTACACTCATCAAGGCGAGTTAAGTGTTTCTTTGTCAGTATTCATGTAGGGGGCACTTAGTGCAAAGTGGGGGATCTGACTTAGGAATCAGCCAGTTGTTTGAAATGAGTTTGATATTTCTAGTCCAATTCACTGCAGTTTTATTATCGGCATCGCAAAGATTTCTAAAACATTTGGCACTACTGTTAGTTTTAGCTGAAAACATGTCTTTCGAAAAACACCTTTCCCCCATTCTATTCAATTGAGAATCTCAAATGTCCTTATACTGAGCTATTACTGATTTCTAATGCACTGATTATTTTGTGATGACTGTCAAGTCATAAAAATCATATTGCATTGTCATTTTTATCCTGTAAATGAAAGAATGGTAGGTTAAATGCATCGTGATTTATGGTCTTGAATCTGAATTAACAGAGGAAATTAGTAGCTAGCAATTAGCATAGATTTATAAAGTACAATTATGCCTACTCTGAATGTCCAATGAACAAAAAAATTCAAAACTAAGTATGAATGTGGATGCATAATACAACTGTATGTTTCAATCAGAGCCATCTTCCAAGTTGAAAGACAAAAGAAGAGTAAGAAAGCGAATTTAACATCTATAATGCCTAAGTACACCTAGAGGAGACATGAGTATTTGGTTGTATAACACAAGGACCATTTCTAAAGATCTCTTAGAAACAGAAGATTGTTTTTGTTTTTTAAATTAAAGACAATGTATAAACTAATATTGTAAACCTAATTTTGAACCTTAGCAACTGGGATGTGATCTGTCATAATAATATCAAATTACTGAACTATGGTTATCAATTAAGTTGAAGGACTTCCCTTCCCCATCAGCACATAGTATTTAGGTTTAAGAAAGGAATGTGAAGTCATGAATATTTTCCCTCTAAAAAAAATTACTATGGGCAGCAACTTTTATCAGAACTATGAAGGACAGAATTTTAAATATGATTGAGTTGTTCAAAGTTGGAACTATGATATTAAAATTAACTCAGTTAAATTCTTTCTTATCCCTCCAGATGGAGACCCATTAAACAACTCTGGGTTTCCTGGCTCAGGAAAAATCTGGATTAGAACCTCAGTCTTCTGCTTTCCAGTTCAGGGGTCATTTCACTCACTACATAGGTGTGAAGTAGCTCAGAGACAAAATCAGACTTGGAAATATCATGATCTGCTAAAAGTAAAATTCCCTTCAAATATTTCCTCAGTCTTTTTTACAAAAGGTTAATGTAGTAATATTCTTATGTCCAGAGGCCACTGATCTTAGAACCGTAAGTGCACAGAACACAGATGAGTAAAAAACACATAAACATATACACTTATACATACAATCCTTACATTAAATCCTTAGGCAAAAAGAGATTATCACAAAATCCTTATACTAAAGCTCAGAGACTTTTCTAGACTTTCATTAGAGTATATTTCCTCTGATTTTGAGTTCTGTTCCATCATCTTGGTTCTCCTGATTTTCTGCCCAGAGTAAATTAGAAAATTTGTTCCTTTGCTTTTGACAGGAAGGAGAGCAGGGAAAAGGAAAGGGGAGAGCTGTGTAGCTTGTTGCAGGCACATTTTGACCATCAAAAATAATAAATGAACCAGCAAAGACCAGCCTGACAGTGAGGAGTCAGAAAGTAATATTACAAACCCAGTAGAAAAGCTAATAACCGGCTTACTTCCCCCAAACTGTGAGATCCACACTGAAGAGACTTCAGAGCATCTCACTGCTAAAATTCAAACATGTTTAGGCAAAACCAATACAAAGACACAAAAACCATAATAATCCCTATAGGTCGGTGTAGGAAAGGGCTGGACGCTGTCCCAAGGGCTTGAGGTACACATTGGAAGCGTCAGGCAGACCTAGACTTACTTTATGCTGATTTTTGTAACTAAGGAAGTCCAAAACTCTGCGTGTGTGTGTGTGTGTGTGTGTGTGTGTGTGCGCGTGCGCTCGCAGTGTTTGTGGGAGGCTAATGGTGCACAACATCAAGAAAACTCCAAGTTAAGCAGTTGGTTAACATCGTGATGGTTCAAGGGTCCAATCACAACAGGTCCCAGAAAAATAAGAAAGCAAACGAAACATAGGAAGCAAGATCAAGCCTCTGGAAGGAGAGATTAAGAATAGTACTAAGGCCTAACAAAGAAGATGGGGTTTGGGGAAGCATTTCTGATTCTAAATATAATTCTAAATTGGAATGTCAGGTAGTAAAAGCAGAAGCAAGAGCCCATAATTAGTACTGGACCAATAGGGCCAATAAGGATAGGCTGCAACTGGAGCACAAAGGGATTCTCGGAAGTCCTGGCAGCAAATAGTCTTGCCTTTCCTGTTATAGCATCTGCATTGCAACATCAGGCTTGTCTCAGCACCAGAGTGGGGGTGAGCATGCCCACGAAGGCCGGCAGCAATTTAGGCAGGACTGCTGAGGAAGACAGGAGTTGGTATCCTTATCTTCGATGAGGCAGATGGGGAATTCCTTTTTCTTTTCTCTTTTCTTTCTTTTCTCCTTTCTTTTCTTTCTTTCTTTCTTTCTTTCTTTCTTTCTTTCTTTCTTTCTTTCTTTCTTTCTTTCTTTCTTTCTTTCTTTCTTTCTTTCCTTCCTTCCTTCCTTCCTTCCTTCCTTCCTTCCTTCCTTCCTTCCTTCCTTCTTTCTTTTCTTTCTTTCTCTCCTTCTCTCTCTCTTTCTTTCTTTTTCTATTTTATATAATCATTGCTTTATCACCTACAGTCATTTTCTAAGCCCATTACAGCTTTGCTCCTACCCACCTCCTTTGTGCTGTTATTAGCAAGTGAACGGCAATTATATGATATTTCTCTGTGTTCTAGGCCTAACAACACATTTCACACACACACACACACACACACACACACACACACACACACACACACAACTACATAGAGTGTTTGATATATATATGTATAAACACACAGACACACAGTTGCTTATACAAAATGTTCTTATAAAATGTACTATTGGGGCTGGAACATACAGCAGCTTTTGGTTATTTTTATAATTGATATCTTTTCATTGATAATCTCTGTGTGATGTGGCTCTGCCATCACACCTTCCTTTCCTCCTTCAGCTGTACTTCCTTTTGTGCCATGAACATATTTATAATGGCTACTTTGAAATCTTTTTCTGTTAGATCCGACATCAGGTCACTGTCACCAGCAGTTTCTGTTGTCTGCTTTTTTTCTGGTGGATGAGTCATCCTTTCCTGTTTCTTTTCAGGCCTCAATTTTTCTTTTCTTTCTCTGTTTCTTTCTTTCTTTCTTTCTTTCTTTCTTTCTTTCTTTCTTTCTTTCTTTCTTTCTTTCTTTCTGTCTTTCTGTCTTTCTGTCTTTCTTTTTTTTTTTTTTTGTTGGAAACCAGACTTTTTAGATAATATATTGTAGCAACTCAAGGTACTGGCCACTCCCTCCCACTTTGGGGCTTGTTTCTGTTATTTGCTTGTTTATGTGTTTAGCAACTGGCTGGGTTATTTTAGTGAAGTGTGTTTCCCCTTTCTTGGTGGTAAGCCTCACAGCGTGGGGGGTACCGCAGCCACCCTGGGGTGACCATGGTCCTGGTCAGACTCTCGTCTACTTTTGACCGCAGCCAGCTGGTCAGTTCCACTAACTGCCTGCCAGTCCTGGTATTGTTTCCAACAATGGTCCTGGGGCACCTGGGGGGCTCACTGGCTTAAAGCCTCTAACTTAGGCTCAGGTCATGATCTCAGGGTCCTAGGATCAAACCCCGCATCAGGCTCTCTGCTCAGCATGGAGCCTACTTCCCCTTCTCTCTCTGACTGCCTCTCTCCGTACTTGTGATCTCTTGCTCTCTGTCAGATAAATAAATAAAATTTAAAAAAAAAATGGTCCTGAGGACTTGTTGCTCTACAAAGTTATCCAATCGAAATGTGGTTTCTTGAAAGGAGTAGCTTCTGAGGTCAGGGCTCTTTAGTCCGATCCCAGAAGGACCCACCCCCACCAAACTGTCTTAATCCCAGGTTCTTTCCTGAAAACTAGCTATCTATAGTCTAGACTCTATTCTTCATTAGATCCATGGATCTCTTCACACTTGCCTTGCACCAGAATGTTGCTTAGGGAGAGAATTGTGTGAAAGCCAAGACCTATGGGGCGTAGTTTCAAAGTCAGCCATAAAACAAAATAGATAGCCATGTCATATGCATGAGAAGTTACCAGGAATTTGATGTTCGGGTATAAGCAGTGCTAAGAGGAGGACCAATCAACATAGAAACTTCAGAGAAAAGCAATAAGGAAGAAATAAGTAGTGCTAGAGTAGCCAGAGAATTTCTAATATTCGTTTTTGAGTTGTATGTGTTGCTCCTACAGAAATCCCTTCAGCGTCTCTGAGATTTCAGTCAAAGGCAGCTACGAATGTAGACTTGTGCTGGCCATACTTTGAGAGGGAAGGAATCTTTTCTTGTGGGCTGTGTGGGATGACAAGATGATCCATAAACTGCCTCAGAACTCTAGGAAAAAGGTTTTGTTTTACTTTTCATCAAAATAATTCCCAGAAGGATTGCAAAGGGAGAACAGAACAACTATGCCCACTGCTTGCGGGAAGAGGCCCAATGTATTGTATTTAAATCTCAAAGGACAGGGTGACCCGAGCTAAATTTAGGCCACTCACACCTTACATAATACTTATGACCACTTTAGGGGAAACTACACAGATAAGGAAACTGAAGCTTGTGGAGGTAAGGTCATGACTAGCAAGTTGTCCAAGCCAGCCTTCGATTTGAAAACCCCTATTGTAGATTTCTTCTGTTATTCCCTTGCTCACATCAAACCCTTTTGTGGCTGTCCTTGCTTCTGAATGAGGTACAAACTACTCTGCCCAGAATTTAAGCTGTCCCCAAATCTGGACACCACAGACTTTTCTAATCTTAATATTACAACTCTTTAAACCAGGGACTAGAGGAATTTCCCCAGGACTGTTGTTCTTGTTCTGGAATTCTGCTTTTCTAAGGACCTGTATTCATCTGCTGGGACCAGCCTCCCCAACCACGTCTTGGTGGAGAAGGACTGAATCACCAGGACACGGAGGGAGGGCAGCTTCCCTTGATGTTGTGAACCTTTTCCTGTTTTCTGCTGCCCAACCCCTGCGCCCCTGACTTCTGTCTTTCTGCCAGGGCACCTGCCTGTTCCCATTTGCGGGGCCTCTCCGATGCTGCCATCTGTCTTCCTGCTAGATTTCCACCTCCCTCTTGCCAACACATTCCCTTCATACTTAGTTCCGCTCGGCTGCCTGAATTTATATCGCCTTTTGATGGGTCCTCACTCAAGTTCCAGTCACACCCTAATTGATTGGACCAGTTTCTAGGTTCTGGCCATCCCCTCCCACTCCCATAACCGAAGGAGGCACATTTGTGAAACTTTGCATGTGTAGCAAACATGGTGAGTTCGTGAGATAGCTGGCGACACGAGCCTGAAGAGCGCGGTCATGGAAGGGAGGCAAGAGGGGACATGATTTATAACGCTCTCAGTATGTGTGCAAGTTGGGAACAGTAAAAGAAAGAAAAAATCAAGAAATGGAGCACACCTAAGGAACGTAAGGTTTTGGCTGCTAAAGGCTCAGCTTTTACCTCCAATCTGAAGAATGGCTGTTGGGACCCAGTTAATTAAGTTAACATACGGTCAGCCTTGCAGCTCACATTGGCTTCTGCTGCTTGTTAGGCCACCTTCCCTGAAGAAAGAACCAACTCATCTCCACATTGGCAGGCTCGGGAAGATTCTTTTCTGTGACCCCGTGCTAATGCAACAGGGGTTCATAAAACACCATCAGTATGCAACTCACAGCAAAAGCATATAATTTCATTCCTACTAGTCATGAAAATACGTATAAGTTTTCTAAATCAAACTTATTACCTTCCGAGTCTTTTCCTTAGTCAGTTACAGTGATGATAAAGCTAAGAAACACATTAAACTGATAGAAATGCTTGTAAGTTTTTAAAACTAACTGTATATGTTATATATGGATGTTTTATGTCCCTGACATGGTATCTCTTCTTTTATTACTGTGAATAGTAATTGTTTAATACTGCTTTCTAAGAAAGAATACTGACAATACAAATACAGTAAAACATAATGGCCATTGTTGATTCTTTACAA
>CM053614.1:23826869-23875878 GCA_028646535.1 Procyon lotor
TTTTTTTTTTTTTTTAAAGATTTTATTTATTTGACAGAGAGAAACACAGCGAGAGAGGGAACACAAGCAGAGGGAATGGTAGCGGGAGAAGCAGGCTTCCTGCCGAGCAGGGAGCCCGATGCGGGGCTTGATCCCAGGACCCTGGGATCTGACCTGGGCCGAAGGCAGACGCTTAACAACTGAGCCACCCAGGCGCCCCAACCTTCTTTTTTTTTTAAAGATTTTATTTATTTATTTGACAGAGAGAGAGAGGTCACAAGTAGGCAGAGAGGCAGGCAGAGAGAGAGGGAGGGGCAGGCTCCCCGCTGAGCAGAGAGCCTGATGCGGGGCTTGATCATGACCTGAGCCGAAGGCAGAGGCTTAACCCACTGAGCCACCCAGGCACCCCAAAACCTGAAATCTTTAAAGCACAGCCAGTGGATTAGAAGGGGCAGCAGATGAAGACAAACGTCTAATGTTCATGGTCACTATCTTCATCCTAGTTGTTATATTATGGGCATGACAAGAAGTTGATGTAGTGAGATAATGGCATAATTCCTGAGGGGTCTTTGTCAAAAAGGTTGGCTTTAGCAGCTGTTTGTAAAGAGAACCCATACAGTTTGTTTTTAAAGAATTATAAATTAAGACTTACAAAGGGAAAGAGTTCTTACAATCTATGAATTTTAGTTTCTGAAGAGAAGTATGCTAATGAAATTATAAATTCTTTGAGAGTCAAAATTATATTAGAACTTTTGGTATCTTCTATCACAACTCTGAGTTGTTTTTTTTTTTTTTTAAAGATTTTATTTGTTTGACAGAGAGAAACACAGTGAGAGAGGGAACACAAGCAGAGGGAATGGTAGCGGGAGAAGCAGGCTCCCTGCTGAGCAGAGAGCCCGATGCGGGGCTCGATCCCAGGACCCTGGGATCATGACCTGAGCCGAAGGCAGAGGCTTAACCACTGAGCCACCCAGGCGCCCCACAACTCTGAGTTTTTGTAGCAAGAATTCAATAAATATTTATTGAATAAGACTGGATTATTTGTACCAATGTCAACTGATGAAATTAGTCCAAATCTCTTTGGACTTTGTGCAGATGCTGGGTTTGGACAAACTTCAAGAGGAAAGTTTCCCAGAGGCTTTTATGAGGGTGCAATCCTTCCATCAATGGTATGGTGTCCAAAGGCAAATACGGGTACAAGATGGAAGCTTATGTCATGAGATGGAAAGGATGTGATGGGGTTCTCTTAGGATCTTTTGCTGTTGCCGGTAGGTTCCTGCTTCAGTGGTTCTCTCAGTAACTAAGGGCTTTGCTGAGTACTGCCAAGAAATAGTTGGCTGAGGGCTGGGTTGTTTTAACAGTGAACAGGAAAGAAGATGGTAGCACCCATTCTTTTCTCCACTCTGAAGTTCAATCGGAATTCTGCCTCTGTTCAGTTGTCTATCCTCCTCCTCTGTCTGGCTATGTGCTTCTGAGAAGTGTTATCTGAGACACAGGGAACACTTCCTGGTCGTTTTAATCAGTCACGGCAGGCTCACACTCCTTGCCAATAATTGACGCATACATGAGTATGAGGCAGGGCTCTAGCTAATGAATCACAAGGGATGACCAGCAACAAAACTTCTGGGAGAGGTTTCCTTGGTCCTAAGGGAGACCCGTAGAAGGGAATAGTTCCTCCTCCTCTAGAAGAAGTAGTAACTCAATACAGTGCCTGGATTCACACCATCATCTTGCAATCGTGAGAAGAGGAAGCCCAGGGCTACTAGCTTTTACCTTATTATATCAGAAGAGTAAGGTAGAAGAGATCTGATTCCTTGATGTCATTGTCGAGTAGGTGAATCGTTCTTTACGGACTTAATGTTATGTGAAATGAGATAGTTACTTAGATCCTTACTGCTGTGGCGCCTTCAGCTGAATTTTCTAGTTTGCATGGAGCTGTCAGAGTTAGCAAATAAAAATGTAGGAGGCACAGCTAAATTTGAGTTTCAGATAAACAGTGAAGAGTTTTTTTAGTATATGTATGCTCAATGTGGCATTTGTCCCATGCAATATCTGGGACATACTTATACCAAAACATTATTTGTTGTTGCTCTGAAATTCTAGTCTGACTGGGCACCTTGTGTTTTATTTGCCAATGTTAGGCCTCTAGTTGAGAGCAATTTACCTAATACTGAATTTGCCTAATTCAGTAATGAAAGGCTTTTCTCAGACCCAACTGGATATACTCTTTCAGAGGTAAAAGGTGAGAGTTGAGTTACAAATTATAGTTTGAGTATACATATTTATGAAATTCAGCCTCATATTTCCAAGAAGTAATAAAAACGTCTAAAACATTTTTCTTCATGAGACTTGTCAGTGAATCCTTACCCCAATTTGAAATATTATTGTAATGCACATTAACTGTGGAAAGAGTCAGACAGATCCTACAGTCTCCGTTTCTTTAACTCCCTGTATGGAGCTGGAGAAATCAGCTGTCTGAGTCTCAGCATCTCATATGTAGTTATGAGGAATTAATAAGATACATTTTGAGAAGCACCACTTATGTCAGACACATATTACTTAGGTCATATTAAGTCTCTTTCTTTTTTTTTTTAAAGATTTTATTTGTTTGACAGAGAGAAACACAGTGAGAGAGGGAACACAAGCAGAGGGAATGGTAGCAGGAGAAGCAGGCTCCCTGCTGAGCAGAGAGCCCGATGTGGGGCTCGATCCCAGAACCCTGGGACCATGACCTGGGCCGAAGGCAGACGCTTAACGACTGAGCCACTCAAGTCTCTTTCTTGTATTGATTGTAAAGAGCTCTCTGAGGTGCACCTGTCTTATACTAAGAGGTCATAGAAGTTCATTCTTCCAACTGAGTCCCTATGCTGCTCCTTCCCTCTGCACAACTTGAGCAGAGTGAGTGCAATCGATGTGGACAAATGAATTGCTTTGTGGGGTGAGAACCCTGTATCACCTTATGGCATAGCTGAGTTTTACTCGTTTTTATTTTTCATGTATGTAGTATGTATGTATGTAGTATGTATGCATGTATGTATTTGCATAGCTGAGTTTTACTCTTAACTCAGGGATTGGCACACATGAGATTACTCATAAATAGTAGCTGTTAGTAGTACCTAAACTGAAAAGAACAGTTTTTCCTTTTCCTGGAAGATGGAGACCTATCTTTTTCTTTTTTTTAAGGATTTTATTTCTTTATTTCACACACACACACACACAGAGCACAAACAGGGGGAGCAGCAGACAGTAGGAGAGAGAGACTCAGGATCCCTACTCAGTAAGGAGCCCTATGAGGGGCTCGATCCCAGGACCCTGGGATTATGACCTGAACAGAAGGTAGATGCTTAACTGACTGAGCCACCCAGGTGCCCCTGAGACCCATCTCTTAGTATCTTCAGCATGTGGCACTGTAGGTGCCACACACTGAATAGATATATAATGAAGCATACATGACCACAAAATTGAGTACCGACCTCATGGGCAATGCATAGACCACACAACCACTCTGCTGAGCAGAGAGCCCGTTGCCGGAGTTGATCCCAGGACCCTGATCATGACCTGAGCCGTATTGTGGCTTCGGTGGCCCACTGAGCCACCCAGGCGCCCTCTAATCTGTTACTTTAGTGTGAGACTCCTTTGCTGGTTTTCCAGCATCTGTAAAGTGCTAGTTGCAATGGCTTCCAAACTTCACTGCAGAGTAAAATTAACTTGGGAACTTGGAAAAATCTGGATGCCTAAGCCACATCTGCAGAGATTCTGATTTAATTGGTGTGGGGTATGGTTTAAGTATTAGTATTTTTTCAAAGCTCTCCAAGTGACTGGAATGTACAGAAACTTTGAGAATCACTGTGCTAGCATACTAGAGAATTAGAATTCTGGATTTTGGTCTGGAATCTGATTTAACCAGAGATGTAACATTGAGCAACTTCTTTACCTTCTCTTGGCTCTATATTTCTTATTTATTAAAAGGAGGGTAGGATATATATAATTCTAAAGCACTGTCCTCCAGAATTGTATTATTCTAGGGCCCTTAAAAGTTTACGAATCATGAGGCACCTGGTGGCTCAGTTGGTTGAACGACCAACTCTTGATTTTGGCTCAGGTCATAATCTAAGGGTCATGAGATCAAGCTCTGAGCTCAGCGCCTAGTCTGCCTGAGATTTTCTCTTTCTCCCTTTGCCCCTTTCCCCAGTCACACCCTCTCTTTCAAATACATAAATAAATAAAATATATTTTTTTAAGTTTCTGAATTATGAAAAGGCAACCTAACTGCTTTCTCCAAGTAGAGATCTCTGTTCAGTGACGTGAGAATTCTTTTGCACTCTTTTTGTCAGTTTTCATGGCAGTCATAGACTCCCCTCAAGTGGGGATGGTTCTACCTCACAGAGGAAACATGGACACCAACAGTGTTCAGATGGCAGGTTTCTCCGCAGTCCTCTGCTGAGAGCTGGTGTACAGCCTAATGGGAGCACAAACTGATAGAAGATACAAAACAGGTTTCTTTACTTTTCTCCATGATTCCAGAAGATACTTTCCTGCCAGAGTTAGAGTCATCTGATGGATTACTGAAGGTTCTTCTTGGTGTTTTGTGTGGATGTCTATCTCTGTGTTCTTTTGGGCTTGCAGCCTTACATTCAGCTTAGTGACTTGCTTACCAAGATTGTTCCTAACCCTAACCGAGAACTCTCAGGTTCTCTTTTGGTCTTGATTTTAATTCTACCCAAATGAGAGTGTGTGTCTCATTGTCACTCTGGTCATGCAGCAACTGATTCCATTTGGGTTATGATAGACACGGAACTCCAATTTTCTTTTTTCCCCTAAAGAAATTTAAGGAGGGCTTCCATTATTAGGTTTTCTTATAAATGTGCTTGTATTTAATGGAATTTGTATTTGTTGGTATAGTTTAATTTACCACACAATGTGCACAGAAGTAGTCATAGAAATGTGGACTATCGTAAGGCATAGAACATCAACATTTTATATGGCGACTAAAATTGAGTGATTTTTTTTTTAAGTGTGAAACTTCTTCCTTTCAAAAGGAAGGTATTTTTGGAAGGATAGTCTCCTATTATTACTTTAATATTTCCTGAATTTCTAGTTTAAAAACAAATTCAAAGAACCATTACTGTGTACCCAGTTCAAGTTAAGTCATCCAGCGTAAAACTCAGACAACCTCATTGGGAGAACATTTTGGAAACTTTGGGTTACTTGTGAGAGTTAAAAAATGTTTCTTTCTATTCTGGATATCAGAGCAGGATATGTTTACTCTGGTGTTTACATAAATTCTATCAGTGCACCGTGGAAGTGGGAAAGAACTGTCTTTGTTTTTGTTTTTTGTTTTTTTAAACCAGGAGGGCAACAAAGCAGTAAGAAGGATCATAGGGCACCATGTCAGTGACAAATCACAGGAGGTGGTTCCAGAAAGGTTGTGAAAACTAGTTTCTCATTGCAGGAATTGGGTTGGGCCACTCCTTCACCACCCCCCCCCCTTCTCAAACACAAATATTTTCATATAATAAAAGCCTGTTTCCCTATGGTTATAACCCAGCCTCCCCTCCTCGGACACCACCATTTTAAAGGGGTTTACTGAGAGGACCCTCCCAAAGTCCGTAGGCTCTCTCTCTTTCTGGACCGTGTCTCGTAGAGGTGAGGCGTCCCTTCGGGGGCTCACGCCGGGTGAAGGGACAAGAAACACCCACTCGGATCCAACCCGGGCAGCCAGAGGCCGGAGCATGCGCTGAGAGTTTGTGCAGCTGGCCCTGGCTGCCGCCGCTGCCTCGGCCGGACTTGGCGAGGACTTGGGAGGGACAGCGGCGCTGGGAGGTGGCTTAACAGAGACTTTCCAGCAACTGCTGCCCAGGACTCTTTTTTTTTTTCTTTTTCCCAGGAGGCGGCGACGGCGGCGCCGGGGGGAGAGGAAGAGAAGGAAGCGTCTCCCGCTTGAGCCAACGCAGCCCTTCGGCTCCCCGGGAGGAGGGTCCCTGCCCCGATGAGCCCCCGCAGTGCGTCCCCGACCGTCCCCCGGCGGGAGTGGGGCACGGAGCCCAGCGCCGACGGTGAGTGGCCACACGTCTCGCGTCTTTCCAGCCGGCCGTCCCGCCAGCCCGCCAGCGGCTGTCCTCGGCGTTGTGTGCTAAACTACTTAGAGGCTGGCGGCGGGGCTCCCCGCCGCCGGCGCTTCCCCCCCGCGCCCTGCCGGGGGCGCGCGGACGCGGCGGCGGGCCGGGGGACCGCGCTCGGCTTTGTGCTGCTCCGGCGGCGGGGAGCGCGGGGTCGCGGCAGCGGCCGGGGCCGGGGGAGGGGGACGTGAGTGACTAACCCGGCGTCGGCACAGCTGCACCGGCCCTAATTCCCCGGCGCCCCTCCCCGCCCCCGCCCCGGGCTAATCCATCATTCCCGGCCGGAGCACCATTTCTCACGTTCTCCCAGAGAAACCCTAGTCGCGGGGCGGAATCCCAGCTCAGCGCCGCAGCCCCCCGGTGCCCTGGGTTCACACCCGAACTGCGGAGGGGGCGGGGGGTGCGGGGTTGAGGGGTCCGGGAGCTGTCCTAATGAGAGGGACACTTGCACCCGCCGGCGGCGCCTGTGACGTCTCCCGGGGACAGTGTGGTTTCCAACCTTCGGGACAGTTCCGAGCTGAGCAGTCCCCGAGGAGGGGCGTGGACTGAGGGAGGTTTTAAAGGGCGTCTCATCAGAATGCAGAGGACACCGCCGCGCGTCCCCTGAGAACGGGAGTTCGCTGTGTGCCTTCATTCATCCGGGAGTCAATCTTTTCTCTTCTCGGCAGGTGTTATCTGAAGCGGGTCTGGAACTTTAGGGGAGTTTGGGTTACAATTACAACTTTAACAAATGACCTTCGATGAAGCGATGTCTCGAATGACCTAGGCTTCGGACCAGACTCGCGACGCTGCTGAGGGTCGGGAGAGGAGGGATGGGCCGGGGGTGCGGAGTGCGGTGATAAGTCCCCTGTTCTCCCTGCCCCTGCAGATCGCTGCTACGTGGCCGGTGAGAGTAGGATGTGGTGAAAGGATGGGGCTTTTCCCTTTCGGGGCTCACAATGGCCAGAGAGGATTCCGTGAAGTGCCTGCGCTGCCTTCTCTATGCCCTCAATCTGCTCTTCTGGGTAAGTCGAACAGTTCCACTGCACCAACAGGTGCGGACGGCTGGACTGGGCTTCCTCCAGCCACCACTTAATGCGCCAAAGGGCATGGCTAAGCATTAATTAATTACGTAGGATCGCACCCTCTGCTGCTCAGAGAAGTAAATTTTGACCTTAAAATGCCTTTGATCAAGCTCAAGTGCCATTCGTAATTAGAAAAAAAAAAAATCGACGCCTGGATACTGGTGGCAGTTAAATTGGACTCGAAGTTAATCTAGGGATATAAATAAATGCACGTGCTTGTGCTTGTAGATAAGAAAATTATGCCATACTACTTGGGAACTGCTTGTTTTCAGGAATTTCAGATTAACTGTCCAAGCCATCAACTGTTTCTTTACCTCATACTAGCCTATAAAATCTGGTAGGGGTGCTCAGTCCTACTCTGTTTTTGTAGGGATTCATACACAGATCTCCTATCAAAGGACGGGGTAAATTTTTCTAGAAGATTCCATACAGCCTGAAAAGGTGGTTTTCCTGCAACTTTTTCTAAGTTGGCAAAGTTTTAAGGAATTTTGTGTACGCTTTTGGAAAATCCCATAACCATTTAAGAAAATAAAATACACTAAGTTTAACAAGCTCATGGAAATCTTTATACTGTATGTGTTACTTTCTGTGCTTTGCACCCAGGCATAAATTTTCATTAGGTGCTATTAATAATCACATTATTATGTATAAAACTTATGAGGAAAATATAAAAATTAAAACTTCTGCTTCTAGGAGCTGTCATGCTTAAGTGGATCATTTTTTGCCAATTTTGTATTCTATTAATAATTATATTCATAATTTTCTATTAGAAATTTTAACGTGTGATTTATTTATGTGACTGACTGACTAGCATTTGCCAGACTCTTTTCATAAGAGGTACATGTGGTTTCTAGAGGATGACATTTTGGTTCAAACTAATTCCTGTGGGTGGCTGCATTTTAAAATGACAAATTAAGCCTTACTTCAGTGAGTAATCTGAAAGATAACCTAAACTGGCAACATGTTTTTCTGTACATGAAAATGATTAAACACCGAATAGTTAAATTCACCACTTGGAAATGTAAAATCACTAATCAATCTAATTGCAGTTTTTAGTTCTAAATATGTACCTTTTTCAGTGGGTCATTCAATTACCTGCTTAGCTATGAGGTTAAGATTTTCAACTTTGTTTCTTTTTTTAAAATGTATAATATCACTTATATTTACTAGTTTTTCACTTTTCTACTTTATGCTTTTTAATTCTAGAATCATCACATTTTTATAACTAAAAGGGGATTTAAAGATGACTTTGTTGAACTTCTTTACTTTGTAAATGAGTAAACTAAGTGTAGGGTTAGTGACAGGCCAGAGGTTAAATGGCCCAATGGTGACAGTATTTGGAGTGCCACTCAGTCTTCTTGCTCCTAGATAATGCCTTTACGTGGATCATTACTGGGTTCTCAATCTTGGGATTAGTAGGATTTTTGTTGTTGCTGTCCGAAGAATGATGATTTGGATTTTCTTAATAATCTGTATTATGGTGGGGGGGGAACACCCAAACATTTAACAAAAATATTGCTCTTCTGAGTAATGAATTTGCTTAAAAAAATTTTATTCCTTAAATTCCTCTAGGGCTCATTCTATCTCCAAAGAATGGAGAATGTTATGTCTTTGTTTTTATCTTGTACTTCAACTTTCTCACTTTCTACATGCATGTTTTGATATATTTATTTATTAAGATCTCTTCCCCTTTTCTCCAACCCTCTTCTTCTGCCAACTTCCCTCCAACAAAATAATCCATGTTCACCGCTTCATATGGATCCCTCTGTATTTCTCTTTATTTCATACAAAGATGTATTTACTCATACCTGTCCACATATACCCATTCATGTACATTTATATGTACGTTCACAATTTTTTTTTGTTAAATTGTTTTTCTCATTTAGTCACAGAAGTGGGATTGCTATGTTGGAGATATGTGATAGCAACAATAACAAAATAACTAATCTTTATATAGTTCTTGTTCTGACCAGGCCCATTTAATGCTTCAGTTTCCTAGTCTGTGAAATAGGGATGAAAGTTCCTCTTTTTTAGAGTTGTTGTGAGGATTAGAGTTAATATATGCAAAGTGCTCGAACAGTTGCATATAGTGATGCTCTCTATGTAGTAGTAGTGATAGTAGATAGTATTGGCAGTCATTACCACTCTTACTATAGTAATGACACCCAAGTAGATACCAGGAGGTGGACTGCTTAG
Organism: Procyon lotor; assembly: GCA_028646535.1. NCBI lineage: Eukaryota > Metazoa > Chordata > Mammalia > Carnivora > Procyonidae > Procyon > Procyon lotor. Next base: position 23,836,228 of record CM053614.1, read on the forward strand.
TCAAAGAAATGCCTGCATTAGTAATAGCAGTAATTGTCATCATTGTGATTAATCTGCTACCACTACTACATTTCTTTGACCCAGAGATCTTGTTCTGGGAATTTATTCCTTAGGAAGAAGAACACAAATACACCCCATTATATGCACACAAATATTTGTTGCCATCTTGTTGGTGTACAAGCATCTTTTAATTTTTGTCAGTTGAAAAGGTTTAAAGTATTATTTCACTGTTGTTTTGTTTTATTTTCTCCCGTCGCAACTGAGCATCAAAATAATTTTCTTTAGACCCATATGTATTTCATATATATTATTTCATTTCATGATTCATATTCATTATTTTATGTTTACCATATAGGTTTGTCTTGTTGTTTGCCCATTGATTTCATTTATGTTGTTACCGACAATAGTTAAACAAATTTTCATATACTGTTTTTGATAGGACTTTTCTCTAGGATTTTAAATATTCTTTCATAGTCTCTGTTCTTTCAAAGCACCCACCTTTCTTGTTTCCATTAGGGTTTCTTTTTCCCTGTGGACTCTAAGCTTATTTTATACAATTAAAAATATATGTTGGGGTTTTTGTTGGAATTGTATGAAACGTATATCTAACTTTGGGAGAATTAGCATTATTCTTTCAGTGTTAAAACAATGCTTGCAGATGCTGTATTTCCTCACTGGCACATTTCAACCTCATGCCAGGCGCATTCCTGGGCTTTCTTACACTACTTACGCATCTAATTCTCATAATAGCCCTGGAAAATTGTTTGTTTGTTTGTTTTTTGGGGAGGTAAAGAGATGTTACTCAGAGAAGTTCAGTAACTTGCTGGTAAGTGCCAGCACAGGGACTCGAGGTTCAAATTTTTTTCCTTCAGGTTTTGATAGAGGTTGTACTGCTGGGCACGGTGGTGAATTTACTTGCAGTGAAGAGGCAGACACCCTCCGTAGGAAGGGATTAGCTGTGCACCTCCTCATTCCAAGTCCGCTAGAGCAGTGCTTCTCCAACCGATCACTTGGGCATCTTGTCAGAATGGAGATTCTGATTCAAGACCTCCGGGGTTAGGCCTGGAAGTCCGCTTTTCTAAAAAGCTCCTCTGTGATGTTGTTGGTCTGAGTGCCACGTGTTGCAGAACAAGGAAGCAGCCCTTACTTTGAGCTCTCCTTGGACTCAAAAGCAGAATAAAGCAGTGAGGCATATAAGCCCGACTTCTTAAATAGACTTCACATTTGGAGTATGCAGAGGGATTGTTCTTGCCTCAAGTTTTGCAAGACTGAGAAACCTGCCCTCATAACCGTTGGGATCAAAAGCTGTGGCCTTGGGGCGCCTGGGTGGCTTAGTGGGTTGAAGCCTCTGCCTTCACGGCTCGGGTCTTGATCTCAGGGTCCTGGGATCGAGCCCCACATCGGGCTCTCTTCCCCCTCTCTCTCTGCCTGCCTCTCTGTGATCTCTTCTCTCTGTCAAATAAATAAAGTCTTTAAAAAAAGCTATGGCCTTTTACTCCTCACTTGGCATTTTGAAATTCTTTTCTCCCTATCTATTTTCTACTATATTGGTACCATCTCCCTTCCTCTACCCAAAAGGATGTTAGGGAAAAGAAAACTAAATCTTAACTGAGGACCTATACCATTTTATTTTGCAGTTCTGAGAGCTGAAAATTAAACGGAGTGAGGTTTTGTGGGTTTTTTTTTTTGAGTATTTTTTAAATATGAGGCATAGACCTATCGAAGAGGAAGCAAGTAGATCACAAATGCTCTGCTTTTTCTCCATGACTGTGGATTCAGTCATCTTGATTTGCCCTCTGTTGAGTGGCTCTCGCATGTTTTGAAGAAGTTTGATCCCAGCCCAGCTGAACTGGAGTTGGCACACAGATATTGGACCCTCTAGGTTTCTCACAAACGTTGTGGGCTTGTCATGGGAGAAGTCACTGGGGACGTCCTGCACGTGAGTAAACGGCCCCGAGAACCTCTTTTGAAATCATGATTCACATTCTGGCCACAAAGAAGCAAAGAAAGGAGTTATTTTTACTTCAAATGTATCCCACTTTTACTGTTTAAATGGCATATTATTTAAGTAAAGAAAAGCTTTCCTCCATTTTCAAGACAGCTTCTGTGGCTTTATGATATGAACCCTTGCCGTTCATAGATGGTAATTTTCTGCTGTTACAAATATGGATAAATACGGTTGTTTTGGGAAGTTCCTGCCATTGATGAATGCTTAACATTTATCAAATATGTTTGTTTATTATTTTCTAGTATATGTGCTGCCGAAGCGAGCACTGTTTATTATTTTCTAAATATCTAATATCCCATCTTTAGTTTTTAAGTCCTATAAGAGCCAATTCTTTTCACCTACCATTACTAAAGATAGCAGCAATAGAGATAAACTTCTCTAATGAACCAGGAAAAGAAACTTATAGAAGAAAACCTAAAAAATGGACAGGGACTCTAGTTCATGCTTTGGGATATATGCAGGGCAAATGAAAGAGCAGAAGGTCTATGTTCTGTTTCTTTTTCCTTGGCCATAGGTAGTGAAACTTTGTTGTTTGACTCATAACAGACCTTAAAGAGGTCTTGGCAAGTGGACATTTGTGTTCACATAGCATTTATTTAGTCATATAAAAATACGACTTTTTAAAATTAATGCTCCTAACTTTATACTCTGAAAGTCATTGAAGTTTTCTTTAATCCTAAGGGAGAGGGGAGAGCCTTCCAACAAATGTTAGTAATTTAAAAAAAAAAAAGATTTATTTATTTTACTGAGAGAGACAGGGAGAGAGGGCACACGCAGGAGCAAGAGGGGCAGAGGGAGAAGAGAGAGAATCTCCAGCAGAGTCCGCACTGAGTACGGAGCCTGATGCGGGGATCCAGCCCACGACCCTGAGATCAGGGCCTGAACCCGAACCATGAGTAAGATGCTCAACTGACTGTACCACCCAGGCGCCCCAAATGTTAGAGCTTTTTAAAAATAAACTTTACATAAAGTTTAGTCTCAGGTGCAAAGCTGACACATGCTTTTTATACAGAGTGGCCCCTGCTGAGCAAAGATGAGCCATCACATGGTTCATAAGGACCACCCTTTGGAGAAGGGCACCGGGGATTCTTTGGGGCACATCCCTGCCGCAGACCCAAGCAGTACTGACATTGGGCCGCCAGGCTCCAAAGAATTAAGAATTGATTTACCTTTATATTTCAATACATCACAACTTGAATCCTTTTTTTTTTAAAGACAAAAAGGAATTTTAAAAGCGGCTAGTCTAATTCTCCATTTTCAGGATGAGCAAAGGTTCCAGAAGTTTAAATTACTTGTCCAAGTTCTCTGTAGAGATCGAATTGTAACCAAGTCCCCCATCTCTCTTCTGCGTTCTGCTCTTTGCTACCAGATTTGACATAAAAAGGAAAGTTCAGGTAGGTGGTTTTAAACATCTGTCAGCCTTGAATAGAAATTACTGGTATCACTGTTACCTTATATGAGACTATGTGTTATGGATGGCAGACAGCTGAAGGACTTAAAAGTCTCTTTTGTGACTATGCCCTTGCTATTTGGTGGACTATAGGCAGACACTTCATAATATGTTTAGGGAATGTGCACACACTCATAAAATTCTGATTTAGAAAACAACTTGATGCAATCCTTATTTTTACTTTATTAGATTTGAGCAAAACCAGAATATGTCTCCAACACAGCAAATTTCATACATATAAATATCTGTTGAGAGCTAGCATTTTCTAAATGTTTTGCAAGACAGGATGTGGCAAATGTCCTGCTAAGTAGTATATTAAGTATATTTCTCTAAAGCAATATTTGCGTTATTTTCTAAACATTTCCTTGAACTACATATGATATTTTGCAATACTGGAAAAAATGTAATAAGGAGTTACATGCCTCGTTACATATGATAACCACAGTGTTCCTAATCATTTAATCATGACGAATGACAGTTGAAGAATTGTTTTATCTTAATTTGGTAAAATGGTAGAAAATGCCATTATTAGTAAGGAGTCCTGAATGGTTTACATAATTTATGCTTCTAGATTTAATAGCATCAAGGTTAGTGTTGAAGTGACCTCATTTCATTTTAGCTTAGTTTCTTGCTCTAGCCCACACTCTGTATGTTGTTACGGGCTCTGATAGTCTCAGCCCCGGTGAGTAACATCACTCCTTGAGAATTAAACTGTTCTCAGATATTTAATGCAGCTGGAAATAATGTCATAATAAAAAACAGTTTAGTCTCAGAGTCGCTTGTTCACCATAAGACAAGGCTTTGGATTGATATTATTTATTTTGACTAATGTTCTGGGCATGGCTGCGATGCTTGGGTAACTACTGTGCAGAAGAACAGTAGAGTCAAGTAGAAGTTTGTAGTTTAAAGGACACTTGAGAACACTTAAACCAGCTTCTGACCTGATCTATAAATCTTTGATCTTGTAATTCAGCAAGCATCTCTCTACTGGAAAACTTCCAGCGGTACAAAGCTTAGCTCTTAAAGCATCTCCTAATTTTGCTAATGTTCTCTTAGAGCTCATCTAGCAAGTTGAAATCATCTCTCTTTAATTTAATTATTTTCTCGTTCATTCATCTCGGACCTCACTTCTGAGCCTGGTACTCTGCTACGTGATGAGGCTGTAAGCAGTGGCCTGTAGAATGAGATGGGTGGGTGAAAATAGAAAGTAATCGATAATTGCTCTATGAAATCTGTCCAAGAGCACTGGTTGTGGGTAAGGAGGGATTTGGGAGATCTTTACATGCCAGCTATTTGAGCTGGTCTCAACGGGTAGGGTTGCTCTGCTCTGCTCCTGACGGTGGGAAGGCTGGGGCAGGGTGCATCCCAGGCAGAGGGAACTGCGTGGGGAAAGGCACAGGGGCTTGGGGGGATCTCTGTGGTGCATGTTGGGAAAGCGCAGACGGCTTCTTGCATCTGAGTACAAATGCACGTGGGAAGGAGCTGGCAGGGAGCAGATTGAAGAGCTGGTTTCAAGGTGATTGAAGAGGGCCTCTGTGCCCTGCTGAAGCATTTAAATTTGACTCTCTAGGAGAGAGCTGGGGATAGTGGAAGTGAGAGCCAGGAAGTCGCCCGAGGGGCAGCTGTGGGAGCTGGATAAGCAGAAGAACTCCATCTGCGTTTCTTGAAGCTACTGAAGGGCGGATTTGAGATGGAATCTGTGAGCTGCAGAGTTCATCCGAAGGTGATTGTAATTACCTGGCAAGAGACTGAGGGCCTGAACTAGCCAGAAGTGGCAGGAAGCGGGAGGAATTCACCAAGCCGTGGTGCGGGAACAATCTGTAGGACTTGAAAGTAATTAGATGTAGGACTGAGGAAGAGGGAGAGGTTCAGGCTGTCTGCCAAGTTGCCAGTTTCTGTGATTGAAGCGTTGATTATACCATTTACCAGGATAGGAAACACAATGGGAGGGACACAGAGGTTTTGAGAGGAATGGAAATGAGTTCAGTTTCAGAGATGTCAAAACTGAGAAGGGCCATGCAAGTCCAATAGTCTGTGTCACAGCGCTTTATCCGTGATCCGTTCGCTAGACCTTCGGATAGCTGAAGATGCCATTTTGAACTGATTTAGAAGTCGTCTCTTAAGCAGACTGAGAAAGATTACAAGAAAGCCCTGAGGTCAAAAGTGACTTGAGGTAGTAGTAGGTCATATAGAGAAGAATCCTACTCTGTCTTCTCATCACACAAATCCGCTGTGAAGTTGAGCTTATTATCATAGCAGTTTGTATGTGAGGAAACAGGCTTAGGACAGATTCAAGGATACCCAAAGTCTTAGAGCTAAAAAGGGGTAGGGGTGGAATTCCAACCAAGGCTTTTGGATTTGGTGGTTTCTTACAGTCATTATGGCCAAGCCCATATGCCTTAAATGGCCTCCTAGACTGTGTTATCTGGTCCCTGCTTGGCTTTTCACTCTCACCACGTGCCAGTTTTCCTTCCTTGAACATGTCATGCTGCCTTCTACCCTGGGATCTTTGCTTTTCTTTCCGACTGGAATGTACTTTTTCAACCGCTCTTTCCCTAATGAACTTGATAATTAGCCCTCAGATCTTCCTCTCTGAGAGATGTCCCCTTTGACTCCATGGAATAGGTCAGGCACCATAAAAAGGAGGCTTAGAGCAACTTGTATTATTCCTTCCCAGGGCTTACTACAGTTTGCAATTACACATTTATATCTTCGATGGGTTGATTAAAGTTTGTCCTCTTGGTAAATTTCACCGTAGCCTAGAGATGGTGCCTGTTACTGCCATTTTGTTATCCACGTATCTCCAGCACATCACAAAGGGCCTGGCCAAGAGCAGTTGATCAATGTATATTTTTTGAATGGAAGAATTACTTCAAAACCCATGTACTTAACCATTCTATGCTACCAGAAATGTTTTGGAATATACCACTTAAAAAATTATACACTTTTTTGTTATAAATGGAAGAACAGTGTATAAATGACCACTGATGTAGACTATGCCAAAATGAAGAATCTGCTAATTTATTGATACCTGTCTCAGAGCTATGATATTGAAAATTGGCTGAACAGCCTATGAGAAACTAGAGGATGTAGAAACCAAGATCAGTTATTACTTTAAAATGATAAAGAAAGGAATTATTTATAATAGTGCAAGAATTAGAGGTAATTAAATAAAATAGCATATTAATAGACTCTCTTATGAAACTTACAAGGTATTTAAAAGTCCACATACAGCCAAATAGAGGGAGAACATGTAGGCTCAGATTTAGTCACATGGCCCAAGGTACCCCACTAGCCCTGTGCGTTTTAATAGGTTCTATTATTATTTAGATATGGAGAAGCCAACAGATCAGATGACTGCCATTGAAAAGATAGTTTATTATACTCACAGATCATGAGAGAGAGAGAGAGTACATGTTTCATCACAAGAGCCGAGAGGGGAAGCACTGGGGTCTATCTCAAGACAGAGAAGGACTTGCCATGTACTTTTATTGTGGCTACATCAGCAAGGAGAAGACCAACACTATATGTTAATTAAAACAATGACAACAACAACAACAGCAAGGAACAGGCCAGATAAAGTAAGTAGGTTTTGGATTGTCTAGTTTAAACACTTTCAGCAGCCTCTGGAGTACAGGGGCTCTCCTTGGTTGTCTGGCACTTAGACCTTGGGGTGATTACGGCAGGTGTAGAGTGGCCCAGAGGGAGAGCGCACAATAAGAGAGGTGATTGGGGTGTGGGGTCTGGATTGGTTGGTTTGTATGTCAAAATGGGAAGTATGAACCTGGGAGAAGGACTCTTCCCAAGGGTGGTAGAGGGCGGGCAGCCAAGGCAAGGTGGCTCAGCTACATTATCAGGTTGTTCAGAACAAGGTGTGTCGAGCCTGAACATATAGAGCAGATGGTAAAGCATCGAATCCGCAGAAGCTAGAAGCATGATCAATAAACTGTGGCTGATCCACTGGGTAACTTTTATTAAGTTTATCATCTGTTTTTATTTCCACCAGAAGTGAGGTTGGTAATAGCTGGCCTTATTCTTCTCTGAACTGTTGTCCCAGGCTTCTTTGTTTTAGGCTATTGACCCCTGATACTCTGTTCACCAAAGAATATAGTCAAGACATTCAGACTTAGCCTGGCCACTACAGACTACCCCCCAATTCTATCCCTCCCCTTTTAAAAAAAGAACCCTGCCTGCTGTGCAGGTTAGTATCCTCCCTGTGGAAATTAATATGCTCATTTCTAAACTCGGAAGGTAGTTAGTGACTCAGCCTAAAGCTCCAAAGACCAAAGGCTTGGATTTGAATCTCCGCTCTGCCATTTAGAGTCTATAAGACCTTGAATGGATTACTTCATTTTTCTGTGCTTCATCGTACTTTTTATAGTCTGTAATAATCTGCCTTATCTATTTATTCCATGTGTCCCACAAGAAGCTTCATAAAGGCTAAGATCTAGCATCCTTATTCATTGTTGGGTCTCCAAATGTAGTGCAGACAGTATGAGGGAGATAGCATGTAAATATTTGCAACTGGATGAAGAATGAGCAGATTCACTAGCTGATTTTCCAAGCAGGTAGCCATATTTCACTGTGCAAGAAGTCACAGAGATCTGCCTGTTCCATTTGCCTTGGACCCTTTATCCAGAAAGCATTTTCATGAGCACTGTTTGAGTCGGTCAGCAGCACTGTCCCTGTCTTGTATATTCATTATTTCAGTATTTAAAAGCTAAATCTGTAATGCATAATGGTAACTGATGTTCATTAGGATGCCAGAAATTATTAAAAATCAAATTAAAGTCAAATTAAGTTCTCAAGATAAGGATAAGGCACACTTTAGAAAAATTTCCATTGAAGTAGGAAAGACCTTCAGAACTTAGGTGTTAACCTTCAACTTTTTGAAAAGCTTCCCAGGAAAACTTATTCTGATTGTGCTCTACGTTGTTGCTTTTAAAAAAAAAAAAGTATGTTTTTTCCTAAAGTATGGAAAATTTAAAACGTATACATAAGGATCTTTTTAAAAAAATCTTCATACCCTTGTCTTATCTAAAACAACAACTTAACATTTTCAAGTATCCAGTCATGTGAAAATATCCCCTGTCCTATAAAGGTCTTTCTGCAGCTGTTTTGTTTGAATCGGGAGCCATGCCAGGTCAACATGTTGCATTTGGGTAATCTCTTAAATTTCTTCTAATTTACAATAGTTTCTTCTTCCCTCTTTTTTTTCCACATGGCCAGTTTTTTTTAATTAAAGAAACCAGATCATTTGTCCTGTGATATTTTTCATATTCTCGATTTTGCTGATGGCATCCCCACAGTGGCATTTAACAAGCTTCAATCTATTCCCTGTATTTCCCATAAACTGATCCTTAGAGCTGGAGGCTTGGGTAGATGCAGGTTTGACTTTTTGGTAAAAATACTTCAAAGGTATCTCTGTGTACTTCTGATTGCCTCACTCTGGGGGAGGGGAGACACATTATCTCTTCTTGTGATACTAAAACTAAACAGTGGGGGCCAGTATTTTACGTCAGCATAATCTCCCCATTCTAGAAGTTAGCCTTTCACATTATGCAGTCTCAGCCCTGACTACACATGAGAACATCTGCGGAGCCTTACACATTTCTCATGCCTCAGCCCTACTTTCAAGAATTCATCCAGAATGGTTCTGTTTTTTTTAAGTAGTCCTAGATGACTTTGATGCACAGGCAGGACTGAGAACTACTGACCTAATAACTTGGGTAGTCCTTGAGGATCTTTGCCTAGAGATCCATTATTCCAATAAGGGTTGTAAAGAGTGATTCTGTCTTGTGCTTTCTGCATGTATTAGCAGAAGTTCTATAAAAACTTTCATGAAGTCTTTGACTCTTTCTTTAGTTTGTATAGGAAATGTAGGATAAAAATTGGATTCTTACCAGTTTTCTGAATAATGAGTTGAGTATCCACCATCCTACAAAGGTGACAAGTGAATTTTAAGTAGTATTATCCATTCACAGATCTTAGCATATTTGCTATTTCAAATCATTGCATTTATTATTATTATTACTATTATTTTGATGCTCGAACTGTTTAACCTTTAGTCATGGAAGCTGTTTCAAGTTCTCCTGTGACTTTCTTGGCAACATCAATAATATGGATTTGATTGCTTCCTTGCTATTATATATGACATATTTTAGGCTCATCTTCTACATCTGATAATTTAGTCATTCTGTGACCTTTTCATCTTGTGCAATTCCTGTCTTGAACCTAGAATCAGCCATTCAATTATCTAGCTATCTATGTCCTCCTTTGGTGACATTCTATTTAGTGGCTATGACAGGATCACAAAAGAAAATGGCAGATATATATAACAATAGTGAATTTCTAAATGGTAACTGGGAAAAAGCATAATGATCGTGTAACAAAAAAGTCTTTAATTGTTCAAATGATTAATCCTGCAGAGAATGTTGCATAAGTCCTTGATCACCAATTGATATTTTTTTTCTTTCCAGTTAATGTCCATCAGTGTGTTGGCAGTTTCTGCTTGGATGAGGGACTACCTCAATAATGTTCTGACTTTAACTGCAGAAACAAGGTAGGCTTTATGATCAATGATTGCTTTCTTTCATCAGGTTTCCTTAGACCCTAGTTTCTAAGTCACTTTGTCCTCAGCTGTTTAGATGAGAGTGCTCTCCCACGATCAATGACCTTCGTTACAGACACTTGCATTTTCTAGCATTCTCTTTAAGGTATGCCACTTGTCCTAGCAGACATTTCTGAGTGTGGAAGCGCCAGTTGCCTAGCCTCTGGATGGTGCGGCGGCCACATCATGTTTGTGTATAAAGGACAGCATAGCTACTTTGCTATAAGAAAATTACTGCCAACCTTCTTTCTTTCATACCCTCAGCTAAGGAAAACCAAACTCAGCATTGCCATTTTCTTCTCAAATTTCAAAAAGTTAATCCACTAATATCACAAGGGACAAATTACTGAACTTCTCCCCGCCTCCATTTCCTCATAACTGAATGGGGACTCCGCATATATGGCTCTAAAATGTCTGGAGAATGAACTGAGGTACATGTTTGTAAAGTCCTTAACACCGTGGATCTTAGCCAACAGCGATGGCTAATTTTTGTTATATTACTCTTACTAGTATGGTTCTAGTTAATGGTTTTTTCATAGTCTTCCAGCAGAAATCACGTCCCTTCCTCTTTCTTTTAATAGAGACCAGTTTCCTTTTACACAGCAGTCTTTGCGTTTTGGGGGAGGATCAGTCGGTGGGCAGAAGAGGCACTGGCCAGGTCAGAGAAGAGGAGGGAGACTCTTCTCAGCTGGGATACAGTGGGGCCTGTTCCCCCCGCCCCCCAGGCTAAGGCTGCAGAGCTATTAGTAGCTGGACTTCTAATTGAGGACCCCTATCTTATAAGATATTTTACATGAGTTGAGGTAGAAATGCTACCACTTGTATAAAGAACTAAACAAAATGAAACAAAAATAAGACGAGCAAGCAAATCAGAGGCAGCACAGTGATTTTGAAAATAGCTACACAGTCATCAGCTTTGAGGCAGGATGATTTAAAGGATTATGAACATGAATCTCAGCTGTGTCTTGTACTGTGTCTTAGGTACATTTCAGTTATATTTTATGTGTAATATGACATCATTGTTCTTCTTTCAGGGTAGAGGAGGCTGTCATCTTGACTTATTTTCCTGTCGTTCATCCAGTCATGATTGCTGTTTGCTGTTTCCTTATCATTGTGGGGATGTTAGGATACTGTGGAACAGTGAAAAGAAATCTGTTGCTTCTTGCATGGGTATGATGTTTACATCTTCTCTTTATTATGGGTGAAAAGACCAACCAGTATTGTATTATTTTTTCATCAGTGCACAGGATTACGTGCTTAGGGAACCGTGATAGCAGGTCTCTAATCTGTGGTAATTGTTCAACATCCTGTGAGAAGGGAAGCATTCTTTCCATGAGAGATGATTTCAGCACACATATTTGTTATACTCAAATGATGAGGTATGGAAATATGCCGTTATTTAATTATTACACTCAGGCTATGTGTTGACATTTTCATTTGAAAATATGAGTTGTTTCCTTGTGTCATGGGCCTTATTACCACCCCCTTGGGACTAGAACAAAGAAGTTATAACAGAACCCCTCATTCTCTCTCTCTCTCACTTCTTTTTTAAACAAACCTGCCATAAAACCGATGTGGAAATTCAGGTGGTGAAGTAGCCGATAGATATTAAAATCCCAGAATTGCCTTTACATAGATAAGCAGGTAAAAGTGAGTCTTGGTTTTCCATAATCTTAGTGGGTTTTGCTGTGTTTTGTTTTGATTCTGAAAGAGTTGGACCAGATTGCTTCTTAAACTCCCTTCAGCACTCAGATTCTATGATGCTAAAAATCTATGGTTCAACTTCTAATTCAAAAATTAGAAAACTGTCTTTTAACATTAAAATTTTGAGTCAATTTAATTACAGCTTATATATATATATATATGTATGTATTTCAAGCACACTGAGTGTATAAAATATTGCATGTTCGTGGCACCAGATAGAGAGGCTGCTACCACGTAATTGCAGACGTCTCAGATTCCCGAAGAATTAATTCACTGGATATATTCCTCTCTTTGTAGTAGTTCTCGGTGCTAACTGTGCAATAATTTCTTGTAGGGAATGTTAACAAACATTTTAATGGGGTGCTAATATGCTGGATATCTGAGCAGGAAAAAAAATCCTGATTTGTAGCCTCTGAAGATTTCCATGGGGTAAATATGTGTAGCATGGTCAGTTTCCGGCTACCAACGTGGTGTCACTGAATGCAGAATTGGGGAGAGATGCGCACAAATTGGCCCTCAGGAGTCAGCTCCTGCACACCAGTACTTGACTGGCTCCCATTCCAAGCCAATTACAGCAGAATCTCAGTGTGAAGCTGAACTAAAGCTTTGAATTTCACAGGAACAACCTGTGTGAATGTATTAGTTGGCTTTTTGGAGGGTAAGTCCTGGCTTCACGGTCCCTTGAAGTCCATGACTGGGAGACAGAGAGTGCTGCAGAAAATAAACCACACTCAGAAAGGGGAGCACGTCCATGACCTTACTTCTCTCCGTTTCAGTATACAGGGAGGAGAATGGCAGAAGGGTTTGGAATCTTATTTTGCTATTTAAGATGTTTAGACAATAATTTAAACATAAACTCAAGGACTTACCTTATATGAAACTTACAATTTAAAGGACAGAGAAGGTATTTTGAACAAAAAAAAAAATCTCAGAATCCTTTTCTTCCTTAATTTTATCTATCTATCCATCCATCCATCCATCTATCCATCCATCTATCTATCTATTTTAGAGAGAGAGAGGGAGAGATTGAGAGCAGAAGGAGGGGCAGAGGGAGAGGGAGAGAATCCTAAGCAGACCCTGCACATAGCACAGAGCCTGAGTCAAGGCTTGATCCTATGACCCTGAGATCACGATTTGAGCCAGAACCAAGAGTTCGATGCTCAACTGACTGAGCCACCCTGGTGCCCTACTCTCAGAATCCTTTTTAAAAACCACAATCCTAGGGGAGCCTGGGTGTCTCAGTCAGTTTAGTGTCTGCCTTCAGCTCAGGTCATGATCCCTGGGTCCTGGGATTGAACCTACATCCAACTCTCTGCTCAGTGGGGAGCCTGCTTCTCCCTCTCCCTCTGCCTGCTGCTCTGCCTCATAGGCTCTTTTTCTCTGTCAAATAAATAAATAAAATCTTAAAAAAACAAAAAAACAAAAACCACAATCTTAGAATGCTGTTCAATTTACACAACAATTTAAGAATAATTATCTTCCCCCTGTTTCCAACTTGTATGATTCTGGATGGTCCCTGGGCTGTGGGTTTGGGTGGGGTGGGATAGCATATTTCATGGAACCTCAAAGACTTTTAGGAACACATTTTGAGAACCATTTATGCATTCCATTAGGCCGCTGGAATGCTAGTAAAGCAAGTTGACAAAGAACCAAGTAATTTGGTGTTTGCTTGAGGCAGGAAGACTTGTGATGAGAGTCTAGTTTGTGAGGCTGGAAAGAATCTTATGATGCAAAGGTGACATGGGGGACTGAAACCATAATAATGACAAAGACGACAATGATAAAGTAGTTTATGTGAAGAGTTTTATATGAATTAATAAATTTGTCTCCTCCACAATTCTAATGAGATAGATGTTGTTGTTTTCATAATAGAGATAAGGAAGTGAGGCACAGAATTGTTGCTCTGACCGAGTTAGCTAGTAAATGGAGAATATGCTATTCAAACCATGGCAGTCCAGTACAATATATTTTTAACAGCTTCACTATTTTACTTTATAGCTGCTGCCTTTTCCTAACTGCTTATAAATGTTTCTCACATTATATAAAACATTTTTCCTATGATCTTTAATTTCTTCAACCTGACAACAATCTTCTAAGGTAGATAATTTTAAATGAGGTTCAGAGAGGTTCAGTAATTTGTCCGAAGTCACTCAGCAATAATGGTTGGAGCTTTGATTCAAACCTCAATGTTTCTGACCACCAAGCCCATTTTCACTGAGCCTTTACTGATGTCTCTAGTAGATGATTCTCAACCTTTGAAGCCCAGTGCATTTCCCTAATTATACATTTTTTTATAGCCAGCTCAAACTATCAGACTAAAAACAACTTGATAACATGAACTATTCACCTTGCCTGTAGCTTTAATAAATGTTTATCAAATTGAATAATGGACAGGACATTAGAGCAGTGCAAGTAGGAGCTGCCAGCATCTCAGAGGGAAGATGTAGCTAGGAACAGAGTGAGATTTTCAAGGAGACTGACCCACTAAACTGTAATTATAGGAGAATCGAAACAGATCTTCATTTTGGTGCAAGAAATAAACTGCCATCCTCACCACCTTATCTTTGGATGTTATTTGAACACCAGGGTTGATTTCAACCCTGGATCTATATTGAAATTGTTAAAACCCCATATGAAAATGATCATCTTTAAAAGAAATAAAATAAAGTAAAATAAAATAAAATAAAATAAAATATGAGCCTGTATCATCGAAGAAGCCTCTTCGATAGGGGCTCTTCAATAGGGTTGAGCCTGTATATTAGCCTGTATATTGAATAAGCCTCTTCGATAGGGTTCCAATTCAAGTAGAATGACTTTTTTTTTCTTTTTTCCCAAATTTTGATTTAAATTCTAGTTAGTTAACATATAGTGTAATATTGGTGTCAGGAGTAGAATTTAGTGATTCAGTACTTACATATAACACCCAGTGCTCATCATAAAAAGTGTCCTCCTTAATCCCCACCATCCATTTAGCCCATCCCCCAGCCACGTCCCTCCATCAACCCTCAGTTTGTTCTCTGTCCTTAAGGGGAAATGGCTTCTTAAAGGAGCAGAGGGGCATTAATGCAAAATATGACAGGATGTTAGGTCTTTGGCAAATATTTGCAAGGCAATTCTCACATTTTCTTTCTTTGTGCCCTTTAGCTTATTGTCCTAATTGATATTTAAAGAAGTCCAGTACTTTCAATCCAACTCGTTCGTTTTCCTGTATTAGAAGTCTTATTTCACTTTTAAGACCTGTACATGAGACTAGCAGGAAACAAACTTTTTTTTTTTTTTTTTAACACAAGCAGTATCTCAAACAGAACAAAACAAAACAAGAAGAAAACCAGTATCGCTCACTCAGAGTTGTCATATCATTTGAACGATTACCAAAAAAGAGCTTGTAACCAGGCTATGGAGCTGCTCAAGCAGAAGTCAGAACACCGTTATTCATTGGACTGATCAAGAAACAGAGGGAGACTCTTAAAACAAGTCTTTATAACCAACCTGCCCTTCCCTCACAACACTCCCCCAAAATACCAAAAACTGGGCAGGCTAAGAGGCCACCCACAGGAAAACATTTCTGGTGAACTTTGGTCATGAACTTTGACCCTTCTATTGAATTATGGATGCAAGTTATTAAAATACCTTAATTTAAGGTTCCCATATAAGGTACCCATATTGGATGCAGGACATACAATTAAATTTGGAATACAGACAAGCAACAAATAGTATTTTAGTAGAAGCATGTTCCATGCCCTATTTGGAATTTACATCTACAAAACATTATATATTGTGTATCTGAAACTCAGATTTAAATAGGCATCCAGGAATTTTGTTTGCTAAATTTAGCAACCCTACTCTAACTGGATTTGTTCTTAATAAATGTGAAATTGTCATAGAACAGAAACTTTTATGTATTTATAAAAATATATTTTTTATATTTATAAGACTAATTAAATTCTAATTATATTAGGAAAACAAGCCAAAAATGACTAGGAAAATAAACTTGAATATGACATGATTTTCAGAGTGATTTTAGTAGCAGAAATTCCTTCTCTTTTTGGAAGAGAAATGGAAGCTAAATGGAAATTGGTTTTAAACCTTAGTTGGGTACTCCCAAGGCTTTTAGCTGTAGACTAAATGAAATTCATTTGTTACTGCAGTCCTACCTTCCTATTAACATAGGCATTAGGAAAGCGGAGCCAGCTCAGGGGAATGTAAACAGATTGAGCGGACATGTTTACAATATCGACAACAGCTGAATGTCGCCATCAGGAGATCGTCACTGTCAGAGTGTGATGCTAATCTACATTCTACCTCCAGCAAACCAGTTAGTCAAGTGCTGGTCAGAACTTAGGTTGGAAGCGCCTCACACCTTTAAGACCAAGGCCCTTGTGTTTCTAAGGGAAGGTTTTTTTTTTTTCTTTCAGTTTTATTATTCCAGAACATTTGCATATGGCTAGTGATTATATGGAAGCACTTGTAAAGCTTTCTTAAAATATACTGCGATTGAACCAGATTTGAAATGATTCTCTTAATGGAAATCGAGTAAATTTTTAATGGCCAGGAGGAAATGAACCCTCTTCGGTTCTTTAGTTGGTTGAGGTCATCAGGTAAAACCGGAAGATCTTGAAATAGTAATTTTCTACAGACTCTCTGTTTAAGGCCTCCTTTCAGGTTGTTATAAAATTTTATAATTATATAGCTAGTCATAAGCAATTAAGTTAAAATTAAACTATTAAGTCAAATATCTTTCTTATTTTCTGTTTATGATTTTGGTTGATAGCCTAGCCAACTATTTTTCTCAATCAAGGTCCATCACATTGCTGACCGCATATTCAGCATCTGCTCAGTGTTTTATCCTGTTTTCTCAGAAAATACAGCAATTTTATATGCTTAAACTTATTTTACTGATGAGGGAAGGAAGGATACCCAAAGATATACAGCCCTTAGTTGCCATCATTAGCATTCAAATACAGTCCTTGCTAGGAGCCCGTGCCTGTTTCACTCCACCGAGCTACTGTTACAATACATTTAATTAATTATTAGCATTATTTCTGTAAGACTTAAAAATGCTTTATTTATAATTCCAAGGCATTCAGTAGTCAATTAACCTTTAGACATATAATCTTTTAATGTCCTTATCATCAAAAGAACTCTAAAAATTCTGCCATAGTTCCCTCTTCTTTTTTTTTTTTAAAGGTTTTTTATTTATTTAATTGACAGAGAGAGAGAGATCACAAGTAGGCAGAGAGGCAGGCAGAGAGAGGGGGGGAAGCAGGCTCCCCACTGAGCAGAGAGCCTGATGTGGGGCTCGATCCCAGGACCCTGAGATCATGACCTGAGCAGAAGGCAGAGGCTTTAACCCACTGAGCCACCCAGGTGCCTCATCCGACTGGTTCTCCTTTCCTTTCTCCCCTTCTTCCCTCCTCATCCCTGTTTCTTTTCCCTTTCCCTCCTTAAACAAATATCGTGTACCCAGTCTGTGGTCGACACTGGAGACACAAGGTGAAAGGGGAGAATACAAAAAAATAACAAAGTGATATACAGTATTAAAGCTATAAATAAGTAAGTACTGGAACACAGATTAAGGAGCAGTTGGAGACTTCCAGCAAGTTTTGAAGGAAGGTCTTTATTTGAGCTACTTTGAAAAGATATGAAAAATGCATCAGGGGTTTCTGGCGGGGACAGGGAGGCAAGGGGCTTTAGAACAACACGAAGAGTGTGCAGCAACACAGAGAAGTATAGGAACACGGCAAGTTTAGGCAAAACTTAGAAATTCCGGGTGGCTATAGTATCCATGTGCAGCGGGAAGCACATAAGTAGTCCAATTGTGGAGCTCTTTGTAGGAGAGGGTCTGATGTTGTCCCTTGGGCCATGAAGAGCCAATGGGTTTTTCTGGCATTTAGGGCTGAAGTCCCTGAGAAGTCCTATTAGTGGTTACACAGCGGTTTTCAGAGCCATAGCTGGGGTCTGGACTAAGACTTTGGGGACCAGATGGAAGGTGGCTGAGTCCTGTAGACCTTGCTGAAATAGAATTATGGATACATTTAATTGCACGTGATAGTAATATTTGTATTACTTGACATCAGGAAATGAGATATTATTCTATGTTTATGCACTTTTCCTATGATCGAAACATATCTCTTCAACACACGCAGATGATTGTGACATTTCAGCTAGAATTCTTTAAAAGCTATAGTTTTCAAAGTTAGTTGTCAAACTCGTAAAAGGTCTCAGGCAGAGGAAACTAAAGATGATGCAGGCATTTCTGGATCCAGGGGCTCAGTTTTCACAACTTGTTTTGTATGCACAGAAGCCCAGCACAGAATTCCATGATCTCTTCTGTTTCCTCCGTCATGTTGGTTTGACTACCTCTAATTATGCCCCAGAAAAGCACATAAGCAGATGTCTTTAAAAGTCAACGTGTCCGAGACGGGGCCTGGACCACTCTGCAATATTCTAGCCCTTAGCGTTGGGTCTTTGTGACGGGATTTTGAGTGCTTGTTGGATTTTTTTGCTTACTTTGCAGTTCACAATGTGAATAATTCAAGCTTTTATATTTCTGACCTGGGCGTAGTTCAAGGTACTCTGTTGTGGTAAACATTTTAAGCTTTCGTATACGTTGTTTCTTAATATATCCATTTGAAATAGCTTCAGTTAAATATAAGCCATGTACATGTCCATCTGCTAATTTGCTGAATGTGTTTAGTCTGCACAGTGTTTAAATCTAGGTATCTCTGTGGCAACACATGCTACTGAGAGGTTCGTCCTGGCCAGGAGTGCTAGTTGCTCACCCAGCAAATGGTACCTTGGTGGTGAATTCAGCAGTTGTGTGGTGGTTTTTCTCTGTTGTCTGCTTCCGCTTTGTCAGTGGGTTGACCTCCTTTGGCAAATGTAAAACAAGTAGGCATTCATTTAAAATCCTATAGCTGTCTAGATGACTCAAGAGACAGTTCCCTGAAAGTACAGAGGTGAAACAAGAGGGCAAGTGAATGCAGATAAAAGGTGAGAGAAGTGTCATTTCAGCCAATGAGGAAGGTAGATTTCAGATAAACTTCTTAGAAAAATGATGTATAATGTTTACTTTATGTGCAGTGTCTCATGAAGTTGATGATGAAATAATAGCTTATGAATTAAAGTTAAGGGTTTTTTTTTTCATGGAATTTCATAGATTTAAAACACTTTTTCAGGGTTGTGATCCATATGTTTTTCCCTTTTATCTGATAAAGGCTGATAACAGGACCTGGTTATGTGCTCAGATTAAAATGAGTCTTCTCAACTCACACGACAGAAACACTAATTTAAACTTCATTTGAAATGTATAAACACTGTTGCAGTATCACTTAGCATTTGTTGAGCAATATATTCAAGTTATTCTAAAATAAGTGGTTTTCCCTGAATTTTCTTCAGGGGGGCGGATGAGGGGTGAATGGACTGGCAGAGGTAGGCAGTGGCTTACAGAAGGGTCCCTGCTAGGGAGAAGGTGCTTTGGAGGAATCGAAAGGCTGGTGGAGAGGGCAATTGTGATAGGACTTGGAAGCTTCCGATGTGTTTGGAGAAGGGCGTTCCTCAGTCATACGGTAAATGTGTCCCAGATATGTGGGCTGGAGGGTTGGCTCTGTGAGCTTTAACCAGATTATGGAAGGTCTTGAATGTCTGTGGACCTGCTCTGCAGGTCTGTGAGCGCAGGAGTCTTGTGGTCTCTCTTTTGCTACTTAATGCTTTTTGCTTGTTTCTGAGCCTTCTGCTCATTTAATTTGGAGAAAAGAGCTACCTAGTTTTAGCCTCTCTAGGCTTAAAGAGCTTCATATTTAGAGAACCTTTTTGTGTGTTTGTTTTGAAGATTTTATTTGTTTGTTTGTTTGTTTACCACCCACACAGTGAGGATGGAATGGGAAGTGGGGAGGGGCAGAGGGAGAGAGAATCTCAAGTTGGACCTTGTGCTGGGCACAGAGCCTAACATGGGGCTCCATCTCAGGACTTTGAGATCATGACCTGAGCGGAAATCAAGAATCAGATGCTTAACCGAACTACCGAGGCACCCCTTAGAAAACCGTTTTTTTAATGATAAGAGAGAGAATGGAAGACATATTTTATTCTAATAGTGTGCCTTTACTGATGAAATTATAAAGGTACTCAGGTGGGGAAATCTGTCTTATATCTTAGAATTTTTTTCAGATGTATATTATTAAACAAATTCTGTTACTCTGGATGTGTTTAGTTCAGGGGTCATAGCAAAAATATGGTTATCAAGATGAAGTAGGCACCGGGAAACTGGGTGCTGGACTAAGATGCCCTTAGGAAGAAAAGCCAGGTTCAAGGACTCTTGGGGAAAGGTTAGAACAGTAGTTCTTTGGAGGGCCACAGGAATTTCCCAGCCTTGGGGGAAAAAAGTTCCATAAACAATCGACTGGTATCAGAGGATTATTGTAGAACTGCTTAACTTGTTCAAGAACAAACTTCTCAAGCGTGTGAAGCATTTACCCGCAGATAATGGATATGCTCCCTCCCTTCGAATAATCGTTGGTCTGTTTATAAAAGCAGGTCTTGGAGGATCTCTAGTTTTCAACATTGGTGTAGCTCAAATATTTGTTGTGACAAGGGTGCATTTCTTTAAAATTATTCCGTAATTCATGCTATTTAATTCAAACTATTCATCTGCAATCAATTAGACTGAATTATTGATGTTTGAACAACTTTGGTGAGAGTTTAAAGATTTTATCATTATTCACACGTGGTTTTCTTTCCCTGAACATTAGGCATGACTGTGAATTGACTAATGTTCATATACTTTCTTCTTTTAAGGAAGAATATATATTTTTGGCTCAGGAAGAAAGTGTTTTTATTTGAATAGATTGATCAAAACAAGAAAAAAAGACACACCTCTGTACTTGTAATAACTGTGTACATGGATTTGTACAATTTAAAGGGAACACCTTATTTTAATACTCCTTTTAACAAATAGGGTTTGTGATTATTCTGGAGAATATACAAAAATAAGTTAAAGTGTCTATCTTGTCTGATAATAAAGGTAAAATAATTAAAAGACTGTAATTTAGAAGAAGATACTTTCACAGACATAGTTACATATAGGTTCAGAAGTTACCAGCTGAGGGGCACCTGGGTGGCTCAGTGGGTTAAAGCCTCTGCCTTCCGCTCAGGTCATGATCTCGGGGTCCTGAGATCGACCCCCCGCATCAGGTTCCCTGCTCAGTGGGGAGCCTGCCTCCCCTTCTCCCTTTGCCTGCCTCTCTGCCTACTTGTGAACTCTTTCTCACTGTCAAATAAATAAATAAAATCTTTCAAAAGGAAAAAAGAGAAATTACTGGCTGATATTAAAGTATAAACTCTCTTTCTGCCCAATAAAACATCATCTTTTAAAATTTGCCATCTCCTAACCCGTTGTCTTGTAAAAGATGTGGTCATACAGGTGCCTGCAAGAACGAGCTCCTGCCCCTCTCATTTTGGGGAGGGATCCGGCCACATTGGGTTGGGTCTGAGTGAGAGGTACAGTCTGGATGAGAATTGAGTCTGGTGTTCTTTTGGATATTTCTAAGCCTCCTTCCTGTTTGCACTTTCCTGCCCAAGGTCTGGTGATGGGAAGCCCTGTCTCAAATTCTGAGGAACGGCTCCAAAGTATATAAAGAGAGCCCTAACTTCAGAGACCAGTAACACCCTGTAAATCTTTGGAGCTCAGGCTGAGCACGCGGACAGGAGCTGACCTAGCTTACAAAGCAACAGAAGCTGTCAAGTTTCCTATCCAGCTACTTGACTGCCTCACCCTTAATGCTTTACCTCCCATGTTATAGATCATTGACCCTGGGAACTCGTAGCCCTGGGCTAAGTCCCTCAGATTCTGGTGTAACACATTTCTCAAATAGTTTGAACAGTGCATGAGGCAAATACGTACAAATTTGAGCTTCAGCCACATCCTCGATAAAGAAATTAGCTCGGCAATTACCAGTGCAAATGACATTGAAAGGGAGAATAAATTAAGAGGAGTTATTAGAAATATTTTCTATATTTATTCAATCAGAAGAACGAACAAAGGACCACAGCATGCCCATATTTTTGTGCCTTGCCTTGAATTTCTGCATGGGCTCAGGAGTTACAAGACTGTGTTTCTTTAAAAATTGGCTTATAGTTCTGGCTTTTTCCTAAATTAGACTGATCTCAATCCCTTTATGATTCTGAAAAGAAAGAATATTTAATGTTGGGCTGTCTTCGAAGAATTTGTAGAAAGACATAGAACACAGTGAATAATTAATTGGCTGTCAGAAAGTACCAAACCTATGACATCGTTTGGAGACCAGGCTTAAACAGAGGCTTTGTGTGGGTGTATATTTTAAGCAGCAAGTACTCTTGGACTGTTAGTAGTTTAGTCCCAGTGGATTCTTAACAGAATGTCGGCTGTTCCATTATCTTGTACAAATATTTGGCACTGGAATTCTCTTATTTACTAACTATAAGTAATATAATATTTTTAAACCTCCAATCACCAGGAAAGGAAAAATAAACAACTGACATAGAGATACTTAGCACTGAAATCTTGCAGAGTTTAATATTTGACAGGGTAGAGACTGGAGTTTATCATTTATCATTTCATGAATGCAGGCTTTTCATCAAACTTTTTGTTTATTAAAAGTGCTGAGTATGTGGCATGTAGACAGGAGTCAAAAGACACCGGGTTTTAAAAATATTAAAATGTCCTTATATTTTGAAATCATTTTTATTTGGAGGGAGGTGAATCTCAGGTTGTACTAATTTTCCAAGATAAGCAAATCTGACTTTTCTGGTTTCAAATTATTTTGAATGTTACCATTAAACGACCTCAGTTCCTAGTTATAAATTAAGAAAGTAGCAGGTTCAAATAACTTCCACAGTGTTTATAATTTTTACTTTTCTCTCAGTGAAATATAATCTTACTGAAAGTATTCTGTGATATTTGGTTGATTATCTGCTTGCTCGCACAGAGAAATTTATTTAAAGGTGTTCAAGGAAAACATTTTAATTTTGTTTTAATGTAAAAATTAATTTCCAGTTGGCATTTATATACAAAAGCAGTTTGGAAAATAAATGCCTGGTCTATTTGTGGTAGGTTGGATATAGGTTTTTTGGCTTCCTCTCTCTATAAAGCTGGATAGCATGAAGATTGTATTTGTATTAATTTATATTAATAGAATATATTTTCTATAAAAATGTTCTTAGTAATCAAAAATATTTTTCCTATATTTCTCAACTGCTTATACTGCTTATAAAATTTAATACTCTCTGAATTAAGCACTCAATACATTGATTGGCTTTGTTTGTTAGGACAGATTGCTTTTATGGTTTTATTAGACGGATAAAAGTTAGAACTAAAAATTAAAAAAAAATCTATTTTACCAAAATTGAAAATTATTTGATATTTTATGCAAAACAAATATCACTTTTTAGAAATTTTATTATTAGTTATTAACAGTAAAGAATTAAAGGTGTAAAAAGAAAATAAATCACTTGCACTTTTTAGAGCTTGTATGAAAGTTCCATTTAATGAACAGTTAAGCCCTCATTGGCTACATGGCACCAGGCTTCATTATAAAATTGTAAAATGTGAATAAAAAGAAAAATTAATTTGACTACTGGGAAGAAGCTGCTCTGACTTAATGTAAGTTCAAAACATAAAAAAAAAAGATGGAATTTTTGATATAACTTGTCAAGGATTTTACATAGCAATTAAAGAAGCATTTGCGCCTTTAAGTAGTTATCATAGATGAAAAGAAAAGGACATTTTTTTGCCATCCTTACGATTTTGATGTTATTGGCAGCCTTTTTTTTTTTTTCCCCCCACTAGGAAAGATCAAGGATGGGAACATAAGTCTTTTTGGGTTTTTTTTTTTGTTTTTTTTTTTTTTTAAGATTTTATTTATTTATTTGACAGAGAGAGAGATCACAAGTAGGCAGAGAGGCAGGCAGAGAGAGAGGGGGAAGCAGGCTCCCTGCTGAGCAGAGAGCCCCATGCGGGGCTCGATCCCAGGATCCTGAGATCATGACCTGAGCTGAAGGCAGAGGCTTAACCCACTGAGCCACCCAGGCGCCCCAGAACATAAGGTTTTAAGGCATTCCCCATTAGTTCAAAGGTGAGAAGGGTGAGAAGCCATAGGTCTAGAGATGGAGGCTCATGAACCATTGCTGACACCACCACCACCGTCCCTCATGGAACACGTGCCATGTGCCGGTCACTGTTGAGTGTTTTATGTGTATTACTGACTCATCAAATTCTGCCAATCAGACTAGGGGTTGGCACTATTGTTACCCCCATTTTACAGATGAGGATGCTGAAACACAGAAAAGTTAAATGGTTTGCCCAGCCATTAAGGGGTGAGGCTGGGATCTGAACCTAGGATGCTTGACCTCAGAACCTGTGCTTTGAAAAGCTTACTGGTCTGTTGTCTCCCAGCTGGGGATGAATGTGCCGATAGCTCCATTTTCTCTTTCTAAGAAATAGAGATAATGATGTTTTTATAATATTTCTTAAGGAGTAAATCATACAGTGCATGTAAATCTCTGGCACAATAAATTATTTGCATATGCATGTATTTGCATGTCTATATGCATGCACACACATATTTGCATATACAGTTATACACTTGGTTTTTATATACTTTTAATACACTTTTATATACGTCTAATTTTATATATTCACAATACTCAAATATATGGACATATATATCTCCCAGAAAGTGAACTAAATCCAGGCCTCTGTCATTGAATGAAATTGTCCATAAGATAGAGTTCTAAGCTTCATAATTTTGGGGTTTTTTTTTAAAGATTTTATTAATTTACTTGACAGAGAGAGAGAGATCGCAAGTAGGCAGCGAGGCAGGCAGAGAGAGAGGGGAAGCAGGCTCCCTGCTGAGCAGAGAGCCCGATGTGGGGCTCGATCCCAGGACCCTGAGACCACGACCTAAGCAAAAGGCAGAGGCTTTAACCCACTGAGCCACCCAGGTGCCCCTAAGCTTCATAATTTTGTGACTGAAGTGAACTGTCATGGAAAATATGATATAAGCTGATCATATGTGTGCTTTTAATGAGCAATATTGCAGGAGAGATCCAAATTACCAAAGAGGGTCTAGTGAAAGAGAGAGACCTCTGAGTTGGGTCTATATATCACATTTAAGTATACACTTCTGTCTTTTGTTATAGCACTCCTATTTTGAGCTACTGAAGGTACACTGAGCAAAAGGATGACAGTCCCTGAGCGTAAAGTTTCCAGCTGCCGCCCACCTCGTTTAGTTCCAGTAACCATGAAGTCTCATTGGGCCACTTATAATTTTCAGCCATTTGAATAACTTTGTCTTTGTAAAACATAGATCCTCCTCCCACCTCCAGCTTTCTTCTCTTTGGTGTCAAAACTTCAGGGGGACTATTGTTTGTTCTAATTTCGCTTTTACTTTTACCGGAGTGCTTCATAATTTACAGTCAATTTAATTCTCAAAGCCTTATTATGAGAAATGGTAGTCTTCCACCTTCCCATTTTCCACTCTAAGAGGCAACCACTTTCAATTTTGTTTTAACAGATTCCCGGAGAATTTACACCCATCTCTAAATCTCATATTTATGTAACTCTTCTCATTCTCTTAGTGTTTAGCTTTAAGCACTATCCATTGACTTCTTATGAGGAAGAGCTTACTAAGATGGAGATCTGGCACCCTTTCCTGCCTCATGTCCCAACCTCTCACGCAAACCTCCTATCACATCTCGACACGGATATGTCATATCTCTGGATGGTTCAGTCTTTAAGATTATGACTATGTAAATGCTATTCACAGCCGGGCCAAGGAAAGTACTGGGTTTAATTTTTCTTTCTGGAACAATATTTTGTTTTTCTTGGAATTAGCAGCTCTGTTTTCTATGTATTTCTGTCTAGTTCAACTCTAACTCACTCTGGTATAACTCTTTTCTTTATATATTCAAGTCTTAGGGGCAATCTATCAATCTTTTTTTTTTTTTAAAGAAATCTGTCTCAGAACATTCTAGACCTCTTCAGTCTAAGCCCACTGAAACTCTTGCCATTATGGGCTATCTCTTTACTATCATTCTGGGATTACCTTTGCCTCTCTCTTGTTTTAGATTCCTTGTTTTCTGGATTCCAAGTCATTGTCCTTTCCTGTTCAGTCTCACATTTTAGGGAGCATGTCTTCCAGTAGTTTCCAGAAGAAAGCATACAGAGGGCATAAATTTTTAAAAGACTGTATGGCTAAAAATGGCTTTCTTTGCTTTTTCATGATAATTTTAATTGCTATGGAATTATAGGTTAGAAATCATTTTTTTCCCCCTCAGAATGTTGAAGACATTCCTCCATTGCCCTCTAGCTTCTGGTATTCTACTAGAAATTCAATGCTTATTTTGGTTTGATTGGAGTTTTGAACCTTTGTGAAAAAGTATGTAAATTTGAACTTCAGTTCTCTCTGCCGGTGCTGTACTTTATCCTACACTGTATCTAGTGTCCCCAGTTCTGAGCCTCTGTTTTGCCGTCTCCACAGAATAAATACCCCCAGCTTCTGTACTGGTGGCTCTGGGTAGTCACCCGGCTATCTAGGATGGAGAAAGGGACCTGGGGTCTAACTTCTTCCTAAACAGGTTTGCAACAGGTCATTCTGTTTTTAGCCCTACCTTCATCCAGGTCCAAAGGTATCCTAGCTGCCAAGTCCTGAGCTTTCTGGGGGATTCTGTTGTTTTCAGCTTTTCTCCCTACTGGTTAAGCCTTCAGCTTTTGGGGGGCTGCTGAGAAATTTGCACATTCCAAATTCTACTTACTGTTGTCTCCTTTTCCTTTACCCCTGAGCTTATGCCTTTTAAAGAAAAGATCCCTTTATTTTTATTTTAGCGAAATTTCAAGAGGGTGAAGGGATAGGGGCATATGTTTATTAATCTGCTTTCTTTAGGAGGAAATCCTGGGATGGGTGGTATCAGGGAGCCAAATCATTTTTATAAATAAATGTTTCTTTAAGAAAGGGTCTCCCTGAGATTTTACTATTTTGTCTGTATACATATAATGAGACAAAATAACCTTTAACAGTGAGGAGTAAATCCTCTCTATTTCTATTGAGGATGCATTTACCTACCAGTCACCAAGCACTTAAACAGGAAGGTGGGATTTCATGTCCTTCTCTTCCTCCTCAGACACTTCCAGTGGACAAAGGGAGTGGTTAACCTAAGCCTATCTTACCATTTTGTGGCCGATCTTCATTTAAAATAACAAATTGATTTCAGACTTTTTAAAAAAGAAGTTGGGTTCCCCACCCACCACTTCCTGCTTAGCTTCCTAATAAAGATGTTTGGAAAAATACCAGCTGTTTTCTCACTGGATAGGGATTTTAGTAAAGATGTTATCAAATCGCTTGTGGGATTCAGTGTCCTTTGGCGAGAGTGCCACTGAGATGAACTATGTTACCCTCCTGTCACCCTCTGGTCACAGTACACCTAGCCAAGAAATAGGCCTCGAGTGCCTGCTCTACGCCACTGAGCATGTTAGTATTTAAGCCAAAATGGTATCTCGTCCTCACTGAGTTTATTTTCTAATAGATGCTGCGATGTGATAGCTCCTGTTAGTGCTTACTACACAAACGCGCCCTACCTGATCGAATCCTTAGCACAACCCCGCAAGCTAATTCTTAGCGTTCTCATCTTACAAATCAGGAAACTGAGGCTTAGTGGTTTGCCTGAGTTCATCCAACTGATATGCACAGAAGCCAGAATCGAAAGCCCACATCTATTGTATTTCAGATCCCATGTTCTTCTCGTCTGTCTAGTTTAAAAAGAAAGAGTCAACGAAGCAATTTCACATACAGCGTTTTATTTGATCTTCATTCATCCAACCCAGAGAGAGCTCTCGTTTTTTTTTAAAGATTTTATTTATTTATTTATTTAAGAGAGAGAGAGACTTGTGCCAGTGCATGAGCAGAGGGGAGAGGCAGAAGCAAGCTCCCCGCTGAGCAGGAAGCTGCGTGTGTGTGTGTGTGTGTGTGTGTGTGTGTGTGTGTGTGTGTGTGTGTGTTTTGGGGGGGAGGGCTTGGAGGGGGCTCGGGCCCAGGACCTTGGGATCATAACCAGAGCCGCAGGCAGCCATTTAACCAACTGAGCCACCCAGGTGCCGCCAGAGGGCTCTCATTTTTTTTTTTTTTTTTAAAGATTTTTTATTTATTTATTTGAGAGAGAGAAAGTGAGAGGATGAGAGGAGCGAAGGTCAGAGAGAGAAGCAGACTCCCCGTGGAGCTGGGAGCCCGATGTGGGACTCGATCCCGGGACTCCAGGATCATGACCTGGGCCAAAGGCAGCTGCTTAACCAACTGAGCCACCCAGGCGCCCCAGGGCTCTCATTTTTTAACTCACAGTAATTCTCAGCTTGAGAGATTTGGTGGGGAAAAAAAAAAATTACTAAATAATTGCATCACTTGGGGGTGTGTCGTATTGTCTGCTTGCCTTATTTGATGCAGTTTCTTCATGAACAAATGCTTAAAGATAAAACTTATTCATAAAACACAAATTTTAATTACAGTAGAGGAACTTAGCTATTTTAAGGAACTCTGTATGGAATAATTTTTCAAGCAAATGAAATTGTTTGTCATGCAAATGATCACATTCTAATTTCCTTGTATAAACACCAGTTGCTCATTCTTCATTTGTTTGAAATGTTTAGTCCTTAGTAGCTGAGGGAAGATGGAGGAGTCCGTACTTTGCTCCTTTTCTGTAGCTTCTTTAAGTTGTCCCAAATGTTTAAAGGCACCCTGGATTATCATAGAATAATCCACAAGGAAGACAATGGTAAAACAGAGAGGCAATATTTAAAATTTCTTTAAATGTGTAAGCAGAAGTCAAAGGGAGTCCAATGGTAGCAGGAAACTCAGTTCAAATTAGAGAATCTCAAAGAAATCTTTTTCGTTGGTAAACTGATCATTATTTCCACCAAACATTCATCGACGACTTGCTGCGTGACAGGTGCTGCTTAGAGATAGGTGCTTACTGGGGATAAAATAATGTTTAGGAACAAGATGCCAGCCAGCCAGAACCCATGATCTGGCGGTTAAGTTCTGTGACCTGCGTGTGAGGCAGCCAACTGGTTTAAAAGCCAAAGCCAGTGAGGCCTGGGGCACAGCAGACAGGGGAGCGCTGGTACACACAGGGGGAAGGAGAAAAGTAAAGTGGTGAAGAACGAGAGAGGCAATCCTGGAGAATGACGATGAGGCAGAAACCACATCACTTTGTGGGGAACGCAGGGTCCCTGTGGGAGGAGAGAGGACAAGTCCATATTGGCTTGTACTGTGCAGAATGGTTCAGAACCGCATCGGTGTATGTTTTACAAATTTAAGATTTAAAAAGAAATTGCAAACCACTTTCCCGTGTATCCCATCAGCCCTGATGGTAATAGCGAAGGAGGCTTTATTTTTATCTTCGGTACACAGACGAGTGAACTGAAGCCAGGCCAGTTTAATGATTCACCGAAGGTCACAGAGTGTGTTCTGGGCTGGGTTTGAACTTCAGTCTTCCGACTCCAAATTCTGAGCTCTTCCCACCGCTCAGGAAGGACAGCACCCAAGGAGATGAGAGGGGCAGATTGGTCTGCAAACCAGATGGCACAGACCATCTCACCCGGGTGTGGGCACAGGGAAGGGGGGGAACATGGGACACACAGGCTGACACCATCAAGGGAGATATATACGTGTTCCTAATACTGTCGAACATGACGGATGGCTTTGCAGGGAGACATTGTATGTGTGGGCACCCCACACCATAGCAGAGGCCAGCAGGAGCTGTAGCTTTAGTCTTTGCTCACTTGGTTCTGTTCAAACAATGGATTAACAGATGCCTCGCTCAGATCCAGCCCTTAAACGAAATAGTAGCAGAGCAATTCTCTGGGCTATGGGCAATAGGAGGATGAGCATCGAGGGCTCGGAGCTCACTGGAAAAGAAAAAATAGGGATAAGTGAAGCTGATCTCTGGACGTCTTGTTAACAATGAATTTGGCATTTAATGTTTTCCTTGGAATTAGAAGACTGGATGTGTGAGGCCAACATGATGGCAACAAAGCAGAGGTAGCTGACTACAAAACTGTAGCATCGTATGCAAAAAAATAAAAAAATATATATATACACATGTATATTCATTATACATACCTTTATAATTTGAATTAAATTTTAGATTTAAATGGTCCAGGAAAGTTTTATAATGTGGTTAAAAGTTGTATTTTCAATCCGAAGGCCAAGTAAATCTGTACTCCTGAGTATAGGGAGAAAAAAGAAGAACTGCTTTATATGGAAGAACTTGCATCAGATGACATCATTGGAAATCTGAAAGATAAAGTCATTTTATTTATCTAGTTTTAAATATTTTATTTATTTATTTATTTGACAGAGAGATCACAAGTAGGCAAAGAGGCAGGCAGAGGGAGGGGAAAGCAGGCTCCCTGGTGAGCAGAGAGCCCGATGCAGGGCTCCATCCCAGGACCCTGGGATCATGACCTGAGCTGAAGGCAGAGGCTTAACCCACTGAGCCACCCAGGCACCCCTGACAGATACAATCATTTTAGAGTTTTCCTAGAGTTAAAGAAATGTCCATCTTATATGGACACCCTCCTTCCCATGATGGGTAATTTCAGTTTTGCATTTGTTTTTTTTTTTTTTCTTTATAAGATTGGTTTGAGAGAGAGGGAGAGAGCACACGTGAGTGCACGAGGGGAGGGGCAGAAGGAGAAAGAATCTCAGACTCTGCAGGGAGCACAGAACCCAACTTGGGGCTCAGTTTCACAATCCTGAGATCAGGACCTGAGCCAGAAACCAGGGGTCCGATAGGACGCTCACCAACTGTGCCACCTACGCACAGTTCAGTTTTGAGGTTCTAATGAGAGATTGTTTTAGTTATATGTACTTTATGCATTCCTGGGGACGCTTAAGATATGGTGTTGCTCACCCATGGCAAAGGTCGCTATGAGAAATCAGAGGTGCCGTCATGCATGTAGTTACTACGCGGCTTGGCCCCGAAGGCTGGGTGGAGCAACTCAGGTATGGCGAGCATTGCTCACATCTGGGCACTTTGCCCTTGGTTCTGCGCTGGGGGCCTTTCCGCTGCTGCAGTACAGACGTCGTAAACTGGCCAGTGACTCCAGGAGGCAAGAAACAAGAGAAGCGACTCAAGTGGGACTTACAAGGATATAAAATCAATCCAGAAATCTGCATGGTGATCCCCAAGGCACAGTAAAGTTATCTCCTGACCAGCAGCGGAGGCCATGTCTATGTTTTATTTTAGGGACGTCTTGCCTTTTCGGTGCTGCTTTGGTATTCATCATAACCAAACATCAATTTTGAAAAAAAAAAAAAAATCAGCTAGGGATTTGGGAAAACAAAACTATCCCATGGTGTAATTTTTCTCTGAAGTCTTACTGTCTTGTAGGGTCTTATCAAAGGTAGAAAAAAAATGGATCTAGCATACAATTATTGAATATTTGGTCTCTTTGTAACCTAAGGTGCACATGTAGGATTGTTCTTGTCTAGAAAGCTCTTAAATAAACCATGAAAGAGAGTTTGGAGTAAAACTGACTTGGAGTGCTGTGTTCACAAAATTTCTTCTAATCATCATTTTAAGGCTAAAATCTGTAAAGTAAGGCAATGAGATTTGAGTAGATTGAAGCTGACCAAGAGTACTGCATATATTGAAAATAAAAGTGTTTTTTAAGTGGGATGCCCTTAAGAAAATATTACTTTATCTTTTGAACCAATTTTTATTTTCACCCTGTGTTAGTTTCTAAGAGATTATGCAGCCATGTATTTATTATTTCTGACTTTATATGAAAGAAGCAGATTAAAACTAATAGCAGTGATTTGTATTTTTAAATCATAGGAATATAGCCTGGATGTAGCAGAAAATCAGCTCAGTTTTCTAGATCTTTTATTTCCTCCTCCCCCTTTTTGGGCAAAAATCATGAGCAATGAAACTCAGCGTTCCCATTCTGATGGCTCACGATCTTATTATCAGTCCATTTCTCTTCACCGCCGCCCATTTCCCTGCTACCATCCTGGCTCAGCAATTTTTTATTTAGTTGCCCTGATCACATCTTTGCTTTCCTACAGGTTGTTTTTTTTTTACAAAACAGCCAGAATTACGTTTTTATAATGTATGTTAGACCGTGTCACGTGCTGCTGGATTTTGATTACACTTGGAAGAAAATGCAGAATTCTTTCTACTGCCCCTGGAGATCGGGCACTTGTTGTCATCTACTTACACTCCCTGTGCCCACCCCACCCTCTTCTGTGCTCCAGTTACCTCAGAGTTCTTGATTAACTGGCTTGACCCAGAAGGCGGCCTTGCACTTGGTATTTCCTCTTCCTGGATTGCTTTTCCACAAATCTTATCAGCATTGCCTTTGCCTTGTCTTTACCGACTCATCTTTTTTTTTTTTTTTTTAGATTTTTTTTTTTATTTATTTGACAGAGATCACAAGTGGGCAGAGAGAAGCAGGCAGAGAGAGAGGGAGAAGCAGGCTCCCCACTGAGCAGAGAGCCCAATACGGGGCTCGATCCCAGGACCCTGAGACCATGACCTGAGCTGAAGGCAGAGGCTTTAACCCACTGAGCCACTCAGGTGCCCCCTTTACTGACTCATCTTAAAAATTACCTTCGTGAAGATCACCCAGCCCAAGGCAGCTCCTCATCTTCTACTAGACTATCACTCCGCTTTGTTTTCATTTATCCGTTTAAGTAACAAATATTTACTGACCACCCACTTTGTAACAATAAAGTGCCTGCCCTTAAGGGAGATGTCATTCCAGTAAAGGGGGTTTGTCAATAATCATCACTACCAGGTCCACCCACCCTGACCCAGTGTTGTAAAAGGAGAGGAAGATCCATGATGCCATTATTTCTGCTGGAATTAGCAAAGAGAACTTTCAGGGAGCCCATTCTTTCTCACATATTTGCTGTTTATTTCTGCAGGGCACCTCCCCAACTAGAGAGGGGTTGAGGTGCGTGCTGCACAAGAACACAGCCGCGAGGGTCTGGCACCCCCCCCCCCATTTACTTTGCACATTCTTGAGCAACTCACATTTTCTACTTCTTGCATTAATTTTGTCATTTGTAAAATGAGGTAGTCCTATGCCTTTCACAAGGTCCTTGAGTGAATGAATTATGAAAGTACTTGATAAATAGAGCACTAGTCAGCAGTGCACTAGGCCCATTTAGGTGACTATCAGATATTGTCTGTAGATTTCTCTAAATTTGTGGACACTTCTCTCCTCCCAAGGGAGCTTCTTTTTTTTTTTTTTTAAGATTTTTTATTTATTTGACAGGGAGAAACACAGCGAGAGAGGGAACACAAGCAGAGGGAATGGTAGCGGGAGAAGCAGGCTTCCTGCTGAGCAAGGAGCCCGAGGCGGGGCTCGATCCCAGGACTCTGGGATCATGACCTGAGCCGAAGGCAGACGCTTAACAACTGAGCCACCCAGGCGCCCCCCAAGGGAGCTTCTTAAATATATGTCTCTGTTTTCTTGTCCATTGGGTAAACAATGCTGAGTAATATTTAGCTTTTCTCTGTTGCCAGAGATATAAAATGTTGCCATTTTATTTTGATTCTATCCTAACAGCATTAATTTTTTGTTCTTCTACAGTACTTTGGAAGTTTGCTTGTCATTTTCTGTGTAGAACTGGCTTGTGGTGTTTGGACATATGAACAGGAAATTATGGTGAGTTCAAAGTGGGATATAGTCACTATCTGGAACAATATGCAGTTCAGCTTTTTGAATCATTTATTCTGGAGATAGCTAGGCACATGACTGTGATTTTGAAAGGTTTTTTGTTTGTTTGTTTGCTTAAGTAGGCTCCATGCCCAGCGGGGAGCCAAAAGCGAGGGTCGAATTCATGACCACAATCAAGACCTGAGCCTAGATCAAAAGTCAGAGGCTCAATCCACTGAGGCGCCCCTAATTTGAATGTTTATACTGTATGATAACAATGCTGGTCCCAGTACTTTTGAAAATTAACATTTTCTTGTCTGTGTCTGAAGCATAGTTCCGAATTATAATTTGTATAGTTTTCTTTGCTGTACTGTATGTCTTTAATTCCACAGGTTGCTTAAACATGGATGTAATAGACCAGAAGTAATATATGTCCTAAAATAATTTTTCCAGCTTCTGAGCATATAATAGGAAAGATTCACGTTTACAATAAGATCTAGAAGAGCTTGAAAATCTGCATGTAAGCCTCATAAAATACCCACCTCAGCTGTACCCTGATGACTAGGAAGCATGAATTTTCTGTTCCCAAGAAGCTGAGCCATCTTCCTTTAAGAAGTATATTTGAAGAGTTGCAGTGTGTTTACTTCAGCCTCGAAACACTCTGACAGTTTGAGACTTGGCTACATGAAAACAGCTCTTACACATTTTTTCCCTTTCATTTTATCAGTTGAAATCAACTTTCCGAGCGATGTGAGAATGAACAAGGATGAAGGATTTTGCCAGTCCCGTTGGGTTTATCGCTTGCTCTTCACCGTCGCTCACACAGGGCATCATTACTTTCTTAATAATGTTTGCCTGCTTCACTGGTGACAATTGGTGCATTTACCACCAATGAAGTTGAGCACCTTTGCATGGCCATTTGCTGGCTGTTTTCACCGTGGCAGGCCAGGTTTTTCCACTCTGAGCATCATAGAGTAATTCTGTGTCGGGAAGATGATGTTTTTCAACAAGGAGTCCTTGGACTGTCTACAGGAGGAATTGCCCAGGGCAATTCTTAAAAATGCACAGGAGAGGGCACGAGGCCAGATCTTCTAAATCAGAAGAGAGGGAAGGGCAGAGGAAGAAGGGGTAGGGACTGAGCCTTCACCTTTGCAACAAGTTCACAACAAGTCCCCCAGGCGAACCTTTGACATCTGAATGAACGGGCAGGAGCTTTGAAGAAGAGAGGGAGATCCCTTTGTATTTGTTTCAGAGAGGCATTTCAGCAGTTGTGTACTGAGTGAAGTACACAACTTCATAAAGTGAAGTCCTTTCGGTACCGATGCAGTTATTAAAGATTCTTCGGTGAATCTGTTACTGTTCTGTGAGACTGTTTTGAATGCAAAGGGTAATTACAGACTAATGAGTACTTTGCATACTCTAATTTGCATGGAAACGATGTTTTGGTGCTGCCACACATCTGAACCTGCCTGAAAACACTCATGCTTCCCTTGTCTGACAACTCTTAGTAAGAAGAGAGAATTTATGATTATTTTTTTCTATTAAAAATTGAAAAGTCGGGGCAGGTTCTGACTAGTTTAATAAAGCTAAAAACTTCTTTCTTCAAAATGAAATCTCCTGTTAAAATAGGAATGTCCTTGCTGTCTTCGAGAATCTCATTTTCATTCCATCCCCAGGAACATCGTATATTTCGGGGAGTGAAAGAGTAGTTGGTCCCAGACTCAGTTTCTGGGTTTGATTGATAAAGAGACGGTCGCTTCTAATTTTTTCTGTTTTCAGAAAGTACACGTATCTCCTTGACATTCAAGCCAAAGATAGTAGTCATAGAATTAATCCCTGACCCCTTCACCACAGCTTTTGATTATGTTCTTTTTGATAATTAAAAGGGATTTGTTTATTTTTTTTAAAAGGGGTTTAGAAATGAGTTTACTTTCTATGGATTTTGAAACGGTTGGTGTAGCTTTCATGTCATACCATTATTTGATAAATCTCCTAAATTATAACAAATATGAACTGAATTAATTTAAAGGATTTGAAAGGAGATGTTTTGATTCTAATATAATCTAATTCTAGAAGATACTTTCTTCTCTTCTGTTAGGGAGCCATCTGCAAATATCTTCCTGGTATCGTGGTGGTACTAAATGGGTACACGCTGCCATTTCAGCTGAGTTGCATACACCACTGTTTGCTTGTGGAAATCTTCCCCATTAAGTCACCAGGATAAAGCAAAGGCTTTTGGGGCTGTTTCCAAGTGAAATGTGGAAAATGGTCCTTTGGAAGAAAAGTTTGTCAGAATTTTTTTATTGCTTTTGCACTAATAGCAGTGTGAATGAAAAGTGCCATTAAAGTTTATTAGCTGCTGAATTTTGCAGAACCCAGCCTTTGCATAGAATGGGCTTTGTGCTCTTAGCTGTTTCATGCAAGAAGCCAGTAAGTGTGTGTTTTCCTTTATGGCCAAATCACAGTATTTTGTGCCAGACTCTCAATGATCGCCTCTGTTTCTTGCCATATTTGGTCTCACATCGATTGTGGTTACAAGAGGGAAACAACTTATATTTATTTTGCAAAATAAAATTTAAAATAAGACTGTTCTAATAACCAAATCAAGAGATTTGACGCCAGTCTGTTTCCCTGTCATTTCTGTCGTTTATACGTGGTCACCTCCTGTTCATTATTCCTTCTTGAGAAAAATCTGTCAATAATAGTAACTGTTTCAGATTATAAATTTCTAGAGATAGACTTCATTTCCAATTTTATATACTCAAAGAGATATGAAATAATAACTTAGAGTGAGTAGTTTGGATTCTGGCTTAGTTCCCTGAACTTTGTTGAAAGCATGTGAACATAAAGTACACACAGTCGGACCAAAGGAACAAAGTTGTGCGCCCAAATATCGCCAGGTTTTCTTTTGTACGTACATTTCCAAGTAATAAAAAAGGGAATTAACAAAGGAAAACAATGAAAAACTTTGTGGTCAGGAATTTTTAAACTACTTCTACCGATACTGCTATTTTTAAAATAAGATTGCAAAAGAGTCCTAATCTGGAGTTAGTGTCAAGCTTGCTGGGCTAAGCCTGGTCTGTATTACCACATCCATCAGATGTGGGTATCTGTCCAGTTTCCCAGTTACGTGCTCTAAACATAATACCACAAGTGTGGTGAGACTAGGATGTGGTGCGTCAGTTTCCCGCCGGGGCCCTGGAGATAAAGCACCATGTGATGCACTGATTGGATTTCCGGCCGAATGTTGTGTTGTGTACCTTAAACTCTGTCATGATTAAACACTGTGAAGGAACACGGTGCCGGGTGACTTGAGACTAGAGGCACAAAAGGTGCTTTAACTTGAGAGGTATTCTTCCTAAATTTCTAGCACGCATCCAAAATCCAATTTTTGGAAAGATATTTACACACTTATTCCAGAGCGAGGCATGACTTGAGCTGAATTCTTTCCCTTCTTAGTTCTTATCCCTCTATTTTTGGTACTACAATCTGCAGTCACTTCATTTTTTAAGAAAGATTTCATTTATTTATTTGAGAGAGAGAGCTGGAGCATGGAGAGAGGCAGAGGGAGAAGCAGACTCCCCGCTGAGCAGGGGCCAGATGTGGGGCTCGATCTCAGGACCATCCCAGAACCATCCCAGGACCCCAGGATCATGACCTGAGTTGAAGGCAGATGCTTCACTGATTGAGCCACCCAGGCGCCCCTGCAGTCCCTTCAAAGACCTACTTCATAGCATTATGAATTCAAATCTAAGGGCATTTCTGGGCAGAGATCATTTGTTACGAGGAGCTCTCCAGCTGACCTGTAGGATATACAGTAAACCACTTGTTTTGTGATTTCCTTCAGCTCGACATTGGCATGAAACGAGTTTTTTTTTTTTCTTTGTTTAATGTAAGAACTTCTTCATTTACAGCAAACATCTACACATAGAGATGGTTTCATAAGTAGCTCATAACCTTGAGCTTAATTTTGGCCGCGAACAAATATAAATTTAAAATAGTATTTGTTAATTGCAGTCCATTCCAAGTATGCGTATGAGTGTGGGAACGATTATATTTGTGAATGTGGGAATGTTTGTGTGTCTGAATGTGTGTGTTTGTATGTTCCAGTTGTTGATATTCTGTCTGTTATCTCCAGGTCCCGGTTCAGTGGTCAGACATGGTCACTTTGAAAGCCAGAATGACAAATTATGGCTTACCTAGATACCGGTGGCTTACTCACGCTTGGAATTTTTTCCAGAGAGAGGTAAGTGCTACAATTTCTGAGGTAGAGGGTATGGAATAAATGGCATACTTTCAAAACAAATGTTCAAAGCTTTGGCTTTGGTCATTTTCTCTGTGCTGAAAAGTTAAGCCTGTGATTCAGTTACCACTGGTGTAATTCTTTATTGAGAAATTCCTTAAGTGACTCCATGCCCTGCTTTTCTTCCTGTGTATACCATTTCCCCTTCACTTCACGTGGTCCGTGTATATCTTAAGAATTTCTTTTTTTTTTAATCTTTTTTTTTTTTTAATATTTATTTATTTGACAGAGAGAGAAAGAGGTCATAAGTAGGCAGAGAGGCAGGCAGGCAGGCAGGCAGAGAGGCAGGCAGAGAGAGAGGGGGAAGCAGGCTCCCCGCTGAGCAGAGAGCCCAGTGTGGGGCTCTATCCCAGGACCCTGAGATCATGACCTGAGCCGAAGGCAGGGGCTTTAACCCACTGAGCCACCCAGGTGCCCCAAGAATTTCTTAAAAGCCATTTTGCTAAACCACTGTGAAATTTCCTTTTTATGAGCATTTCTTGATAAATATCCAAGTTTTATTTGAATAGATAATTTTTCATGACTTTTAAGGCTGTCTTTATTTTAAACGGTTACATTTTTTTTTTAAATGCTGGCTCTCGTTTGTGAATTAGACATCAGTCTATCATTAAAAGTATGAGCTTTCAAAGTATGAGCTTTCAAGTCAGAAAGATCTTGGTTCAAATTATGTCTCTGTTGCTCACTATTCCATGAACTTCTTTTTTTTTTTTTTTAAGATTTTATTTATTTATTTGACAGAGAGAGAGAGACTATTCCATGAACTTCTATAATTTCCTTAGCTTCCTTCAGCCTCAGTCTCCTCATCTGTCAAATAGGGATAATACCAGTACTTGCCTCCTTGAGGAGATTAAATGGGATCATGAGTTTGATCTTATCTAGCTTACAGTTATTGACTATCACATGATAAAGCATAGGTGCTTTTTGCTTTTCTTACCTAACTGCCATACGGTCCTGCATCCACTCATCTTCTCAAACACGGACCATATGTGGATTTTTAAGATCTGGTGACTTGACATTCACCATTGGTCTTGCTTCAAAACAAGCTCTTCTCCCAGGCAGTTTCTTTGTGATTGGAATTCCCGGGTGACCAAGTGTACCCGTTTCCTTTCCTTTCCTTTCGAGCTGAGCCACAGGACGTGTGAGAGTCAGTGTCTTACAGGATGGATATGCAGCTGTCTGCCCAGATACTCTGGGACACTGGCAGAGGTCTCAGTCCAGGATAATCGCCAAATCTGGCTCTTTGTGTTGCAGTTGTTGAGATGGTGAAAATTATCACTGAGACACAGATTTCCTATTTATTTAAATGCTTCCTGGCTTTGTTTGTTTACTGTTCATTTGTACTAAAAACAACACGAAGGGAAAATAGGTGAGACATTAGGGAATTTATAGTAAGCTATGTTCAACTGTTGCCCTGGGTGGAAGTTGCCCGGAGCTCTTTATTTTCTGGGATTTCTGATGTAGACCATGCTAATGCAGGTTAAAACAGCAAAGCAAGTTTTTTTGAGGGGATCCATCTAGATAGGCACGGTATAGCACTGCAAATGATAGTACATATGTTTTTAGCTTTATGGCATGGTAAGTTCCCTCTTCCATATCATAGGCTTGTTTCACATAAAAGGAGGGTGAAGACCTCGGGGCACCTTGAAAGGGTTTTTTAAAGCCTCTTGTGGTAGTTTCTTAAGGATGTGGCCAAAATAAATGATCACAGACCGGGTGGCGGAAACAACAGAAATATGTCATCTCACAATTTGGGAAGCTAGATGTCTGAGATCAAGGGGGGCAGGGTTGGTTTCTTCGGAGGCCTCTCTCCTGGGCTTATGGACAGTAGTCTTCTCTCTGTGTCTTCACACTGTCTTCCTTTTATATGTATCTGTGTTCAGATTTC
>CM053614.1:23876378-23903121 GCA_028646535.1 Procyon lotor
TATTAGACCACTTGCTGTTGTCCCAGCTCAGTGATGCTTTTTTCATTGCTTCTAATTTATTTTTCTGTCTCAAGTTTCTTTCATATACTGTATATTGCTATGTCTTGAGACTCTTTAATCTTTTCTCCCATAATGACTTATTTCCTGTTAATTATAGGCAGCATATTTTTCATGTCATGCTTTGTAGTTTTTATCTCTAAAAGTTTGATTGTTTTAAAAATATCTTTCCTATCTTCACTTAATTTTTTTAAGTGTTATGGAACATAACTGTAATTACTCTTTTAATATCTTCATCTGCTAATGTATCTATGCCAGTTCCGGATCTAGTCCAAGTGATGTTTTTCCTCATTATAGGTCATATTTTCTTGGTTTTTTTAGCATGAATGGTAATCTTTGACTGGATGTCACACACATGAATTTTCCCTTGCTGGGGACTGGTTATTTTTGTATTTCATGAAATATTCTTGAGTTTTGTTCGGGATGCAGCTATATTACATGGAAAGAGTATGATAATCTAAGGCCTTACTTCTGTGAGTTGTTTGGTGCCAGTATAGCCCTATTTATTCTAGGGTTAATGACCCCTCACTACTGATGTGAAACTTTCTGTACTCCACCCACTGCCTTATAAATTATGGGGTTTCTCATCTGGCTGGTGAGAAAAGCACTATTTCCAGTCTGCTGTGGATACTAGTACCATTCGCTCTAATCTTTTTTTTTCTTTTGTTCTTTTTTTGGGGTGGACCAGTGAAAAAGCTTTATTTTAACATCACATATAGAAAGTGGTTTATTTTTTTATTAACATATAATGTATTATAATCCTTTTGAATGTGTTGCTCAATACTCTTCTAATTACTCAAAGGGGATATTTTACATATCTTTTGAGCTCTTTATCCATGTATTTCTCTTCTGCATTACCCTCAAACTCAACTGCCTTGGTCTACCTATACCTTCTGAGCTTCATCTTTTCTAAATATAGAATCCAGGTTCTACTTAGATTCTCCTTCCTTTCATTACATTCTGGAAGCTCTCTCAAAGAAATAAGTTGAGGAAACCACAGTGCTCACTTCATTCCTTACCAGCTTCTTAAAGATCACTCTATTGCCTGATATTCAGTGTCTTAAAAAAAAAAAATCATTGTTTCAAACACTTTGTTGTTATTGTATATTTCAAGCAGAAGAATAGATTTGATCTCCATTATTCCATTTTGGCTGGAAAGTGGAAGTCTTATTTTTGCATTCTTAATGTTAATAATAAAAAGATTTATTTATTTTTTTATCTCATAGAATTAAAGACAGGATGTATAGCTTCTAAATTCTCAGACTAAAATGAAATTGAAGATAAATATATTTGTAGGACTCTAGCTTGTCCACGATACAATATCTATCAAAGATAAGTGAGTTCACACACAAAATAAATGAATATAACCTTTGAA
The DNA here is from genome assembly GCA_028646535.1 of Procyon lotor. NCBI lineage: Eukaryota > Metazoa > Chordata > Mammalia > Carnivora > Procyonidae > Procyon > Procyon lotor. The sequence continues at coordinate 23,877,811 of CM053614.1, forward strand.
TATATACAAAAATTTCTACAGAAATACAAATTAGCAAAATTCAGCAACATATTAAAATAACATGTCATGACCAAGAAATTGAGAATAATCTGGGAAATCTGTTAATACAGCAGCTCTCTCGTAAAGTAGTTAAGAGCATGGACTTTGAATTTAGACAAAACTGGTTCAAATCGCACTTACTCACTGTGTAATTTTGGATATGTTCCTTAAGATCTCCGATCCACAGGTACCTTTTCTTTCTTATAAAACTTACCTCATTGGTACTATGAGAAGAGTAAATGAAATACTGTATCGATGCACTCAGCACAGAAGTTTCCAATGCCACGTATTTTTTAAAGTTACTTTTTAGAACTGCATGAAAATTGCAAAATTAGTGGTAATCTGCTACAATCCTTAACTCTCCAGAGATTTTTTTTTCAGTACTGTGAACTCAGCTTTCACTCTGTACATTCCCAAGTTTAATAAATGTAGATGATAGGGTATGGGGTTAGGCATAAAAGCATTTTATAAATCTAAGGCTGTTATATTATTAGACCACAAGTACAATTTGATAGCACTCAGACATTTATAAGACATGATTGAGCCGTAATACATTCTGCAGATCCAATATATATCCACTTATAGCTAAATGAGTACTTAGCCCATGATAACCCAGTGTCTTCTATCCCAGTCAAGAACAGATGGCCTCCTTTAGAGGAGTTTCTCCTTCTTGGAATCATTTTGGACAATAGCTTTTGATTCATCTAACTCACAATTCATGCATGTAGTAATTCATACACATAGTAAAGAGATATGCACTGATACCCAAGAAACTGTTTGGTGCCAGTTTATGCAAAGTGTTGAGTGGGATACAAAGTTGCATGCATACTTTGCAACGTACAAAGAGAAAATGATAATATAAATGAGAAATAGTGTTATAAAATAGGAACACAAGGAGCAAACTAGATATCATGGCAACCAATACATGCTGAGCTCAAAGGAGGGTTTGCTGAGGGCTGGAGTCGTCAGGGGAAGCTGCACATAGGCAGTGGCTGCTGAGCCAGGATTTAAAGGCTGAGGGTAGGGGCGCCTGGGTGGCTCAATCAGTTTAGTGTCTGACTCTTGATTTCAGCTCAGGTCATGATCTCAGGGTCCTAGGGTCCTGGGATGGAGCCCCACGTCAGGCTCTGCGCCAAATGGGAAGTCCGCTTAAGGATTTTCTCTCCTCTCCCTCTGCCCTCGCCCTCCCCCGCTTGACTTCTCCCTCCCTCCCCCCTCTCTGAAATAAACAAATAAATCTTTAAAAATAAATAAATAAGTAAAAAAGGCTGAGTGCAAGGTGAGCCTGTGGAAATGAAGGTATGTTAAAGGAACACCGCGATGTGAGCAAAATCAAGGAGGCCCAAGATACATCCCACAATGTTAGAGGCAATGAGTAGACCATGGTTGGCCCATGTGGCTGGTATATATGAACCTGTGGGAAAGTACAAAAGGATAGGTCTGGAAAAATTAGTTCAAGTGGAAGATTTTATCCTGCAAGCACTGAGGAATGCGGTAGAGTTTGCTAACTGACACCTATACCAACTTCCCCTCCTTCTATGGTCATAGAACTTCCTAGTTCAATTGGATACACGGGTTTCTGGAACAAAGACTAACCCCTCACCCCTTTAGAGCTGTGAGATGTGAACGGACACAATATGTGTTTCTGGGTGTGCCCGTAAAGGGAAGAAGCATGTTTCCTCCCGTTCCACTTTCCCCTTTCTTCAGCCTATATGTGGAAGTGGAGTGTGTGCCATGTGGGACCATGTGAGCCAGGGAAACGCCTTAGCACAGCCGAGCAGCAGGAGAGAAGGGCTTTCTTTACTCCTTGGGCTACTCACACATGTATGTTTTCTGACATATAAACACTTCTATTTTGTTTCAAAGCCTGTATTGCAGCCACACCTGGGTGCTGGGCTATTGCTTCCCTGTAGTGGACATTTATAGTCAGGCAATACCTAGGCACATCATTTAGCCCAACGTGCCACATAAGTGACACATACACAAATGAAAAGTTCTGGAAAGCTCTGTCTTAATTAAAACAAAGAACTCCTGGAAGTGTTTGTGTGAATTGTGTTTTATAAGAACTGAGTAACAGGGGAGCCAGGGTGGCTCAGTGGGTTAAAGCCTCTGCCTTTGGCTCAGTCATGATCTCAGGGTCCTGGGATCGAGTCCCACATCGGGCTCTCTGCTCAGCAGGGAGCCTGCTTCCCCCTCTCTCTGCCTGCCTCTCTGCCTACTTGTCATCTCTCTCTCTCTGCGTCAAATAAATAAATAAATAAAATCTTTAAAAAAAAAATGAGTGACATACAGCAAGCCCTGTTGCCTGGGGCTAGGAATGGGGATTATCGGGTTTTACAGGAAAGGCACATGGTGCAACTTCTTGAAATGATGAAATGTTCTATATCTCAATTGTGGTTATAGTTACATGAGTATATATATTTGCAAAACTAGTACTTAAAATATGTGAGATATATAAATCTCACCCAAATAAAGTTGATTAAAGAAATTAATTTGGGGGTGCCTGGTTGGTTCAGTTGGTTAAGCGTCTGACTCTTGATTTTGACTCCAGTCATGATCTCAGGGTCATGAGATCAAGCCCCACACCAGGCTCCCCACTAAGCGTGGAGTCTGTTTGAGATTCTCTCTCTCCCTCTCCTTCAGTCCCTCTCCCTGCTCGCTCTCTCTTTCTCTCCAAAATAAATAAGTCTCTCTCTTTCTCTCTAAAATAAATAAATAAAATCTTAAAAAAAATAAATTTGGCTGTATATGTGTGTAAGATAGATCAATGGGAGAAGACAAGAGGTGTGAGAAGAGAGAAATGTACGGCTTCAAATTTTTAGATTGTTTGGACTTGTTCTGGGAAATAATAGGAGGAATGAAATTAGGAAAAAAATACTCATTTTGAAGGAAGAAGCACCAGAATTCGGGGACACATTGGGCCTGGAGATACTGATTGAGCTGGAGGAGGATTTGGCTTCCCATGGAAGGCAGTGGCTGAGTTTCGCCACAGGCTGATGGATGCCATGTCACAAAGTGGTGCGGGGGGAAGGCAGAGCACTTCCACTCACTAGTGAGAACTACTTCCTCCATCTCTCTGAGTCCCTCTTCTTCATTTGTAAAATGAGGATCATGTTGCCTGCAGATTGCAAAAAAAGTATAGAGAGCTGAGAAAAATCTGTGTAATACACCTAGCACCCTGGGGCCTGGCCCATGGTAGGCACCGTGAATGCACAAGATGAAGAATGATTGCAATAACGTATTCTAAGAGAAAATAAATGAGTTTTCAAGACGATACGGCAGACTCTCCCATACATGCTTCTAAGAGATGCTTGGAGGAGAGGAAAAAGAACTCAGTCAATAGGAAAGAGGACTCCTCTTGTAAATCACAGGATGATCATTGGAAGTGGGGTTGGATAAGCAACATGACACTTGGCAGTGATTGTTTTAAAGGGGCGGCTCCTTTTGCCACTGAAGATTCAGCGGTATATTCATTTCTCTCTTCTTTACCTCACTTGACTCATTCACAGGAGTGGGAGTTCAGACAAAAGGAAGCTCTTGTAGCATCCTGCTTAAGATTCTCCGCATATTAGATTTGGTCCTCTGCCCATTTTCTGTCAGGCTTTCTGAGATCAGAAAGAAATGCATACAAATTCTCCAGCTCGACAGTGAACTCTCTGAGCTCCAGACTGGAATTTAAAGCTGCCTGTAGACATCTCCATCTGCATGTCCTGCAGGCATGTCCCACTCAGTAGGTCCCAAACCAAATTAATCACCTCCCACACACCCACTCCGCCTCTAGTCTTCTACCTAAGCTAATGCCACTAGCTACAAACTCTAGAAATTTCAGGTCTTTTACTCCTCATTCCATACTCAATCTGCTGCCCATTTTTGTGGATTCACCCTGTTGTGATCTGTTGCATGCATTTTTTTTTTTTAATTTCCATTGCCCTGGTGAGGATCCTTCTCTCTCCAGGACCACAGCAACAGTCTGGAGTGTCCTAGAACTCCAGAGTGGCCGGTGCTTACACAAAATAATGGCCTCCCCATGGGGTTGTGTAATAGCGTCACCTGTCTCACTGGCTAATCCAATTAAATTCCTGAAACGCAAATCGCTTCTTCTGAAAATACTTCAATGACTCCCCATTTAGCTTCCGGAATGAAGTCCAAAAACCTAAATCTCACCCATTTCCTTTTCCATGGTAGCTCTTCAAGCATCCTGTGCTCTGTCTAACCACATCAAAGGACAAGCTCCACCCTCCAGATAACGTACACTTTTTAACTTCAGAGTCATGGAATGTTCTCCATGAGTTGGTGAAACGCCAATCTTCCTTCCTGACTCAGCTGGAAAGCCACCTTTTTGGTGTAGCTGCCTTGCTTCCTCTCTTCTCAGCCTCTTATTCCTCATCACGACCCCACTCACTGCATCTCCTCCTATAAATTTTATCTGTGACCAGCACAAGTGTCTCACCACAAGATCTTACAGTGCTTGAGAACAGACACTGTCTCCTATTGTCATTTCTGAATATCCAGGGCACTCTTAATGGACTATTAACTAGCCTAAAAATAGTCTTAAATTTTTACTTTAAAAACGTGGTGATGTTAGCAAATCGTTGCTAAAATTTTGAAACGTTTTGAAAACTCCCAAAGAAATACTTAGTAATTTTGTTTGCTGCATACTCAAACAGTGAGTTCCTCAATGCTCTCATAGTCAATAGACTTTTTAAGGTGTCTGGCAATATTATTCCAGCTGCCCCCCACTGCCCACCGTAAGAAGTCTGTGTCAACCACCCCCTGGAAACGGCATTCTGTTCCCGTAAACCAGTGCAGTCCATATAAGATCATTGCCAAAATTTACACTGGCTGTTCTAGACTACTAAATCAGGTGATAGATCAAAATATCAGAAGTCTAAAAATGGAGAAATTGACTTTTATTTATAATTTGAGGGTTTTTTTTTAACTGAGGTCAGCACAATATATGCTTGTTCTTTCTGTGCCTGAGACACATCAACAAAAAAAGCAGGCATTCAGGGCACCAGGGTGGCTCAGCCACTTAAGCATCTGTCTGCCTTCAGCTCAGGTCATGATCTCGGGGTTCTGGGATAGAGTCCCATATCCGGTTCCCTGCTCAGCGGGGAGTCTGCTTCTCCCTCTCCTTCTGCAGCTCCCCCTACTAATGCTCACTCACTCTCTGTCAAACAAATAAATAAAATCTTAAAAAAAAAAAAGCACAGGTATTTGGATAATTTGACCATTATCCAAATAATTCAAATACTACTCATCGCTGTCTCAATTTTAGGTGAAGTTATGGGGAGGTGAGTGTTGAGGAAGTTATAAAAAAGGATGCTTTGGGTTCTGATTGAGCAAAGGATTTACTCAGTTTTCAATTCAACCTATGGAAGAGATAAAATCTGGCAGTTGACTTCAAATATTACATTTCTTAGACTCATTTTCTTCTAAAAATTACTTTTAAGAGACTGAGATGTGAAAACATTGAGAGGATAAATTAGCATGAATGTGCATATTTTTATATTATAGAAAACAGCCTCATCGTTTATCATTTGCTCAAAAACAAACCTGAAAAGAAAATGGGTATCTTTTCATCTTTCTTCACTGAAGATACATCCTCTTACAGATTAGTTCCAGAGTTTGGAAATCATTATTGTTACTTTACTCAGTGATTTCTTCTCATGTTTCTCTCCACTTGCTAATCCTGTTGAGTGGTAAACATGCTTATAATGTAGAAAAAATTAGAGACAAATTATTACTCTCTAGAAAATATTTATTGACACATTTTAATTTTCTTTCCATTTTCTGAGAAATAAACGTAATACACAAAATACAGTAAAATGCACTCTCCCCATTTCAAATAAATATATTTAACTCTTGTAAAAAATTTAATAATCTGTGTAATTCACCACAGTATCTTAATCAGTGAAATAAAGCAAAGTATATCTCTAGTTAAATTGTCACTTATTTTAATGATTCTCATGGCATTTTTCTGGAGAAAAGCAACACTATTCTCTGTAGAATTATATTCAGACTTGTGGACTGTTGCCTCTTGTTTGGAGAAGACAAAGGTAAGCTCATTTTAAAAAGTGATGAGTGTCAAAAAGAGCCTTAGTTTGGGAGAAGGGTAGCATCCAAGATTTTGCTGAATGAACTACATTATGTGTAAGCTTTCATGTTAATCCTTCCTAGAGACCAGACTACATACTGAATTATAATGATTCTTATGCATCACACAGGCAATTTTTCAAAATTAGTGGTTAAGTATTTAAATTAACAGTTATGTATGTAATATAAGCCCAAGACGGAATTTTAAAGTTCTATTAACAGGAAAGGTTAAAAATAATGGTGCTCTACGAGACAGATTTATCCTTTTCACCCACAATTGTTATTCTTAACGTTATGAGACCTGAAATCTACTGAATTATACAGACTTAACACAGACTCTTATATACACATAGATCCCTGATCAGTTTAAGACAATGTGTTAATTTGCTCTTGTAAGTAATAAGAATATTTTAAGTAGCCAGAAAAAAGTCACATTTAGGTAGTCACCAATTTTCAGAGTTTACTTATGTATAATCTACCCACTTACAAAAGAATATATCACCAAAGAATACAGTTCATTAATACTGCCTAATATCCCGTGTTAGACGTTCATTGCTACTTGATATACTAGCAAGTTTATGGAAGTAAATCAAACTTTAATGTAGCTCCAAATCCACCATAGCTTAATTTGTTTACATGGCTTCAGACATGTTGGTCAAACTATGCCAAAGCATAAGCCTCAAAGCATAATTGTGTTCAGTCAAAATCTTATACAGGCTATAAAGTGGGTATTAGATCTGTCCTCAGCTTTATAAAGGGTATCAACCATTATCCAGGTGGTGACTTATAAAATGGAACTTTTCCCTCTTTATTTTAAAGGGTAGAAAATTATATGCTTAGTCATTCCTTTATGGCCACATTTTTATTTCTACACATTTCTGAAACAGAGAAGTGTGTGCTCAAAAATTCACAAGTCCAGTAAAATAAATTTGTGGTTTCCTTCTTTGACATTCTCTACAATTCCTCCATCTCAAAGTGTGTAGTAAAGCTGTTTGCCATAGATGTGTGTTCAAAGATTCTCGACAGGCTTGGTTTCAACAGTTCCACTGAGTGACATGACAGGTGCTGAGTCGTGTCATTCTTTAGGGACATCATTTGGTCTGTCCCAGGCTCCCTTCTATCATAATAAAGAGCCCAGAGCAGAGTAATGGTGAGAATCATGGCCAAGATTTGGGTCACTCCAATGGAGATACCCAGAAACCTTAGCACCTGCAGTTGTTTGGTTCCTCTCAAAAAGGAATACATTTTCTTCCCACAACCCTGTAAAAGAAATAACACAGTATTACTTTGGGGGTGTAACCGAGAATCAAAATAATGAAAATAAACAATCTGCATCAGTTAATGGGACCAAACAACTTGAATCATAAAACTTCAACACAAAGACTCTCAACAGGGAAAGCCTGTGAGAAGCCAGAGGGCAGATGGAGGTCAGCACTTTTTGAAAAGCTTGCCCAGGTGACTCTGTTGAGCTCAATCCTTCTGTTTTCCTCACAACTGGGAATTAAGAACCACTGGCATAAAACACGACTAGAGCAGGGGTTGGTAAACTCCTTTTTAGTAAGGGGCCAGATAGTCAATCTTTTAAGCTTTACTGGCTGAATGGTCTCTATGGCAACTGCTCATCTCTGCCACTATAACCAGAAAGCCATTCATGTGAATGAATGCTCACGGCTGCATTCCAGTGAGACCTCATGAACAAAAAAAAAGCGGTAGGCCAGATTTGGGGCACAGGCCACAGATTGCTGACCCCTGATAAAGACTGATCCAAATTTTCAGAAATAATGTTTTCTTACTATTATTTATATTCACTGTTAGGTGATAGCTCATTTGGTTAGAGACTTTCCCCCAAGGATCAGGAATATTTGCCCAGTCTACTGCTGAAGTACGCCGGTGGGTGGAAGCCCATCTCTTCCCTTTCCACAACCCCACATGCACCCACTTCTGCCCAGGGCCCAGAGAAGAAGTACACATGGGGGGTTTTCTGACATGACATGAAGTTCTAGTTCCACCACATATAAGGGTTTGAAAGAATCTTTAGCTCCCCTACATGCTAACGACACCTGACCTCAAAAGATAAGCAAGGTTTTCGTTTGCTTGTGCTTAGTTTTAAGTATAAAAAACTAAGGAGTGCCTGTGATGGAATTCTGAAAGAAGGGAAGAGGGGGGAAAGAAAGAAGGAAAGAAAGAAGGAAAGAAGGAAAGAAAAGAAAGAAAGAAGGAAGGAAGGAAGGAAGGAAGGAAGGAAGGAAGGAAGGAAGGAAGGAAGGAAGGAAGGAAGGAAAGAAGGAAGGAAGGAAAGTAGGAAGGAAAGAAAGAAGGAAGGAAAGAAGGAAAGGAAAGGAAAGGAAAGGAAAGGAAAGGAAAGGAAAGGAAAGGAAAGGAAAGGAAAGGAAAGGAAAGGAAAGGAAAGGAAAGGAAAGAAAGAAAGAAAGAAAGAAAGAAAGAAAGAAAGAAAGAGAGGGAGAAAAGCTATAACCAAGGATCATGGATGGATGAGGCAAAGGGAAGGCAGGAGAATGTGACTAACAATTACCATAAGTCACTTCTCCAGTGAACAAAGCCTGGAGAACATGCCATACTTCCACTGAATCCACAACAAAGAAATGATAATTCACTCTTCTAAAGGGAAGCTCATTCTAAATGAAGGTGAAAATCTAGGAAAAAATTTTATAATAATAAATTTCAACAACTTAGAAGATTCTGAGATTTTAATCTTTTTGGAAGCAAACAAACTAGCCTGTCGAAGTTTCGTGGACTTCTGGCAGAAGACAGACCAGAGACTTTATTACTCGTGACAGCAACAGCCAGAGTATGCGGCAGCAGCTGGAGATGCAAGGGCAACACAGAGACGCCCAGATGGTGCCCGCCTACACAGCAGGTTGCACAATGGAGGAGAAACCTCAAGTTTAGGGAACCCTAATATCGCATAGCGGGCAGTACACATGCTTGTGCTTTGCTCTGGAGAAGACATTATCTTTATTCTACTGGACAGTAAATAAACCCACCCCTTTCTCTGGAGGGAGACACTATCTCTACCTTCAAGGCTGTTTTCTGTGCAAAACCCTTGAAAAGAGGAATGCCCTAGTGGCTCAGTCAGTTAAGTGTCGGTCTTTTGATTTCGGCTCAGGTCACCATCTCAGGGTCATGAGATCGAGTTCTGTGTCTGGCTCCAAGAAAAAGATGATAATAGTGCCTACTTACTTGGGATAGTGGGAAAATCAAATGAATAAACACACTTATTCTTAGAGTGGGGTCTAGTCCATGTAAGAGCCCAGGGGGTGTCAGGTCTGCTCTGGTATGTCGGCCACTGAGTATTCATGCAACAGCGCTTGCTCCTAAGAGCCACAGCGGCTGGTGCTGTTTTTCAGGATAGTGAAGTCATAATCTAAAATGATTATTTGCTATTCAGACATTAGATCACTACTTTCTCATGAAGCAGAGAGAGTCACATTAAAGAGAGTTAAATTGAAAATGTTTGGCTTCCAACATTTGGAAAATTAATTTATATGGATACATTATTTAACCTCATTACCAGTACCAGATCCTGTATCCATCTTAAGAAAAAGAAATTGATACAAAATGGCTGTGGATTATGTTTAGTTATTTCCTCACCTGTATTCTCAGTACTGGGAACAAAAATTGATGTTTATAAGTAAACAAACAGATTAGTTAGAATGGACATATCAATAATCTGATACTAATTAAAATGAACTTCAGAATTAAATGTAAACCATCCAAGAAACACATATGGTGATGTTTCAATCCTGTGAAATGCTTTAAGTCAATTATCGTTTGATTTTTACCTTTTCAGTAGTCACTGCTACTTAAATTTTACCCAAATAGTTGTTCTTCTTCTTCTACTTTTAGGACACCAAAAGTAGATGAGTTATGAATGAGGCAGCGTTATCATGATATATAGGTCTTCTTATGCCAATAAGATCTTTGGCATAAGATCTCCTACCCCTTTTGACTAATACATTCTAACTTAAAAAAAAAAATAGAGGAAAGGTTTCTTTTTCCAATCTGTGAGTAAAATCAAACAGAGACTGATAACTAAACTATAGTCTATTGTGTTTCATATTTTGGCTTTGGGGAGAGTCTGTTCTTTTTTTTTTTAAGGGGAAAGTCTGTTCTATTTATATTTTAAACAACCACATTTATAAAAAAAGGATAGTAAATTTATGTCATCCGGGATGGTTTGGGGGATGTGATAAACTAGCTAACACTGAATGTTCTAGAGTGGGAGGGGACTTTGGAAATTAATGAGTTCAACTTTTTAACCTTTAAAAATATGGCTAAAAAACACAGAACATCAGCAAAACTGGCAGAGAAAGGACCCCTTAATAGTCTCTCTTCCATATAAGCAATGAAAGAACTAGCAAAATCAACTTTTTTTTTAGATTTTATTTCATTGAGAGAGAGATATCACAAGCAGGCAGAGGGGCAGGCAGAGAGAGAAGGGGAAGCAGGCTCCCTGCTCAGCAGAGAGCCTGATGCGGGCTTCTATCCCAGGACCCTGGGATCAGGACCAGAGCCGAAGGCAGAGGCTTTAACTCACTGAGCCACCCAGGCACCCCGCAAAATCAACTTTTTTAGAGCTCTGAAAATTAACCAAAGCTTGTACCAATCTGAGGAGCATTATTCAAGAAGAGTAGCTAAGTCTCAAAACAGTAAACTCTGTCACATTTTAATTAGCCCTCTCCTATCCCCTCTCCCCAGCTCTGCAGTAGCCTTGAGAATCAACAGCCCACAATTACAGTGGAAACCAGTGGCCTGGAAGCCAGAGGTCCACAGAATAGGATTGGAGCTCCTTCAAAGCCCCTTTCTCAGAGAATTGTCATTATTTGTCATATCTCAAGGTTCCCTGGAAGACCTCATTTGCAAGGCTCTGTGTCTTTGAACCTGAATTGGGCTCCACCAGCCCAACAGCCTTTTCCCTGAGGGTGTTTGTCAAAAGCAACCACGGGAACACTGAGGTTGCCTGAGGCAGTGCATAATAATTGCACACCAGGAGCTAGTCAAAAAGCTTAAAAAGAATATCTGGGGAATGAGAAGTCCCCAGGGGCCTTGGCGAAGAGGATACTTGTGGGGATCTGCAAAGTCACACACGCGAGTGAGTTGAGCTGTGCTCCTGCCCAGGGCTGTCCCTGCTAAGGAAAGACCCTGGAAGGTACTAAGATCTTACCTCTGGCTAAATGTGAAGCTCCGTGCACCCTTGCCAGAGACTGGGAGGCTTACTGGTTCCAGGTAGCAACTACCCCTAAGTTAACTGAGCAGACTTCAGTGGCCATGTATGACAAAGAGTACAGAGTTCACGGAATCAGTTCAGGAAAGTTATTAAGGAACAAGCAAACAACCACAACAAACTCTGGGGAGGGAGGAGAATCTGAGTCGCCACATTTTTTATTCAAAATGTCTAGTTCTCAACAGCAATAACAAAAATTACGAGATGTACAAAGAAACAAGAAAGGATGGCTCATCTAAGCACAAAAAGGCCTTCAAAGAAAATGGACTTGTAGTGTCACTTTCTCTTGAACTACTCTCTCCTCCAAACTAAATATTCCCATTTCCCTCAAGTTTTCTAAATATATACACTGCATCAGCCTCCTGAGCTCTTTCTGGATTGTGCTGATTTGGTCAATGTTACTCTGAAAATAACACTGGTTTTTAACTTTAAAAAACTAGAAAATGCAGTACAATATTAAGACAACCAAGGCTGTTGTGAAGGTTTGGATTCCGGGTAAAAAGCTTTTCAGGTTCCCTAGAAGTGCGGACATCAGATTCTATTATATGACACACAGTCAGGACCAGGCCTCCTTCTGGATCTCAGGGAATAATCCCTAAAGATTATTTCTGCATGGAGGTGGGCAATGATTGTTTATTCAAAGCAAAGGTCTTCGATTCTTTAATTTTTATGACAATATGTCAGCCCTATCACTACTTCCTTTAGCTTAAGAAGCACATAGATAACCCCTCAAACTAGACAGAATTTTAGTACTTAAGTTTGTCATTACAATTCATCAAATATGGGTGCATCTGAGTGGCTCAGTCAGTTAGCATGTGCCTTAGGCTTGGTTCGTGATCCCAGGGTCCTGGGATGGAGCTCTGCTCAGTGGGAAGCCTGCTTCTCCCTCTCCCTCTCCATCTGCTCTTGCCCCTGCTTGCGCTCTCTTCTTTCTTTCTTCCTCTCAAATAAACAGATTCTTTAAAAAACAATTAAATACAAATCTCTCTATACTGCATGCAATTGAATATTTTTTGATAATGATCCAGAAGGCATTGTAGCAACTTGCAGCATATCAAGCTTCATGCTGAATATCACTGAATCATTTACACAATTACTTGAAGTTAGGGATTAACTTTCCAAAAGAACATTCTTCTTCTTGAAGACAGTGTTTTCCTAGATTCCTGTATAAGCACTATATATAAGCACTGTCCTCCTCAACCACTCTAAACTCTTCATAGAAAGAGCTCCAGGGCTGATGGTCCATTCCACATCATCCTCATTGAATAAATTCCATCTGAACACAAGTTGTGAGCTTATTTTCAGTCAGTCAGATAATCATTCTTAAGGTTTATACTTTTCCGGGAAACTTGGACACTTTTGTTGAAAAACAAGACACCAAGTCTAGAGGGAAAAAAAAATACAGATGTGCCTCTCCATATACTCTATTGTACTATTCATAGAGACTTAGTTGCATAAACAAACATTTCTGTTGAGTGAGTCAAAGAGGAAACAGAAATGTTAGAGTTCAAAACTACATTCCATTTCACAAAGGGGGTTTTATTCAGAATTGGAAAGGACTGAATTACACTTATTTGCTTTTCTCAAAATTGATTTACCTTGAATATTTTTCTTCCTAAACAAAGCTATGTTAGTCCTATGTTAATAACTTCAGAAAATCCAAAGGTATGAATAAGCATAATGGCTAACCTACTTTATTTGCTGAAATATTAAAATTCTGGTCAACTGCTAACTGTAAATAATAACAGTACCTTTTTATCAGAGAAAAAAATCACTATTCCCCACATTTCCTAGAATCTATTGGAAGGCATGTCAGGAGGCCTCATTTCACTTGAGGAAATGATATACTTGAAATTATGCTTTGATCTATCTCTAAAATGATTTTCTAAAATTGGAAGAACCCCTTGCTTTTCAGTACTCAATATTCACAGGCCACATAAAAAAAATTAGGCAGTCTTCTAATCAGCTTATGAAGATAAGATATAAATAAAATCTAGGTGGCAATACATGCCAATATTGATACTTTTCTAATGGATGTTTGGTAATGATTCTAAAGTTTGAAATGACTGTGTTAATTATCAGGTACAAATATATAATAATCTTCAGCCTTATTTCTACTAAAGTCAAAAAAACTGAATGCAGTTTATGAGTCCACGAGCTTTACACACAAATTGGACCAAATGTTCTCCACTGATAATCATAAATGCTGCAGGGAAAGAAATGTTTATTTAAAAAAAAAAATTAAACAGCAAGTAATAAACTTCACCGTGGAACTTCCTCTTCTCTTAAGAACAAGGTTAACCAAACCCATGCATAGGAAATGCACTAGAAAAAGTCTTCCTATTTCTTTTTCTTTTGTTAAGGATTTTATTTATTTATTTATTTATTTATTTATTTATTTATTTATTTATTTATTTATTTTTGAGAGAGAGAGAGAGAGAGAGACAGCAAAGCTCAAGAGTGAGTGTGGTGCGGAGGGGCAGAGGGAGAGGGAGAAGTAGGTTCCCTGCTAAGCAGGGAGCCTGACCTGACTCCAGGCTCAATCCCAGGACCCTGTGATCATGACATGAGCGGAAGGCAGACATTTAACCAACTGTGCCACCCAGGTACTCCAAGTTTTCCTATTTCTTAGTGACAGTCCCTCACACCTTGTTTAATTCTCACCATATTCCCATTGGAAAGACAGACTCAGCAAATTGAAAAGACTGCATCCATGGAACATTTTTTCATTTTTACAAAAAGATGTGGTTGTAAAGAGACTCTAGATTCAGAGAACCCAGACAGCGCTGTCCTCACGGACGAGGCCAGTTCCAGCGGCGGGCTCTCCCCGACCGAAGGAGCAGAAGCACATTTAGAAGCTCCTCCTTCGAACGGTGTCTCTCATTGGGCGCTTTGGCCACCTAAATTTCCTCTGTAAGGAGGGGGAAGGTGTTAAAACACGCGAAATGGGAAACCACATAAGGTCCCCAAAACCTTGACTTGAAAATCTACTTTCAGCCAGAACAAAAATGTATAACCAGAAAATGCATACTTTTCCTGTATTTACTCGCAAAACTGGGCACAATTTGGCTGGTTAAATATCTAATAATAGATCGTTAATTGTTCTATTTACTTTAATAAATACATTCATAACTTACAATTATTGTCATTACTATCATAAGCTACTACCATGCATTGAAGATTTGTGTTTATTGTGTGCCAAGTGGTTTACTAAGGGTATCTCATTAAGAAGCTCCATTTATCTTTGTACTACTAGAATAAGGTAGGTACTATTATTATCTCATTATACAAATAAAGACATTGAGATTCACTAGTGAAAAAGAAGCTACAAACACTTAGCTTGTTCCTTACCACGTATACCACATCTCAAAACTTTAGTGTCTAAAAATATGGGCTTTGGAATCAAATAGATCTGAGCTCAGTCACTGACAAGCTATTACACGAGGTAATTCACTTAGCCTCTTTGTGCCTGACTTTTCTCATCTGCAAAATGGAGGTAATAATACTGTGCCTTAAAAAGAAATATTTTAGGGCTCAAATAAGGTCACGCATGTATATAGAGCTCTATCAACGTGTACCTTATTTGAAAAATCCAAGGTGTACTTTCCAATCCCTAATTTACTTTACTTTACCTCTCAGCTATGACTTGTAGTATGTCAGGTAAACAGGCACTGTTCTAAGGGTTTTACGGATGTTCGTTCATTCAGTCTCCAAACAAGCCTGACCAGGTACTTCGGTTATCTGCATTTTGCAGCTGAGAAAGATGAAACACAAACGAAAACCTTGCCCAAGGTCACACAGCTAGTAAGGGGCAGAGCGAAGATTTAACCTCCAGAGTCTTAACCTCTGAACCAGGCTTCTTCTCTAAGGAAACTCATTCCTAAAAACCTCTCCTTCCTTGACTTCCGGGACACTGCTTTCCATTTCTCCTCTGCCTCCAATAGGTGGGTCTCCTATAGGGGGTGCCATTCCCCGACTTTGTCCTCTGCTGCAGATCTCACACCAGCTCTCTGTGGGACCTCATCTCCCCCTATGCGCTCACTGCGTCATCTACACTGAAAATACCTGTAAACTGTTAGTCCCCACACCTGCTCCAGTCTGTTCTCCACTTCTTCACAGTAATCAGGGTCATCTGTGAGAACACAGCCCTCCAGCCAGAGACCCCACTTCCCAGCCTCCCTTGCAGCTAAGCAGGACCACGTGAGCCCTCCCAGGGGAATGGGAGCAGAGGCAATGAGCACCATGCTGAACGTGTTGGATGTTCTCCTTCCCATGCCCTCTTTCTTCCCCCTGACTGGAATGGGAGAAAAAAAGGAGCAATTTTGGAAGACAGGTATTAAAAAAAGATGAAGCTGTCTCACCATCCCGGGGCCCTAGATGAACCCATGCAGCAGAGCTGCCCAGGAGCCTGCCCCCCCCCCCCCCGACCAGTTTACGAGAGAAAAATAGACTCCCGCCATATTCAAGTCATTGCATTTGGAATGAGCTCTCTCCCTGTGTGGTCCACACAAAACCCACATCTCTGCCTGAATTAGGTCTATGGCGTGTCACCTAATCACTCCCATGGCTCATGTGCAACAGTTTCCTAGCTCTGCTCCTGCCTCGAGACCCAGCCCTCACCTCCACTCTGCTGCATGAGGATTCTGAAGCACAGCCCTGAAATTGTTACTTCGGGACGTACTTCTTTCGGGTCAAAATATTGTAGTGGCTTTCTTTGGCATCAAAACTCTAAAGGCAACATTTGCAAGTCTTCCTTAACAGGACACAAGAAGAAAAGGGGAACAGTGAAGAGGTAACAGTAAACCTACAATGGAGCCATGTCGGCAAGAGAGGGAAAGAAAAGAATACATTTGTATACCTGAGGCCAAACTGGCAGAACGCTTCGAAGCCCGATTAGATCAAGCAAAGCCAGGAGATGAAAGGGATTTTCCCCTTACCGAGCACAACCCGGTCCTGCGGGGCTCTGGATGATCACCCCAAGTCAGACTCAATGCCAACCCCACCGGCAGGTGTTGAGGAGATAATGGAGTCAGCCCAGAGGCAGGAGGGGGTGTCTTTGACTTCATATAAAAGAACCCCAAGAATGGATCTTCTTGGGGCTATTCCAACTAAATAACGGCAGAGCCTGAAAGCTGCCTACCGTTTACTATCTGGGCAGGCGGTGGTGTGTGTGTTTATCTGAGAAGGGAGTTTCATTATTAATAAATCAGAATCCCGCGACTACTCAGTGCTAAGCTTTCCTTTCAGAAGAACACCTCAGATTTGTGAACGTGCTTGCCTCTTTGTTTGGTAACTACTCACAGACTTTAGCATAAAACGCCTGTGGTAGCCGGACACGCAGGGCTCTTCCTCACGCAGCACCTGCCAGGAGGCCCCCCTCGCGCCCCGTGCTCCAGCTGAGTTCTGGCTCTAACTTCGCATCACTGCCCCTTCGCTGGCGATGGCCTTTTCGGCCCCATGCCGCCCAAATATTTTCTGCATGTGGCTAGCACCTGCTGATCTCAATGAATGACGAGCCTCTCTACGTTCTCCCGTTGCCCAGCTCTAACATAAACACATCGGTAATTAAAGATTGCCTACCCTGCGTCTGGCTCCTTCTTGTGCCCCAACGTATGTTCATCTAATTCCTATCTCTTATTCTAGCCACTGATGTGTGGATCATTACCATGCAGACTCGTGTTAATGCGACTGGCCAGCACCTGGCCGGGGGCCCAAACTGTTCCCTCTGTGTCCTGCCTTGCACTTCTCTTTCAACAATCGCCCCTCATTTGTTTAGCTTTTTGTGTGTGTGGCGATTTCCTTGGTTTTAAGAAGAATCCTACTAGTGATTTAAGAGCAGGGTTACCTGGGAGAAAAAGCATCAATTTCATAGCTATGTAGAACTTTCCAGAAAGCCACACGCCCCTCTTCCACCAACTCCTTTTATATCTACAACACTCTGTCATGTCTCTACCACAGAGAACTGCTAAGGAAATAGTTAGGTTTAGGATGTCGTGTGTGAAAATTATAAAATCAAAGTTGTTTCTATTAGTCGAAACAGATACATAGTATTGACTCAGCTTTCTAACCTTTAGGAGGAGAAGAGTGTTAACAAAAAATGTTGAGGGCTGAGAGGCAGCCCAGAAAAAAAAGGAGGGGGCATAGATTATAAAGCAAATACCATTTGCCAACAACAACAGGGTACAAAGGAGATAAGGAGGAACAGACCTCCAATCTGTGAGGGAGGACAGCACGGATTCATGACTCTAGACTCACAGAGCAGATAACACACCACAGAGAGAACAAAAACTTAAAACGAACCATCCTAGGGCCGCCTGACTAGTGCGGTCGGTTAAGGCTCCGACGACTCTTGGTTTCAGTTCAGATTGTGATCTCCGGGTCCTGAGATCGAAGCTCCCCCCCGCCACCCCCCCCTTGTGGGGCTCTGCACTGAGCACGGAGTCTGTCTGAGATTCTCTGTGCCTCCTGCTTGTGCTCTTGCGTGTGCCCACAAAAAAACAAACGATCCCACATGGTTCACTGGGAGTTGCCCCAACCTTGAACTGGGATGATGGGGGCAGCATCCCTCTCTGTCCCTGTACTTTCTGTGAGCACTACAGACCTGTACATACTTGTCACCATCTGGGTTCCTCATCCTGTAAACCAAGGCTCAGTAAAGTGAGCCTCACTTTCATGCTCCCTGCCCTTCCCTGTCACCCTGTTTGCAGATATTTTCTGTTACCCAGAGAAGAAATAAGTCACCACCTAAAGAGGCAGAAAGGGTCTGGGGCAAACTTATTTGTCACAAAGGGAATCATAAAGAGTACTTGCTATTCAAACCCAATACCACATGGAACATCCAAAGACTAAGGGTCCGAAGGCACTCGGCTATGTGGAAACCATCTCTCTGTCCCGCCCTCAAATAAACTGCTATGAATACTATTTTTCTGAAGGAGCAGTCATTATCTTTTCATAGCGGTCTCTCTTCTAACGACAAAACAAAGAAATGTGTCTATGGGGGTACATTTTACTTTACTCTCCGTTCCTCTTTGTTTTACGTTTTGAGTCGGTCCCTTGGAAGTAGGGCCTGTTGTGAACCTGTGTGCTTCCATTCCTGGGTACTTCCATGTGTTTTTCTTGAGGGGGCAGAGAGAGGAGGAAAATGGCATTTCCGTCCCTTTGAGATGTTTACGCTTCATTTCATATCTGCGGCAGCAAACACTGCAACTATCTCTACAACTGCGGTTCTTCACACTTTGAGGTATAAAACCCCAAGAAAAGCTGATGAAAGCTATGGATCTTAGTCACAGAAAAAACAATGCACATAAAATATTGAAAACAATCTCAGCAGTATCACCTTCCCCTTGAAGCCCGTCCAACAAAAGCACAGGTCCACGGGCAAGACTTTTCCCCGCTAGCTTTCTTTACTTTTCTGTCTCTCTAGGTGGTTTTTGTTTTGTTTTGTTTTGTTTTTTCCTCCAGATCAGGTCTAGACAGAAAACTTTAGTAACAAGATGGTAGAAAACTCAGCAGGTGAGAGAAAGAAGAGACACATCCCAGTTCTCTCTTCTACCAGCTTCAACTCGGAGTCTGATGTTTTGCTGATGCCAGGTCTCACAGCTAGGATTTAGAGAGTGTGGTTCCACATGCAATTCCGAAGAACAAAGTAGTAAGTACTCAGTAATCAAGTAGTGACTACTAATCACATCGTCAGTAAGTAGCCCAGGGTAGCCCTGGGTGAGATTTTGCACTTGTCGTTTCTCAGGGTAAAAAAAAAAAAAAACTCTTCAGTGGATCTTTGCATGGCTGCCTCCTTGGCATCAATTGCTCTCAGTTCAAATGTCACTTCCTAAGAGAGTGGGTTCCTAACCATCCTAAGTAGCTCCCTTGCCAATAAAGTCATTCTCCAGCACATGACCTTATTTAGAGTCTTCAGAATGCTTTTACCACTACCTGAAATTATTTTTGATTGCTGTTTTTATCTTGCTAAATGTCCATAGTCCTAACTAGAATATAAATTATACAGGAGAGATTTTTGTCTGCAACGTTCTCTCCTATACCCTCAACATTTACAACAGCACCTGGATCCCAGGAGGACCGCACAAAGCATTTTGACTTAATGAATGTGATGGAACCAAACTGATGACCAGAAATATTTTCATCTGTGATTTTTACATCTACACGTCTATACAAGTGTGTAGCTCATTATAGGTATTGGAAGACCTGTGTACCAAATCCAACAATACCTCTGATGGGAATGTTTCTAAAATGTGCAATTGTCGCTCTATTTCTGCTCTGTCATTTTTCACAGGTTTCAAATGTGTCATAAAATATTATTGGGTCAGGGACCATGCAGGCCACCAGATGGTTGCGAATGATTTATTTCCTTGATTTCAGACTACTGAAGAAAGATTGCAGGAAGAAAGCCAGTTCTTATCTCTGAGCTTACAGAATAGGAAAGATAAAAGGGACCTTGAAGTTCATCTAGTCCAGATCCACTCTTAATTTAAAAATCCATTCTACCCGCCAATGACATGGTTATCTGACCTTGACTTTAATATTTTTAGTGATGAGACACTCATTATTTTACAAGAGAACCTGTGTCACAATCGGACGGATTTTGATGAGCAAGGTCTTCCTTCTATTGATTCAAAATTTCCTTCCTCTAACGTCTGGCTCTTGGAGCAACAATGAGTAAGTCTAGTTCCTGTTCTGAATGATGAACTTTGAAATATTTGAAGACATCTAAAATATCTCCCCTTAGTATTTGCTACTTTGGAACAAGCAACATAAATACCTCCAGCTGTCCCTCACTTGTCCCTCCCTGTTAGACCCCTCATCTTCCAGGTGGATGGTCTCTGGGCACTCTTCAATTAGGAAACATATGTTCTCCAGGGCAAAGTAGAATTAAGTCTTATTTTTAATGATGGATTTAATTGTACTTGTGCCATAAAGCTACTAGGTGATCCACTTTGGTAAGTCAACTATGCATATAATTATGTACTATATTATTACCAATACCAGCATCTGTTATTAATTATAAAATATAATAGCGGATTTACGCTGATATAATGAACCTCCATCTCTGCAGGAAGTCTGTCTACAGAATATCTCGTAACTGACAATGCCAGCTTGCTACTGAAAGTCTTTTGATGAAAATATGAAAAAACCTTTCAAATAGTCTGGTTCCTCAACTTGCATGCACACAATCCCGTGGCTTCTTTCAATCTCGAAATTCATGGAATAAGCAATTAGAGACAGCCTGAAAGTAAAGCATTCCAGGACAAATACTACTCATGGTAATAACCTAAGACAAACTAGTAAAAATAAATTGCATTTTACAGCAAGAAAATTTTATCAAATGTTTAATTGAATGCTTTTCAACTAAACAAAGTACAATTGACGTGACTGTCCATATTCAGACTTTATGGGAAGATCTGGTAAACGGATTCATGTTTTGCCATTCTTATGATCCATGTCGGTTATGATCATATTATCAGTATTAATCGCTAAAGAAGGTAGAGATTATTATATATAGTGGTGTAGCCCAGTGATTTCCCATATTGACCTGCCACTCCTGAAAGCTAACAGAAGTTCACCCTAGGAAAGTTGATAGGTTTCAATTCCCGTCTATACTTAACATCTCTACTGTAATCATTTGTGTCTTGAAAACCTACTGGTGAGTTATAATACATTTGAATATCCACAATTATGTTTGCATTTGATAAAGTCTTGGAAATATTAAGCATCGTGTTCTGTTTTATGGAATGACCAGGGCTTTCACTACTGAACTTGTTAGTTGATCGTTCTTCTTTCAGACTTCCGTCCAGAAAAAAAGACATAGCCTAATCGTGGAGAACTCAGAGACAGTGACCCAATAATTCTTTGGTCATCTTTTCAAATAAACAACCTGAGTAATTAAGTTGTTTCAACAATTTTTATTATGAGTTGTGTTTCCTCCAAATGCATATGTTCAGGTCCTAAGCCCCAGAACCTCCCGATGTGATCTTATTTGGAAACGGACTCATGGCAGAAATAATTAATTATGATGAAGCTGTACTGAAGAAAGGTGGTTTCCTAAAGCAATAAGACCGGTGTTCTTAGAAACAAGGTAAAATCTGGAGACACACACAAACGGGACGAATTCCATGTGAAGGTGAAAGCAGAGATTGGGGTGATGCTTCTACAACCAAGGAAGAGCAAAGATTGCCATCCAACCACCAGACGCTCCGAGATGGGCACAGAACTGACTCTTCCTCATCCCCCTCAGAAGGAGGAGCCAAGCTTGCTGACACCTTAATCTCATGCCCTCGAGCCTTCAGGACCACGAAGCCATAATTACCTGCTGTTTAAGTCACTCGCTTTGTTACAGCAGCCCTAGGAAACTAACACAATTCTGAATCCCTTAAAAATTACTTGGCACACTTCTCTGTGGCGTGTCTTCAGAGCCCAAAGCACTTTATTTTGGATACGCTTAATGTGGCATACTCTTGTCCTCTGAGATGAAATTTTTAACAAGCCAAAAGCTACTCATATCTACGATATAAAGATGATGGATCATTTGTGTACGTTGTCCACCATCTTTTTCAAATAATTTACACCATAAATTAATGAAAGCAATTTCTGTGCATCTCTACAACTGACGTGGGCAGCCTGAAAGATGTTTTAAACAATAATAGTATTTCTAGGGAAAAATGTATAACCTCCTAAGGGAACCATCTTGAAATACATATAAAAATGCATGTTTTATAAATCATGGCATTCTGTTTTAAAGTTTCACTCTTCATAGCTATATTATATATATGTGTGTGTGTGTATGAGAGAGAGAGAGTACACGTAGGTATGAGTGATATATTATGAATAGTATGAGTTGTTACTTTATGGTAAGCCAGAGGTTTTTAATACTGCTTTCTGATACCCAGATGCTTGACTGGAAATGTTTCTGGGAAATGATCCCAGCTCCTCAGCCTGAGCAGCTTCCTTTCCATCTGATTTACATTTTTAGCTTCCATTCTAGATCAAGATGCAATAACATTTTTTGTCATGTGGCAATGTCTTAGGGCTGCATTGTCTAATACAGAAGCTGTTAGTCTCAGATGGCCTTTAAACATTTGAAACGTAGCTATTTCAACTAAGGAAATGACATTTTCATTTAACTTAATTTTAAAATTAAATAGCCACATGTAACTATCGGCCACCGTACTGGATGGTGTAGTTCTAGATTTTAATTTGAATTAAGATTCTGCTGCTAACAAAGTTCGAAAATCACCATTAAAAATGAAGGACTAGGAGAACTTCTGCTAATAAAGGAATAACTGATGATTTGGATAAATTCTCCCAGGAAACACAGACATGCAATTTTCTTGGGCACGTGATGACTGATTTTAAACCCAGTAAGCATCTAACTCCATTAAATCTGCCAACTAAAACTAACATCGCAGATCATTAGCCAGTAGGGGGAACTGAAGAGTAGAGGACAGCATTTTCCCTGGAGCGTGGGATTTATTAATTCTTTCCCTACATATGTTTTAGTCTATGTGGAGGCCCTAAAACACATATCGCGTTTGGGAACCTCCACCTTGTCTTCCCTAATATCCAGAGTTCTTTACCCACCGTGCAAGGACTTGTTTTCAAAGGATCCCTAGGAAGTAAGAGAAATTGGTTCTAGACAATACAGTTGAAAATCCAATTGATTCTAAACCTAGTCTTTCCCAATTTTCTTTGTTCACATGTGATAAGGTTCAGATTTTTATATTGATTTTTAGCGTTATCCTGTTTCTCCACATACCAGAGAAAAATTTCAAGGGCCTTTATATTTAGAAGAGGAAAATTTCATTGCCATGTTTGTTGGTTCTTTACTTAAAAGTCATTATAAGAAAACTCGTATATGTGATAAGTTAACCACATATGGCCTTACCTCTTGATAAAGGTCACTGAGATCTTCCTGGTGGGCCTGTTTGGAACATCCTGGGAATTCCCTAACACAGCAGGAATCCGGGGGCCAGTCCATCTCTGTCATTTCCAGCCAGTCTGTGAAGTACACCACTCCACAGCACTTAAACTGCGAAAGAATGACTGGTCAGGCTCAGAAACTACACAAATATTTTCTTAACTTACAGAAGATTAAACGTTAGATTTCTTAAATTTTTGTACCCAGAGCTAAAACTCACTTCTGTCATCACCTAAAGATATGTGTACATTCTAAACTGACGACAGAAAAGCAGTGAAGGACTCCATAGCGGAACAATTCCGAACAATAATACTCATAACCCAAGAAATCAGATGAGGCATGGCTGAGTCTCCCCCCAACTGTACCAGCCTCTATAAGGGACCATATAACAACAGAGTCAATGTGCGCAGTAACTAACAATTAGCTGGAATATTATAATTATCATTAAACCTCGGGCCACGAAAGAATAGTTGATCAGTCTATTGGTGTATCACCTAGTTACCAATTTAACTGCTTAATAAATACAAAAATTAAAAGGTTTCGTAATCTCTGGAGAAAGAGTTGTTGACCAAAAGCACACATCGCAAAAATTACCCAACTTGAATTCATTAACCAGTAAATTTTCAAAAAAATATTTGAGACATAAACTCAGGTTTGGCAAACACATTTTTATTTTACTGAGTGAGAGTCCTGAAATAAAGTATCATATTCTCTCGCCATAAATCCAGAAGAAATGATGTGCCTTTAGATTTGATAAAATTGGATTTAAGAAAAACTACACCGTCTTTTGTTCTTTTTTGTCTCATTTCACCAAGTTTTAACAAAAACTTTCTCTGGCCAAAGTTGAGAAACATTGCTTAAGGACATATGTAGATTAGATTCAGAATAATTAACTATGATAATTTTCTGCCCTTGGGTAGAGGGTGTTACTCTTCCATATAGTCGAAAACAAGAACTCTGGGCAATCACTGAGAAGAACTTTGCCAAGAATGACTGCCTCTACAAATTATGTAGCCCAACAGACCAATCTGTGTCCAGGATTAACACCGTATCATAAAATATCACAATCCACCATTTCAAAATCTAACTAAAATCAGCTATGGAGAATTCTGAACTTCTTGTGTAAAATGAAACAAAGAAAATACTAAGAATGATTTTACATTTTTCATTTGCCTAAGTATCTAATTTTTAAAAAGAAAGCACCATCTCAAGAGTATTATAAATAATGAATTGCTGATGTTATGAGTAATACTAAAATTTTCAGAGAAACACGTTTTATATTTTTAGTATTTTCCTTTTATAAACTTGTTCTAAAAGCTACAGATATGCCCTAAATATCACACATTAACTCAAACATGCTTTAACATCATGAATTTTACATAAGTCATTGAATAGCCATAAAAAACATATGTGGCTAAAAAGACTTCACTTTCTAAAAATCATAAACTACTACATTTCCAAGTCAGGCTTTTTAAGTACTTGCACTCAGAGAAAACTTACTTCTCTCATTTCCTAAGGACATGTGTTTCCTATGTTGATGACCAAAGGACAGTTCTTGGAACTCATACGCCATCCACAATAGAGCAGCCCATTTATCTGGCCTCGTCAGGAAATGAGGTGCTCCATTGAAATGACTTTTCCAAATAACTTAAGCATATCATGTTCAGGGCCAGATATGTTTTTTAATTTTAGTAAATCACTGAGATATATTTTTTTCTTTTTGCACCGTTGTTTTTCTTTGTCAACAGAAGATACTAGATTGGTAGTGGAATTTTCCCTAAAACACCCCTACGCAAACCCGCCGTTATGCCACACACGTGACTGTGGTCTACATCTCCTCGCAATTTTCCCACCTCCTTGAAAATCACATTATGAGATAAAGCCGCTCTTGCTAACATCTTGTCAAACTGGAAAATACCACCACCACTTCACCTACAGAGGAAGTGAGGTTGTCACAGGTCGTATAACTTGTGGACACCACAGACTAGTGAGTGGCAGAGCC
>CM053614.1:23903621-23934251 GCA_028646535.1 Procyon lotor
TAATAGTGTTCCCACACATTTCATTCCAGGGTCAGTTAAAATTATTCTGCTAGAATAGTGGGCCAGCACAATGTTCGGTGGGATGGTGAGATGGTCACGATCCCTAGTGCTTGGTTATCACAAGACCCAGAGAGTCCTCAAAGCACAGGATTGCTACTGGAACTCTATAGTACTGTCCCGGGACATAAAAGCAAATTGCTTCTCTGGTCATTACTGACTGGTCTAGAGGAGAAGAATTTGCCAGATTTGAGGATGGCGTACTATATCTGATTACCTTTATGATAAGCCACATAATTCTACAAGGCCCATCTGTCCTTGGCATAGACTAGGTAGGTGAATTAATTGGGAGAGGTGACAGAGACACCCACCCTCTATCTTTCAGATTTAATAGTGGCACTAATTTCTGGAATATTATTGGTGATTTTCCATTTTTGAAGGGAAGGGCTAGTCCAGCCACTTTCATCTGATCCTTCCGGCCTTGTTGTTCTTACTCTATAGCTGAAGTGGGCATACTTGTTGATGTCTCTTCCCCCATTACACAGCCACATTAGTTAATGACGGCAGGTGTCTTTGGGCAACACAGAGAAGATTTACACAACCTTCTTGTGGTAGTGTGGCAGGCACATCCCTGAAGGAATCTGGTCTTCCCTTCACTTAAAGAGCTTATATTTACAATCTGCTCAAGAATGGAGATTGTGTGACAAGTTGTGACTCCATTGAGTCAATTAAACTCAAGACTATTCACAAGAATTAAAGATTAATTTTTTCCCTTAGGATGTAGAGTGTCCAGATATATTTCTTCAAGGAACACCATAATCGATTATAGTACTACCAAAGATCTCTGTGGCCTGACGTCTTTTGATTACTGCTCTACTCCTGCTGCTCATTTTGATAATCACCTCCAGCTGTCCCATAGGGCTGAGAACCAGGGAGCCTCTTTCAGAGGGAGCATCTCTCAATGTCATCATGGGCTTAAAGTACCTTGAGCTCTTTAGGATGTAGGTTCATTCTTTATATTTCTCAATGCATTCAATATATTTCAATATATTTCTCAATGCATTGGTAGAAGTAGTGTTTTCCTGGGGTACTTCCTTAAGATAGAGTTATTGGGTGGGTGAGTGGGTCACACATGATGAAAACATCTCAAATTCCTGTCTCCCAGCCTTTGAATCCCTTCATTCAAAGGGATTCAACCCTTCAACCAAAGACATTCTGTTATCTCAATTTCATTTAATTTGCATACTCACATGTATAGAATTTTTAAAACACAAGTAAACTTTGTAACATACAAATCTAAAGGTAAGGCTTGTGTATGGAAAAGCAAGAAGGGAACTGGAATGTGGAAAAACTTCACCTGGAATTTTAATTCTTCGTTTCCTAAAAATAATCTCTATACCCAAGGTCGAGCTTAAACTCATGAACAAGAGTCATATGCCACCAACAGAGCCAGCCAGGTACCCCCTATTTAATTTTGTTTGCCTTTAAGAAAAAATTGTGGTAAGATATGTCTAATATAACATTGCAGTTTTAACAAGTCAGTGGCATAAATTACATTCACAATGTTGTGCCACCAACACCAGTATCTAATTCTAACATTTTCATCAACCCGAACAGAAACTATGCACTCATTAAGCACTATGAAACAATTTCAAGAGGAAATCAGAAAGAAAAAAAAAATCGTAGTTTATAGAGGGATGACTGGTACATGGTAGAAAAAGGATCTAGTTAAAATAAGCAAATGAGGGGCGCCTGGGTGGCTCAGTCGTTGAGCGTCTGCCTTCCGCTAGGGTGGTGACCTGGGGGTCCTGGGATTGAGGGGTGAGGCAGGCTTCCTGCTCAATATGGAGTCTGTTTCTCCCTCTCCCTCTGTCCTTTCCCCTGCTTGAGCTCTCTCTCTCTCTCATGCTCTCTCTCTCAAATAAATAATATAAAAGTTTTAAAAAATAAAATAAATGAAAGATTACTAGATCAAGTGCTTTACTATTCTATCTAATTTTGTCATGAAAAAATGAAGACTAGTTGCTGGGAGGCCGAGTGGAAGTGGCAATGCAGGCAGCCCATGACCTTACAGTTGATGATCTGAGCGAGCTTCCAACGGCTTCCCTCTCCCAGGGACTCCGGTGCCGACTTTGGCTCTGTTGCTGTCCCATTTTCTACTGGAAGTTTGTTTCTTCACCCCCACGATGATGCCGAATTAGAAGGCAGTGGCTATAAATGAGACTTAAAAGCTCACTTGGAAAAAACTAGAAGATGAAAAACAGAAACAGGAGTTGGTATCCTAATTTTCAGGGGAGGAAACAGAGATGTGGAGGGGAAGTTAGTGGGCTGCTAGCCAGTGGGTCCGTATGTGACCTCAGACCGTAAGACTCTGCTCTTTCCACTGTGGAAGGCCACCTTCTCGAGGGGCTACAGTTTGCGTGTGGCTTTTTTTCCCCTTAACTTTATTTGGCGTATGTGTGTGTGTGTGTGTTTTTGTTTGTTTATTTGAGAGAGAGGGAGAGAGTGAGCAGGGTAGGCGGAGGGGTGGAGGAAGAGGGAGACGTCGTGGACTCCCTTCTGAGCCAGAGCTGATGTGGGGCTCCATCCTGGGACTGTGGCCTGAGCCAAGGGAGGGCGCTTGACCCACTGAGCCACCCAGGTGCCCCTCTTTTTTCCCCCTTAACGTTAAAAAATGTTATTCTCGAACAGCGAAGAAAGGTCATCTTGATCCTGTCCGCCATTTTTTGTTTTGTTTTGTTTTGACCAGCTTCATTACTGTTTGGAGAAACTTTGGATTATGTATAATATTTGACTTAGTCAAGCAGTAAGTACAAAGTTTGTTCAAACATGCAGCTTATAAATTAATACTACAAGAAAGAGAAGACTCACAATGTACATCTTAATGGCTTAAAAATCCATCCAGTATCTCCTTGTCTTACTGTATTTTATTTTTTAATTTTTTAAAGACTTTATTTATTTATTTGACAGAGAGAGAGAGATCCCAAGTAGGCAGAGAGGCAGGCAGAGAGAGAGGGGGAAGCAGGCTCCCTGCTGAGCAGAGAGCCCTATTCGGGGCTCCGTCCCAGAACCCTGAGATCATGACCTGAGCAGAAGGCAGAGGCTTTAACCCATGAGCCACCCAGGCGCCCCCTTACTGTATTTTAAAATGTTTTCTTTGCTCTGTTGTACTGCTTTAAACAATTAAAAAATATATTAATAATCACAAAAAATAATAGAAATATCTGAAGCAAACAAGTCAAAATATTAACATTTGTTGCATGTTAGTGGTGAGAATGTAGTGTGTGTTTATTTCCCTACTTTTCAGTATTTTCAAAACATTTCATATAAAAAATATTTTAACATCTCAAACAATTGAGATGAAGCCAACAGTTGTGAGCAAATATGTTTGTCGTACTGATCACATGGCAAAACATTTGCTAAAGTTCAGAAAAGTGATCCTTAAAATAAAGGGCCTTAAAATAATTGGCTACAAACAAATTAACTTCTAAGAAGACAAAAACAAAAATAGATGAAATTTATGTTTGACTTGAAATTTTTTTTTTTTAAAGATTTTATTTACTTGACAGAGAGAAACACAGCGAGAGAGGGAACACAAGCAGAGGGAATGGTAGCAGGAGAAGCAGGCTTCCTGCCGAGCAGGGAGCCCGATGTGGGGCTCGATCCCAGGACCCTGGGATCATGACCTGAGCCGAAGGCAGACGCTTAATGGCTGAGCCACCCAGGCGCCCCTTAACTTGAAATTTTTTATGAAGAGATGCCAATTCTGCATGTTTCTTTGACTAGTTATGTAGATCAATCTTATCATTATGATGGTTTTATTCATTCACTCCTGGAGACCAGCAGTTTCCCCTACAAATGCTGTTCTCCTTTATATTAAAGTTTAGGAAAGGAGAAAGCAAAAAAAAAAAAATCTGATGCCACAGTTCTCTTAATACCTAACTAAGCACAAATATTTTGTTTACACACATTTCATCTGTGTGTAAGGATTTTTCAAAATATGGGTTTTATTTATAAATGAACTTAATATGGTCATCTGCTTCAAGTTGGCTGCCACGATTAGTATGATTCTTTTTAATGATTTGAACTCAGAGAAATGAGAGTAGAACCCAATGCTAAAAATGCTAGCTAACCTGACTTGGAATCTACAACTATTCCCTGAGATTTCCTGTGTCTTTAATCCAGATAAAACAGCTCATACCAGGGGCGCCTGGGTGGCTCAGTCATTAAGCGGCTGCCTTTGGCTCAGGTCAGGATCCCTGGGTCCTGGGATCGAGCCCCACATCGGGCTCCCTGCTCGGCAGGAGGCCTGCTTCTCCCGCTACCGTTCCCTCTGCTTGTGTTCCCTCTCTCGCTGTGTTTCTCTCTGTCAAATAAACAAAATCTTTAAAAAAAAAAATAGCTCATACCAAGAATTATCAAAGAGGAGAAGGAACAAGTTCCTAACAATCACTTATACAAGTAAAACAGAAGAGTAGCTGAATCAGGTGTTTAGGGCTATATGGGGACACAGGTAGAAATGCGTGCTTTGGAGTAAAATGTGCTGAGCTCATACACTATATGAACAATTTGAAAGGGGAACATTCAAGGTCACCTGTGTAAATGTATTCTATCCTCAAACAAATCAGTGATCTTTCTTCAGCTATTCCTATCACATACACCAACAGCAGAGGGAGCAGACAGGATGGCCTGTGTGATAACCTAAAACCTTGTCATTAAAAGGGCTTTTCATATGTGTTATTTTATTTAACCCTTTCATCCATCTGTGAAGTGGGCAGAATTCCATTTTAGAGATGCAGACTCTGAGGCTCAAAAGGCTGGATACAGGGGCACCTGGGTGACTCAATAGGTGACGTGTCTGCCTTCCCCTCAGGTCATGATCCCAGGGTCCTAGGTTCAAGCCCCACACGGGGCTTCCCCCTCAGTAGGGAGTTTGTTTTCTTCTTCTCCCTCTGTCCCTCTCCCTGCTCGTGCGTGCGTTCTCTCTCTCTCTCTCTCTCTCTCTCTCTCTCTCTCTCCAAAATAAATAAAATCTTTTTTAAAAAAACCTAGATAACATTTCCAAGTCCTCACCGACAGGTGCAGGGACAGCCTGAGCTTCCGCACTTTCCTTTATATCTCACCGACTCCTCATTCTCCTTACTCTCTGTATGTTCTCTTGGTCTTGCTCTCCCAATTTCAGGAAGATTTGGGGGAGGCTTCAAAGTAATTCTTTTCAGGGATACTTTACAAAACCCATCACGTGTTGAAACTATCCTCGAGAGATTGTGTTTTATTACCAGGAATACTTACGGAGTTAGGCAGTTCTTTGAGCAAAGCGGCTGAATATGGAAAATGTTCACCAAACAAGGGTCCATGTCAAGAGGTCTCACTTCTTTGTGGAGAAAAGATATCATTTCTGTCTCTCTCTCTCTCTCAAACACATTTAACAGCCTTGATTTCTGCCCCCCCCCCCCAGGAGTAAAGTAACAAAAGTATCAGGGGGGAAACTTACTAGACATAGTTAAGGTAACATTTGTTGTCTCCAATATGCTAATGAACTAGTTACCTATTGCTTCTTCACATATTACCCCCAAACTTGGTGGCTTGAAACCACAGACGATTATTCTCTCCCAGTTTCTGAAAGCAGCTGGGCAGGGTGGTTCTGGCTCAGGATCTCCAATGAAGACATGGGGTGAGGCTGCCGTCATGACTGGAGGTGTGACTGGGGATGAAGAGTCTATTCGGTTCCGTCTTACGTCCGGCTAGTTGTCGCCCGCTGTTGATTACTGCTCGTAGTTCCGCTCTGCAAGGGTCACCTCACAGCCTAGCAGGCAGCTTGCCTCAGCACTGGTGATCCAAGAGAAAGTGAGAAAAACCCAGAGAGAACATCCAAGAGAAAAGCTGTGGTCTTTTTATCATCTAATCTTGAAGTGATAGCCCATCAGGATCGCCAGATTCAATTAATCGGAAGTGACTCATTAATTGCAACCCACACACAAGGAGAGGGAAAGTCAGCCCCACTTTTTGGAGGAAGGAATAGAAAAGAATTCATGGACATATCTTAGAAATCACCACAATGCCTCGCCCCAATTCTTAGGTCTTGCAGAAGAAAGCACATAAAAGTAGATTTATTTCTTTTCAGCTGGTTCATATGCTTGTAAAACTGATAAAAACTCTCTTGCTATTTCTCATCCTTCAGTGATAGTTTCTTCTATTTTCTTTGCTGCCCCTCCTCCTCTGTTTGCCTGAAAATGCTGGAGTGTCCCAGCTGTTCACAGTTTCTTCTTTATGTACACACTCACCTACTAAAATCCTCTAGTGTCGTGCTTTGTACGCCATCTTTATTCTCACAATTCTCATATTTGTCTGCAGCCTTGACCTCTCCTTGCAATTCCAGTTTTATATATGCAGCTGCTCCTTGACCTCTCCACGAAGATTGCATGCACTGAGATGGACTGGCTAAGAGAACTCTGAGCCCCTGCTTCTCTCTTGGGTTTCTCTTTCTTAGTAAGTCTACCCAGTCGTCTAAGCTCTTTCTTGTCTTTTTTTTTTTTAAGATTTATTTATTTGACAGAGAGAGACACAGCAAGAGAGGAAACACAAGCAGGGGGAGTGGGAGAGAGAGAAGTAGGCTTCCCGCTGAGCAGGGAGCCTAATGCGGGGCTCGATCCCAGGACACTGGGATCATGACTGAACAGAAGGCAGACACTTAACGACTGAGCCACCCAAGTGCCCCTAAACTCTTCCTTGTCTTATGTCCAGTCCCCCAGCAGGTCCTGTCAGCACTTCCTTCATGAGCTTTCCTGAACCTACCAAACTTTCTACATTCCCTGCTGCTACTGCTCTAGTTCAAGCTACCTGTCTTCCCATCTGGATTGCTCCCATTGCCTCCTAATGGTTGTTTTGTTTTGCTTTGTTACTTCTCTGGTCCTTGGAAGTATTCTCCATAGTACAGCCATATGGCACTTTGAAAAAGAAATCAGTTCCTGTTAGAAAGCCACGAAGAATTTCTATTTCTATTTCACTTAGAATAATAAACCTAAACTCTTTGCTTTGACGTAGAATTTTGTACATATCCTTGTCCTTGTCCACTAGCCAGCCATGCTGATCTCTCTGTCCCTCTCTCTCTCTCACATATATAATACACAATTTGGGGGGCAGCCTAACTGGAATTTAAATCTTATTTCAATTGTAACTAAAAAGTTAGAACACATGGTTTGAGTAGTAATTAGAGGAAATAACTGAACAGAAGACCCGAGGCCCAGAGTATCACCATAAAAGTAAAGGAGATTTTCTATTTGTGCATGTTCTATCAAAAAAGCCCCCCCAAAACCAAACCAAACCGAACCAAACCAAACCAAACCAAACCAAACCAAACCAAACCAAACCAAACGAAACCAAACCAAACATGGTGACGAGGATTGGGATCAATAAGCTGGGCACATCAGTAAGTTAGAAGCTCTAATTTAGTGAATGATAGGCTGATAAATAAAGATGGTAATATAAGTGCTATTAATAAAGGTATAGTCCATGTAAACAAATACACAGTACTTGGGTATATTAACACATGCTGGGTGCACGTATGTATCTGCATTTTTTAAAAAAGATTTTATTTATTTATTTGACAGAGAGAGCGAGAGAGCACAAGCAGGGGGAGCAGCAGAGGAAAAGAGAGAAGCAGGCTCCCGCTGAGCAGGGAGCCAGATGCAGGGTTCGATCCCAGGACGCTGGGATCACGATCTGAACCGAAGGCAGGCGCTTAACCATCTGAGTCACCCAGGTGCTCCGTGTATCTGCATTGTGAGTGTGTGTGTGTGCATGCTGTGTGGCTGTGTATAATGTACATGCATCTCAACGTTAGTGTGCACCTGAGTATATGCACATGTGTGTCTGTGGAGGAGGGGCTTGTGTGTGTGTCTTGGTATGTCTCTGTGTAAGCAGGGCCATCCTGATTGATAAGCAGACCGGGCAAAACAGCTTTCCTGAGAATACCCAGGGGCCACAGATGTCTTCTCTCTCAAAGAGAATATTTCTCTAGAGATTCATTAAGTTTAAGTGGTCTCTTTTCAATTGCAAATATCCTGGGAGTTGCATCCAACATCCGTATCTTCCTGTGAGTTATTGCAATTAGACTGTGTTCTTCCAGCACAGCCCGACAACCATCAAAGAGAGGGATGAGTGCAAGGTGCTCAGAGAGGAACCCCGCGGGACTGTGCTGCGTACACAACGCTGGGTACTCGTGTTTCTAACTGCCTACTTACAGACCAAAGCAAAGCCAGAGGTCCCTGGATGTTCAGCTTTCAGGCCTTGAAGTCAATACCTGGGGTTCAATTCCAATTTTACAACTTATTTGCTGGGCAACCTATGTATATTATGTAACATTTCTGTGCTTCTGCTTTATAAACTAGAGAAGCTGAGTATACATTTTATAGGATCTGATTACAAATGAAGGAATACACTTAAAGCACTTGAAAACTGTGTCTGACATATAGTCGGCATTTAATAAATATTTACTAATGCTTTTTCATTTTGTTATTATTTCCCCTTCCCCCTGGACGATTCATGGACGTGTCCCCGCAGAACTCGTCATAAGTTCCAGCAGAACTTGTCATCTCAGCAAATGACACTTTCCTCCACTCACCGACTCGAGTCAAAAAGTGACAACTTCCCTGGCATTTCCTCGTGCTGCTCTCATTCATGACCAAGTCTCCTAGACTTCAGCTCTGAAATGTTCCCTAAGTCCTCCGCTCCTCTCAGGTGCCTACCTCAGCCAATCCTCGTCACTCGCTTGAGTTACTGAAAAGCTCTTCGAATTGGTCTCCCAGCCTCCTGTCAGGACTTTTCCCCAACTCATTCTTCCTCATAAAGCAACTACAGTGCACTGATTAAAAAGCATACTTTGGATCATGTTACTCCTCTGCTCAAAACTTCACGGTTTCCATCCAGCTGAGGACGAAGTAGAAGGAAGGCTCTGTGAATTCACACCTGTCGTGCTGTGTGCCTGTGGTTTCTGCTGCCTGCCCGGCTCCCCCACACCAGGGCCCAAGCCTTGGGCCTCCTCACGGGTCTCGTGCCCCAGAGGGCACGAGAGCTCTTCTATCTTCTGGACTTTTGCTTCCAGGAATGTGTGTCTCCCCCTTTTACATAATCCCCACTTCTCCTTCGGGTCCCCATACATATCACTTCCTCACCAAGAACTTTTCAGAACTTTGAATCTTAACTGAGGTCCTCTCTGTGAACCTTTTTGCTATTTCCCGTTGTGCCATTTACCACAGCGATCCCGTCTCTCTGTTTATTTGCTGCAGGACAGTCTTCTCAACTAGATGCAAACACCGTCTTGAGGGGGATCATATTTGTCACTTGAGGGATGAAAACACAAGACTACAAATAGAAGCACGTCACAAGATGTTCCTAAACTTCTTGCCTTTAAGTGAGGAAATCCAGAGTTGTGTGCTATACTCAGATTTAGCACTATTTAATATTACTGTTGACAAAATGGGAGACTGTTAGAGGTGGAAATGCATGGGCCTTGTTGTTAAACCTGGGGCTGAATTCCATCTTAATCATTTACCAGTCCTGTGGCCTTGGGCAAGTTGTTTAACTTCCTTTGACCGAAGATTCCTCACTTGGCAAATGGTTACCTCTTACCATTGTTACAGAGAAATTGAAACAAGTGAGTGGATCGGCTCATGTTGATTGCTTAATGAGTAAATGTTAGCTGTCATTTCACCGAAAGGCCTTTGTTTTGGCACTTCACTAGGAGAAAGAAATAAGAGCAAAGAATGATAAATTGTTGATTCCTTTAAAATATCCAGAAAAGAGTTGGCCCCAAATCAGATAGAGGCCTGAAATAACAGGGAATAGAAAGGAAAAATTAAAACCTATGAATTTCACTGTAATCAGACAGATTGGTTCTTCCCATTTCCAGGGCGGAGGCACCTGTGCTTCCCAGGCCCCGAACTCTTCCTTCTGCAGGTCTCACACACACATCCTTTCCTAGAGGCTTTCCTTGAACAATCTTATTCCCTTTGCTCACCCTCCACCCCCCAACACTGCGTCTTTGCTCAGCTCAGCACCATATATGTTTCTTCCTAGAACACATCTCACTACGCACTTCGTTTGCTTATCTACATCTCTACCTGTTTTGGGTCCAAGTAAACAGTAAACTATGAATCCTGAAGGGTAGCAGAACCCACCACCCCAAAATCTGACTGTAGGAGTTCGGGACTTGCCACCCCCAGCATACACCCCTTTGGTATGTTGATGACTTCGAGCCGCAGGCATTCGAACAATAGCAAACCAGGGAGAGCCTTTCTCTGATTTCCCCTTATGTGCCTACCGCCTCTAAACAACCTTTGTCACAAATGATCATACCTTCTATCTATCTAGTCTTCCTTCCTCAATATCATTTACTTTCATCTGCTAAGAGGCCTCCATTACCCTTCCTCTTTCCCTACTGAGGTCATGTCTAATCCCAAATTCTAGGCCACCTCAAATGGTTATTCATTATCTTTGTGTCTCTCCCATGTGTATACGAGGCCTGCATACGGATGAATGTGTCTGTTTTTCTCTTCTTCATCTGTGCTTTGTTACAGGGGATCTCAGCCAAGAACTCAGAAGGGTAAAGGGAAAACGATCTTTCCCCCGCTACAACACCAACAAGGACAGGGTCTTGTTGTCCCTTTTTTTTTTTTTTAAAGATTTTATTTATTTATTTTTTAAATTAATTAATTAATTTTGTTATTAACATATAATGTATTATTTGCCCCAGGGTACATGAATCATCAGGCTTACACATCAGCACTTACCATAGCACATACCTTCCCCAATGTCCATAACCCAGCCATCCTATCCCTACCCTCCCTTACCTCCCAGCCACCCCCAGTTTGTGTCATGAGTTTAGGAATCTCTTATGGTTTGTCTCCTTCCCCATCCCATCTTGTTTCATTTCTCTCCCCCACCCCCCTACAACCCCCTGCCCTGCTTCTCAAATTCTTCATATCAGAGAGATCATGTGATAATTGTCTTTCTCTGACTGACTTATTTCACTTAGCATAATACCCTCCAGTTCCATCCATGTCATTGCAAATGTAAAATTTCGTTTCTCTTGATGGCTGCATAGTATTCCATTGTATATATATACCACATCTTCTTTATCCATTCATCTATTGATGGACATCTAGGTTCTTTCCATAGTTTGGCTATTGTGGACATTGCTGCTATAAACATTCGGGTGCACGTACCCCAGGACCTTGTCACCCCTTTAGCCCAGCACACAGCCAGTGCCTGGAATGTACAATGTACTCACACGGAAAGTCAGTGAGTAGAATGACGACCTCCTTTAGGTTATTTTTAAGTAAAGCAACAGATAGGTTTCCTTATCAGGAATAGGTGACCTCCACAGTCCAAGGGGGGCCTTGCAGTACTGTTTTTGTCATAGCTGAAGTGTAATGCAAGATCATTTCTTTAAAAAAAAACTCTTGTTAGTAGATCTCCTGACATTTGTTTAATTTTAAGCTGTGGGCATTATTATACTACCCGTTCAGGGAGCTTATAATAACCTTCTGGCGGTGCAACTCACACCTTAATATTCAGGACGCATTAACAGCCTCCTCAATGAGAGGACTTACTTCCTTCCCCTTGGGGTGTCCGCAGTTCTCCATGGACTGTGACATGCAGTGATTATCACAGACAGGAGAACATGGGCATGTGTATTGTCTGTTATCCTTACAAATTAAGGAACCCAAAAAAGTGGTTTAGCCACTTAAAAAGTAGGAAAAAAGGATAGAAGCCCACAGATGCATTTTGGAAATAGGAATTTCAAGTTCTTGGTGTTCTTTTCCATTTCATGGCAATAAAATAGGATAGTTTTTCACAATTCCACTATCAGATATAATGACCTTTAAATTTAAAACAAATTTAGCTAAGAAATGGATTAAATTTTAAGGAAACCTATCTGTTGCTTTACTTAAAAGTAACCTAAAAGGCACAGATCCTCAATACATTTGCAAGTTTCACATCTGCTCTCAAGCTCACCACTATCTTATTTCCCCTTGTACTCTCTAATGGAAGTTCAGGCATTCACATTTAAGTTTTAAACAAACAAACAAAAAATGCTGTTTGGTAATCCTGAGAAGGTTATTTTTGATCCCTCTTTTCAGGAAGATTCATTTAAAAGGCTAGACATAGTTACATTATAATTTTCTACAATCAACAAAGAAAAAAAAATGCACCAGAAGATACAATGATTACTGGCAAGAAAGTATCCTTTCAAAAATGTCCTTAAAGTTCTAGGGGCACCTGGGTGGCTCAGTCGTTAAGCGTCTGCCTTCGGCCCAGGTCAGATCCCAGTGTCCTGGGATCGAGCCCCGCATCGGGCTCCCTGCTCGGCAGGAAACCTGCTTCTCCCGCTACCATTCCCTCTGCTTGTGTCCCCTCTCTCACTGTGTTTCTCGCTGTCAAATAAATAAAATCTTTAAAAAAAAAAAAAAGTCCTTAAAGTTCTATTTCATCAGATCCTGAAATAAATGGAATGCCACGTTCTGCCTGTTTCAGTGTGTGTGTGTGTGTGTGTGTGTGTGTGTGTGTGTGTGTCCCTCCCTCTAACATTTCTCTCCTGAGTTTTATCAGAGACATAAAAGAATTTTCATAACAGAACTATGACATAGCGCTGCCTGGGTGGCTCAGTAGGCTAAGGCCTCTGTCTTCGGCTCAGGTCATGGTCTCAGGGTCCTGGGATCGAGCACCGCATCCATCAGGCTCTCTGCTCAGTGGGGAGCCTGCTTCCCTCTCTCTCTCTGCCTGCCTCTCTGCCTACTTGTGATCTCTCTCTGTCAAATAAATAAATAAAATCTTTAAAAAAAAATAAGAACTACGACATAAATTATATAGGAATCTATGATTAAAAATAGAAATGTACATACCAGACATTTCTTAAGAACTTATTTTTTATAGTAGTATTTTATATTACTTTACATGTTTCTATGATGAAAAATGCATTGGATGCTTGCATTCCTGTACTTGTTTGGCTTTCTCTTACATTGTAAAG
The DNA here is from genome assembly GCA_028646535.1 of Procyon lotor. Classification (NCBI taxonomy): domain Eukaryota; kingdom Metazoa; phylum Chordata; class Mammalia; order Carnivora; family Procyonidae; genus Procyon; species Procyon lotor. Next base: position 23,916,649 of record CM053614.1, read on the forward strand.
GCCATTTGTTGAGGCTCCGCTCCTCTAATACACTTTGGGCATCAAATATATTCTTCTCTGTTATGAGAAAGGGAAACACAACTATTTAAAAATAAACAATAGCAATTTTAAAGTTCATTTGTATTTAAGTTTTGACCAGAGTCAAGAATTATCATAGAAATATATTTAATTAGAATCAGAGACACTCAGACACACAAACTGAGGCATTTACACCCTCCCTTTTTGACTGATGGCCTTAACCGAATTTGAGTTTATTATAATTATTTTAGCATTTAGTCTAAATGTATGTTGAGATACTTATAATTTGAGGCTCTAGGTGATGGGGGAAAGGACTTGTATTAATTTCAGATAATCCTACAAAATTCATAATCTATGTCTAATAGTAAATAAATGCAGAAGGAGCAAACTACATTCTCAGAATCTTGGCCCAGAAACTGAACACAAGGTAAGGTAGCTGAAGAAACAGACATGGTGTTAAATTTATTTGGTCTTTCAAGCTCCGCATCTTCCAAACAGTATGTGGTTCAGGTTTCTCTAAGTCACAAATGGTTCCATTTCTTTTAGTCTCTCATTAGTGGGCCCACCCACACCTGGATGAATAAACCGTTTCATTTTTAATACTAGTGGAGCTATCTGATACTATATATATATTTGTCTCCTTCTCCAAAGTGTAGTGTGTTTTTTTTTAATATTAGAGTTTACCTGCTGTATATTCCTACTTAGAAAAAAAAACAGAAATGAGAATTTTTACCCTTCATTATCACCTTCAGTAGGATTTGACAATGATAAACCATATGTAATATTAAATTTTCTACACATTTCTTTTTAATCATAGTTTCAACTTAAGTGTTCATGGAAAAAGAGTTTTGAACACACTTTTAATACTTATGACTAACACATTTACCTATTGAGAAGTAGGAAAGATTGAGATGGAAGGTAAAGAGATATTATTAATAGCCCAATGTTATTTTGGAACATAAAACAAGCAAACGATGAAGCCCAGAGAAGAAGTTTTATGACAAGTAGTTATATCCCAAGTACCATTTTAAAAGGTACATTAAATTTTCTACAGTTCTATATAAATCAAATGTCTGTGTTTACACCTTTACTGAAGCTCTCTATTTTATTAGAAGCAAATAAGAAAATAACAAGGACCTACAGAAAAATTTTGGGATTCTTTGTGAGAAACTCCAAGGATATTTTAAATTGTATCATATTAATTTGAGATACTGAAGTATGCGGTTATTTTGCCTATCCAAATCTCTCTGTACCTTATTTTGCATGTGGTATTAAATGTCAATAGGCACTTCACAGTCAGCCTCTGGAATTTTTGCCTGCAAGAATCTGAAGAAGATACAAAGATAGTGAAGGATAGGAATTGTAGTTAATGACCTTAATTCCAAAATATTTCTTTTCCATTATTATAAGCCTCTAGGATATAGACTATGGGCCAATGAGATGCCACCATTAGCAATGCATCCTTGATCAACAACCTTGAAAATTTTGGCAGATCTTGTTCAACAGGGGAGCAAGTGCAAGACAATATATGTTCTTTTTTTAAAATTTTTTAGATTTATTGATTTATTTATTTTAGAGAGAGACAGCGAGCACAAGTGGGACAAGGAGAGTGAATCTCCAGTCGACTCTGTGGTGAGCCCAGAGCCTGATGTGGGGCTTGATCCCATGATCCTGAGATCACGACCCGAGGCAAAACCAAGAGTCAGATGTTTAACTGACTGTATCACCCAGGTGCCCTGATAATGGATGTTCTGTTACTGGAAACTTATCTCAGTGTGCATGTCGTGATACGGAATTGTTGGAAAAAATCTTTGTCAATGAGGACACTGATATATTTCCCATTTTTATTGTAATTTATCGATGGTCAATCAGGAATAGTTATTAGTAGCACACTTTTCAAGATAAGAGAAATTTAGAACAAAGAAATTGGGAAGAAAAATTGTCTTTGGTAATGACATAGGTTTCTTCCTGACCCCCATCTTCTTTAAGTTTTGTTTTACACCAAAAAAAAAAAAAGAAGGAAGGAAGGAAAGAAAGGAAGGAAGGAAGGAAGGAAGGAAGGAAGGAAGGAAGGAAGGAAGGAAGGAAGAAAGAAAAGAAAGAAAGGAAAGAAGAAAGAAAGAAAGAAAGAAAGAAAGAAAGAAAGAAAGAAAGAAAGAAAGAAAAAAGAAAGAAAAAGAGAGAAAGCACATATGTATTTTTATAAAATAGAACTCTATCACAGAAATACATGATTTAATTAAAAATGTATAGCATATAAATTAGAGTATCCAGAGTCATCATTTTTTAGCATTAAAGTTTTCTTAACAGAAATGTGGCTCATGCAGTCACGTAATGGATTGATACCCCTGACGTGATGAGCACAGTGCTGGTATATATTTAGAAAACAATAAAAGTTAGCAGTCATTATTACCATTGTCATCTTTTCATGATGGTTATAATCATTATTGTTGAGTGTTACTGCAAACCTACAGAAGAAAGAAACTGTGTATTGGAAAGGGCACATTTGGATTTTACTTTTGTGGTTTGTACATCGGTTCATTACTAGGTGGGCTGGGAGTAAACACAATGCTCATGAAGTCCAAATTAAGTCCTATGTAAACTTGTACATGACATTTTTACTTTTGACAATTTTATATCCGGTGGTGCCTGGGTGGCTCAGTCGATTGAGCATTGGACTCTTGGTATCACCTCAGGTTGTGATCTTGGGGTCCTGGGATCGAGCCCTGCTTCTGCCTCCCTGCTGAGGGTGAAGCCCGCTTGAGGTTCTTGCTTACTCTCCCTCTGCCCCTCCCCCATTCATGCTCTCTGTCTATTAAAAAGAAAAGAAAAGAAAAGAAAAGAAAATTTTGTATCCAGTGCCTCTGGTTGGGAAATTTAAGATTCAGCTACCCAAGGTTGAAGGGTAAATATTTGCCTTTTTCAAATCTCTTTCCCATTTCTCGGTACCACTTCCTTATTCTGTTCTTTTAACATTTTGTTCTCTGTTGTACAGGGAGCCCAGGAGACCTCTGAGCAATTTATCCATACTTGAATACTAAAAACTGATCACAGACTAAGATAAGTACCTTTTAGTGTTACAATCTGTAGCTCTAACAAAACTCTAACTTGATCAAAGTAAAGAAGGCTGAACTTAGGATCAAAGCCCAAGGGTGCCTCCTTACCACCTTGTAGCCCTTATCAAGACCCCCATCTTTATTCTGGGGTTCCTCCAAATTTCTCTCCACATCTTTGGTACCCACCCTTCAATACCCTTCTTCAGCCGGCCCCATCCCTTGGAACTGACCACATGAGCCCACATTTATGGTGAGTGCAGCTGATGATAAACTTACCTTTCTCTCTAGACTTATTGGTCTGTTGTCAGAGTATCTCTCAGATGTTTCAATGGGATTAATCAGATGAATAAATCTGAAATGAGGCATTAGGACTCACAGCAGTGTTATGTGGTACTCTTCCTGTAAAACTATTTTTTGTGTGATTTTTAATTTTTTTAAATTTAACTTTATTTTTTCAGTGTTCCAAGATTCATTGTCCATGCACCAGACCCAGTGCTCTATGCAATACATGCCCTACTCAATACCCACCACCAGGCTCACCCAACCCCCCTTCCACCCTCCCTTCCAAAACCCTCAGTTTGTTTCCGAGAGTCCACAGTCTCTCATGTTTCATCTCCCCCTCCGATTTCCTCCATTTCACCCTTCCTTTCCTTCTCCCAATGGCCTCCATGTTTTTCCTTATGCTCCATATATAAGTGAAACCATAGGATAATTGACTCTCTCTGCTTGACTTATTTCACGCATAATTTCTTTCAGTCCCGTCCATGTTGATACAGAAGTTGGGTATTCATCCTTTCTGATGGAGGCATAATATTCCATTGTATATATGGACCACATCTTCTTTATTCATTCATCTGTTGAAGGGCATCTTGGCTCTTTCCACAGTTTGGTGATTGTGGCCATTGCTGCTATGAACATTGGGGTACATGTGGCTCTTCTTTTCACTACATCTGTATCTTTGGGGTAAATACTCAGTAGTGCAATTGCAGGGTCATAGGGTAGCTCTATTTTTAATGTCTTAAGGAATCTCCACACTGTTTTCCAAAGTGGCTGCACCAACCTACGTTCCCACTAACAGTGTAAGAGGGCTCCCCTTTCTCCATATCCTCTCCAACACTTGTTGTTTATAGTCTTATTGATTTTGGCCATTCTAACTGGTGTAAGGTGGTATCTCAATGTGGTTTTGATTTGAATCTCCCTGATAGCTAATGATGATGAACATTTTTTCATGTGTCTGTTAGCCCTTTCTATGTCTTCTTTGCAAATATCTTCTCCCATTCTGTGGGTTGCCTGTTTGTTTTGTTGACTGTTTCCTTTGCTGTGCAGAAGCTTTTTATCTTGATGAAGTCCCAAAAGTTCATTTTCACTTTTGTTTCCTTTGCTTTTGGAGACATGTCTTGAAAGAAGTTGCTGTGGCTGATGTCGAAGAGGTTACTGCCTATTAGGATTCACAGCCGTGTTATGTGGTACTCTTCCTGTGAAACTATTTTAATAGCTTTCTTTATATCCCCTGAAACAATGGTAGGAAGGACAGAGGGGAAACTTGAAGAAGTCTAGTTTTTTACCATGCTCAAATCATAAATGAAATTCTGTCTCCTTTCCTGTTTTATTTTGCCTTGTCTTGTTTTCTAATCTTTCGCCAAGCAGGTAGGTAAGGATTCATGTGCCCTTTCCCTGCACTTCCTTGGAGAGAACCATGGCCTAACGAAAGAGGAGTTTAATCATATGATGAGAGGCTTTAGAAAGTACTTTGAAGAATACTACCTTGATGTAGCCTCTGTTCAAAAGACATTTTCAGGAGATTGAAGTAGAAAAAAATGACTGTTAATACAGCAGAGAGAAAAATACTTGCAGTGTAAGATTATAAATAGCAGTGCAAAGCAGAGTATGTCAATCTATTTTCCACTATGTAACTCCTCCAGGAGGATTTGGTTTGGATTTTTAATCTCCAATTCTCCAACACCCATTACAATGTCTGGCTCATGCGATGCACTGAAGAATTTGAAATATATGTAAACTGGACAGTGGTTACCTACTGGATTGCCATATAAAAAAGAGGGGAAGTGATTAGGGAAAGGGAGAAAATAATCTAGTAAAGGAATGATCAATGTTTGAAGAGAAAGGAGGGAAAAGGTCAAGTGGACAGTAAAGAACAAAGAATTAGAAAGTATGGATGTAATATTATTCCCACTAAAAGCCTTTTGCAATAGATAGATTTTATAATTGTCTTAAGCAAATGTGGTGTTCAAAAGTAAAAATTCCTTAAAAGTAAAATATATTTTGAGAATGTTTTACTACCCCAAACACAAGTTGCTGATGTATGGCCATCTTAAGCTCTTATTTTTTTAAAAAAATACAGTGTGTCTACGCAATAGTGTTGAAAATTCTGATGAAATTTACACAGTGCAGAGCAATAACAATTTTTGTACCTGTGAGTTAATAAAACAAACACCTAATAACACTCCAGGGAAGAGGAGATGCCTTTCTTATGAAACTCTGAGGAGTCATGTATTTGATATCAAGAACCCTTTTTATTCTTTTGAGTAATGGTGCTGGCAGACATTGATATAACTCCCTCGAGCCTATTTCCAAGCCAACGCTGTAACTCAGTTGAAGGAATAGGGAGGTGTGTTAAACCTTTTTAACGCAGGATTGGCATCTCAATAAATCAAGGACTATAAAAGAAAAGAATTAACAAGGAAAAAAAGGAGACTGTCCTCCAAGAGGATCACTAGTTATCACTACTTAAAATCACTCTCTGTACTAAATGATTTATTCTGCGTTTTTCCCTCTTCTAATAATATCTTAACTTTTCCTTGCTTTTTGTTTCCTCCTGAAGAGAAATAATCAGATGAGCATGTGTTTAAAAAATGAATAAAAATCGGGTGCCTGGGTGGCTCAGTCAGTTAAGCGTCTGCCTTCAACTCAGGTCATTCATGATCCTTGAGTCTCAGGATGGAGTCCTGCATCCGGCTCCCTGCTCAGAGGGGAGTCTTCTTCTCCCTCTCCCCTTCTGCCCCACTTGTGCTGTCTCTCTCTCACCCTCTCCCCCCATCATAAATAAAATCTTAAAAAAATGAATAAAAACCTATGCATATATATCTGAACAAGTGTATATAAATATACACATATACACAAACATACAGCTAGACAAATAAATAGAAAAGAATCTTTGACTAAGAATCTGAGTGAGTTCTGATCAAAGTTATTACCTCAGAGCTTCACTTTGCTTAATTCAAATAGCGGTAGTAAAGAAGTATATAAGATTCACGACCAGCCTTCTCTCTGGTGCACACTGTTCAAAAGGCACATAGCATGTAGGGTGTAGGCTAATAAACAGGGTCACAGGTTGCACAGAGTACTCTATCTAAAAGTATCACTTATACAAAAATAACTAATTGTAACCATGCTACCTTGACCAACCATGCTACTTGACCAACAAAACCGTGTAATATACTTAAATTAGTAGCCATGGAGTTGTACTTGCCGAGAGATTTCCAAAGAGGACTATCTAAAGCAGTGGCACTCTTTTATCTTTAAATGATATTAACTGTTTTTTAAAAATGTCTCCTCCTAAACAAAACAAAACAAAAAATGTCTCCTCCTAAATTCCCATTGCTGGCAGAAATCTACTATCTCTACCGATTTGAACTAGACTTAAGTGTTATTCACCATCAATGGGTTCTGTGTTTGTACATGTTATAAAGCTCTCCCAAATATGGGTAGGACACATCTTGGGTTTTGGAAAGGAAGGAAGTCTAAGAAAAAAAGAGCAACAGCCGACCACGTTGTCCTGTTCAAGCATGCACATGTTTTATTTAAGTATTCTCCAAAGGTCTATTTTTTTTTCCAGCATAATGCAGATATTATGCTATCCTTTGAAATAAGATATATGAATTTCAAACAAAATTGTCAAAAACAATGACCTTGGTTACTCCATATGGTACACAGAAATAATTACATTTCACTTACAATACAGATGCACTTAACACAGTCATCAATAGTCATTCACCACCAACACAGTATATTTTTAAATCACCTAAAACACCAAAAAGTTTTTTTTTTCTTTTCCAAAAATCTAAAGAAATTAATAGTTTGGGATAAATGATAAGTTGAAAAGGAGGCAGAATTGTCAACTGAAATAATCTAACTGCATTTTTTAAAATGTATTATTAAGAACATGAAAATAGAACTTTTCACTGGGAATCAAAAGACCTAAGTATTTCTGATTGTGGTTTCCTTAGTCTACTTTTTAAAAAGTTTTTTTCAACAAATGCCATCAAAGAAGTTTCACTATATTTGCTCTAGAAGCATAAAGTGACATGAGGCAGGTGTTAATATAATTGTTAATATTCACGCTCCAGGAAGATTAGTAACTTTTTAAAAGACATACTAGGAATGAAGCCAGTTCTTCCCGAGAGATAGTAGAGTGTACCTTACTTTTACTCAGCAAATGTTTATTAAGATCTACCATGTGCACAGCACTGTTCTAGAAGCTATTCTAGAAATGGGAAGCAAGAATTTCTGGCTTTGCTTGAAAATGGTTGGATTAATTCCTTTTTATGATAAATTATGATAAGCGTTTTAAAATCTCTATAGTAGAGGGATAATTATTAATTCTTTCCATGTACAGAAGCTAAACTTTATTTCTTACAGTGGTGGTTTGGAATGGACTAAACTTTTCATTGGACATAAAACTTTTTTACACTGTCACGTGCAGACATGTCTGCTGAAATATTTTAAAGGTGAAAAGGTATAAAGACTTTTCACTTAAATGTACACAGAGATCAACTTTGCATCCTCAAACTCCTGTCCTCCTGATTTAGTGGAGAAAATTGCTCCTTGCAGTATATAGGAGCCTTTCTCAGATAAATTTGTGCTGCCTTCTCCAAAGGTGTAGAAAGCGTGCTGCTATCAAATATTGCTACATAAAGCACTTGAGTTTATCTCTGCATTTCAATTCACATTAGTTATTCTCAAAAAGTATTCAAGATCTAAAGTAAAATAAATAATACATCAAGTGAGATTCTAGGATCACTGATTTCGTGATAATAATCCCAGCCTACTCTTTGCCTGAAACACATAGTGATATATCCAGTGTCTGGGCTTTTTCCCCTAACAGCAAAGAGGTTAGAGAGCATTCATAAATGTCAACTCCTTTTTCCTATTTTTTGACAAGGGGATTGATGATAGTAATCTACTTACAAGGTAATATGTGGGGGAATACAAAAGTAGGAAAGTTATTTGAACTACAAAACGTTAGTCCAGTTGATGACGACAAACCCAATAGAAAAGCGTTATAGAAGTCCAAGGACGGATAATGCACTGTCACGGGGACACAGTGGACCAAAGGATATTACTGAAAAATGTTTATGGCACAACAGTTTTGGATTAAAAATTTACCTAAAACCTGGCCACACCAGAAGTGTTTCTGTGAACATGGCTCTTACTGTATCTATGAAGATCTGGAAAGTACAACAACAAAAAATCCTGATTCCTGATACAACAGGTGTACAATGAATTATTGCAGTTGTAACAGTATCTAGGTGCAAGGTAAAACAATAATTAATACTGAACTATCCGAACACTTTAGATTTACTAATGAGCATCCCCATGAGAAATACCGCAGCTCTAAAAGGAGTTTATTGGCACAGCCCACCACGGAACATGAACAATCAGCTTGTTGTAAGTGCACAGAAATTCCCCCTTTCTACAATTATAGTTTATCATGCCTATTCTGAAGACAACATAAGGACACTGAAATCACTGCTCCAAAGAATTCTAGCATGCATTATGATGGTTTCCTTCAGTCAGTACAAATGTGTCATAGTTTTTTTTTTAATATGTAATAATCTTCATCATAGCCAATGTTCATGGTTTTAACAGGAAAAATTTTTATCAAAATGTTTTCCATATTTTTTTTGTTTTGCATTCAACCGGAACATTATGTTCAAAGATTTGTTTTATTTATTTTATTAAAAAAAAGAGTTCAGATCATAAGAAGCATCGATAGGCGGCATTTCATTGTGCTCATTCACAAAGTCAAAGGGTCACAGACTCTCTCTCTGTACAACAGGTCAAACTCTGTCTAGAAATGCCATTTGGTGGTTTTATTCCCATCCTCAAGTTTAGAAGCTTTGTTTTCATTTCGCTGCCAACCTCGTGGCTTTGCTGTTTTCATCTGCAAAAGGTTTATTGTTTCTTTCTTCTTTCTTCCACATTGGAATTCTCGCAGATTCTCTTAGACCGGGTTCCAATTGTCTTACAAAGCAGACACTCTGACAATATTGCCTCCTGAGTACTCCGGAGATTCTGGCCTGTCATCTCCTTCAGGGGTGGTCACTGGAGGTGTTGGGATGCTTATTATTGCTGTAGTCACATAAGGTTGTTCACAGTTTAGTTTAACACATTCTTCCATTTTGGCATTTAAACTGGATCGGCTGATGAGGAAGAAATAGATTTTAAAAAGTAAGCTGTTTACTTAAACAATGTTTTCCCTATAACTGAGGGATGCGTTTTCATGTTTAGCAGTAACATGTTAAATATCTGACACCAGTCACCATGATGTTTAAAAAACGAAGCACCAAACCCAATGTATGTTGGGTTTATATGAGGTGAACATTAGCCAGGTCATTAACATTAACTAAGTCCCTAAAAGCCAGCTCAGTTGGGTTCAATCGGTGTTTCTCAAAGTGTTTTCTACAGAAATGCAAGGAAGAGAATCGGGTCAGTTTTGGAAAGCCTGGACTGAGCAAAGTAAAAATCATCTTTAAGACAGGACCTCTGGAAGGGAGGTACCTCACTGACCTGTAAATATCTCTCGGTTCTTTTGACCACAAGATCATTCTACTATCTTGTCTCTTGGGGAAAGATGACGCTCTTAAAGCTCTCAAGTTAGTGACAGCCAATTTTGAGAACCTCCAAAAAGTTAGCCATTACCAATAATTCAAGATTTTCTCAAGATTTTCTTGCACGAGTTTTATACTCCATGAGGATGGAGGGAAAAGGGGGGAGGAACAAGGAGGGTACACATAGGATGCTAATTACTTAAATCTAATTACCTTATTTTCATGGAAATCTTATTTAAGATGTTTATGCCCTAAGATTTTCTTTCTGAACACTTCTCTGCCTTCTACTTAATTTTGGAATGGATGTAAAATAATACAGAGTTAGAATATCTTAGAGACAGAAATCTTTCATTGTTCTAAAATTTAATATTCTGGTCCCAGAGACATCTGATTTATGTAAATCAACATAGCCTGAATTCAGAATGTCATCCAGGTTTTTCACAAAGATTGTTGAATGAGAACAAAGGAGCAGCACTGAATTAATGGATTGTTAATATAAAAACATATCTATTTAATTTGAGGAACAAAGCAAAATTATGTTGGCAGAAATTGATCGTTTTTAATGAGTTGTATAGTTCGAATGGATTACTTTTTATTACACGAACGTGTTTGTGGTAAAAACAAATAGCAAAGAACGAGAAGCAAAGGAAAATGCTAATAGAAAAAATTCACTTCAATTATCTACGAATGAACCAGAGGTGAACAATTTTAGCTTTTCACTTATCTTTTTTTGCATTGGATTGATTTTTTTGTGTGTTTGCCGTGGCCCAAAATATCTTTATGATCAAAATTATATATTGATTCAAGAGATGTGTGTAGGCATGGTTTTATTTTTCACTCTTACCTTGAAGGTGTTGATGTATTTTTAGGTGCTGCTGAGTACTTTTCAATGATATCGGTGTCAATTTAATTTGTCTCCGTAGTAGTATTGCCTATCTATCATTTCAGGCTCCTTGCATTTACATAGGGGGCTCCTGACTATGAAGCTCTCTGCTCAAATAGGAAAAAGCTGTGGAGTGAATGAGGCAGAAGTACAGAGGCGCATGCCTGACCATCTTAGCCTCTTCCTGCACCGCAGACTATACAACTGTACTCCCGACCGAGTATCACAGCCGATCCATTTTCCTACTTGTTATGTGGTATTCGTTTTGTCTCCTTCTAAACCCTAGGAACCAGGATTTAGATGCCATGGTGCTTCTAAGGTGTATTTGTTCAAAATAAAGAAATAAAAAGTATTCCCCCCGCCCCGTCCCCACCTCACCCCAACCCCTCGCCCCATACCAAAAATTGCCAAATACACCAAGGTAGCAACACGCCTGCAGGTGGAGAAAAAACTCTGGGAGGGAGCACAGGCGTGCGTACCCACACAGATCACCTCGGGTACCTGTTAGACAGCGGGGTTCTCTCCACACATCTGATCTGGATCGTACTGAGTTCTTGCACGCTGCCCCGGTGGCTGCCGGACACGTTGGCATTTGGGATGCGGAAGGTTTTTTTGTGTCGTCGTGAACAGCAAGTGCTGGTGACTCCTTGTTGTGAAGAGAGAGAGGGGCTGTGGCTCGAAGGCCGGTTCCCAGTCGTGACTTCCATGCAGCTTTCCTCAAAGACTTGCTCATCCACAAACTCATGATTCTGTTCCGGAGCGGGCAGAACATGAGGAGAGGCACAGAAACGCATTTCAACGTTAGGAAAGGCAATGAACGGCTTTAGATTTAAAATTCAAACATGCCAATACACTGAGATGATCCAACGGGCAACTGAGACCATGTTCATAAAGCCTGGAATATGGAAGCCACCTCATGCTGGCGTTTGTGTGAAAATAAAATCTCCCTAGTTAGCCCTTGAGACAGACATCTGCAGGCTGACTTAGGATCTCTTTACGGACTAACTTCATCTTGAAGTGTTAATCGAAACATCATTTCTGGAAGTGAAGAAGCAAAGGGGGAAAAAACCTCTTGAAAATGCATGTAAGACAGTGCTCACAGTGAATGTGTTAATTCACATGGGCTTTTCCTTTTTAAACAGATTGGAATCATGGCTAAGACACTATTTTAATAGAATGCCCCAAATTAGACTGTTATATATTAGCAAATATTTTCACGTGGGATTTAAAACATTTTTTAAACATTTAAAAAAAAAAACATTTCTCATTTTTAGAAAATGAGATCCCGAGATACTTTAGAGGCTCCTCTATAATTCCCAGCGTACAGACAAGTGATTTATTAGTAAAATGGGCAAAACACTGCAAAATGTGCTATTTTGTGTTTGATACAGAAAGGGTTAGCCCCGAACCTCCACGTCTTCCTTCTTATCTTCGTCATACATCATCACCTCTGTCTCTATTCAGAATTCTTCTAGCCAAGAGGCACACAGTGTTGGGCATCATTTCATATGCCACGTTTTAGAAAAAGCACAGTGCAAATTTTGTTTTTAGAATATTTAATAAAAACTCACTTCCCAAAACGCATAGCTATGTAAGAATTTCACCTCATAACTAGAGGGTATTATGCTAAGTGAAATAAGTCAGTCAGAGGAAGACGATTATCATGTGATCTCTCTGATATGAAGAATTTGAGAGGTAGGGCGAGTGGGGGGATGAGGGGTGGGGGGAAATGAAACAAGATGGGATCAGGAAGGAGATAAACCATAAGAGACTCTTAAACTCATGAAACAAACAGGGTGACTCGGAGATAGAGGGGGCAGGGATAGGGTGGCTGGGTTATGGACACTGGGGAGGGTTTGTGCTGTGGTAAGTGCTGTGAAATGTGTAAGCCTGAAGATTCACAAACCTATACCCTGGGGCAAATAATCGATTATACGTTAATAAAAAAAAAAAAGAATTTCACTTCATAAATACAAGGGAAAACATTTTGGTCTGAACTGCAGGAGAGCAACTTCAATTACAATTTTTTTTTTCTTTGTGTAGGTGGGAATAATCTCGTAATGGAAAGCTTTGCACATGCCAATTTCCACGTAACCGTCGCTCATCCTAAAATATTAGCGAAACAATTGAAGCAATTCAGTGGCCAACAGCAAAAATAGACTGTTTTCGCTACTCATTTTGTTATTTCTTTGCTGAGACAAGCATTTTGAAGTAAATGAAATCTACAATTCCACTGTTTAAAATCCAGCGAATAATATGACCAGAAAAGATAGACTTTCATTAAGAAATGAATTTCAATACCAAATTTTATGGAAAAAATGTAGCTCACAAAGGATTCACAATCTGTTTTCTCCTTTTACAATGTGCATTGCACACACATAATACCAGTATGTAATGCGTGAGATTCTGATTTATCACATCAGTGACTGGGAGGGAAGAAGTCTTTCTGCTGCTGGTTATTTCTGTAGGTAGTTTAATTTAAATGGTAGTAATTGGTGTTAAATATTTTTTTATTTAAGAGGTAAAATAGTAAAAAATGAAAAAATAAAAAAGCATGGAGATAAATACGTCTGACTATTATTGTTACCGTTTACCTTTCAGAGAGTTATCCTAAGCTACAGACCTTATCCTGTAAGTTATGGATCGTTAGTTACAAAGGCAAATATAATCATGTAACTACCCTATTTGAAGCCTTCAAATAATTTTCCATTTATTATGAGATAAAGCTCAAAATTCTTCACATGCCTCCAAAGCCTAGCCAGTATCTAGACTTCCTCCGTCTCCTCTTGGGTCACTCTACTCCCGGTCTTCTGATCACTCTCAAGTTCTTTAGTTCCGTTAGGGCCAAGTCCCAGCCTTCCTCTGGTGCCTACATCACCTTTCAGCCCCTTTATTTCTTTGCCAAACTAGTTCCTACTCATCCTGTGGCTCTCCACGCAAGTTCCTCCAGAAAGCCTTGTCTGATGCTGTCCCTTCATGGCTCTGCCTTCTTTGTGTCACTGCACTGTGGCCCCATTTTCCTCTCTGTGCTCCTGACCCTCCTCCAGGAAAATGAGAGTTTTGTCCCATCCATGGAGTCTCGATGAGGACAGAGGCCACGCCTGACCTCATGGCACATCCAGGGTCTAGCTCACTGTCTGCCACGTGGTAGGCAAGCAATCTGTTGACTGACTAGATAGGGAGATGAAAAAATGCCCGGGCGATTTGCTGGAATTGAGAATACAAGGGTGTACCTGTAAGGGCTACTTAGCCAGAGCGACTCCATCTTGGTCAAATAGTCATTTTGTTGTAAACTTAAATTGTCCCTACCTCCCCTGCGCCCCCAGAGGAATTTACTCAAAAACAAGCCCAGGAAGATAAGGGCAAATCAGACTAGGTGAAGGCGTCCAATCAGTAAAAAGCACATATGCAACCTCCTTCACCACCAAAGAATGTAATGGGTGACTCCTTGTTGTGAAGGAGTATGAATGTAAACCTCACCTTTTGCCCGCCAGACTTGTGCGCCAATTCTGACCAGAGTGATAGGCTAGTTCAAACAGCTACTATAGGGTAAATTGTAATTCAATTGGCCACCTGCATGTGGCCTAACATGACCATGCAACTTTCCGTGTGTGTTACAATCTTATTGGCCACCTGGGTGTGGTCAGGCTTAACCACATGGCCTTTGCTCTATAAAAGTTAATCTGTGAGGCTGGGAGGGGTCGCTTCTCCCCATGGAGAGGGCCCTGACCGGTCAGCATAATTCTCGATGCTTGGCGCGAAATAAAGCTTTGCTTGACCTTCGCTTTGTATCAGATTCGTTCCTTTGACTGCGGACCCCAATAGTACCAGTGGGGAGTGTGTGAGCAGACCTGATTCAAATATTGTGAAAGTTTTGTCCTGCTTTGTGGTCAAAGACTGTGACTCCTTTGGGCAAGCCAGCCAGGGAACGGGTACCTTTGCTAAAGTGGAGATCTGATTGAGAGCTTCTTCTTCTTCTTCTTTTTTTTTTTTAATTTTATTTATTTATTTGACAGACAGAGAGAGATCACAAGTAGGCAGAGAGGCAGGCAGAGAGAGAGGGAACAGGCTCCCTGCTGAGCAGAGGGCCCGATGCGGGACTCCATCACAGGACCCTGAGATCATGACCTGAGCCGAAGGCAGAGGCTTTAACCCACTGAGCCACCCAGGAGCCCCTGATTGAGAGCTTCTAAGCAGAGAAATGCAGACTCAAGCCTCAGCTCCAAAGGGCTTGCTAGTGAAGAAACGTGTCATTTTTCTTATGGGAGCATATAGTTTTTTATTACCTGTCTTGTTCATTACAACCTTTTAAGGAAAGAAATGCTTATATTCAGTTAGTCTCCATTATTTTGTTACTGTTTTGGTTTTACTTTTATCTAGATGTCAGAACACTTGAACTACATTGGTTTTTGTTTAATCAGCATTTTCCTCATCAGGGGAAAAATGATATTGTGTAGGACCTGCAGTCAGCTCTTGAGAAACAACTTTCCATCCGCATTAAACTCATATTTTAGACTAAAGCTGGGATCACCACTGAAGATAAAAACATTTCAAATAATCTTCTAAAATACTTTCCAAGTTGAAATGTCACTCTAGTCTTTCAAAGCAATTTCAAATATCCGTGGGTTTTTTTTTTTTTTTCATTTTTAGTATATTTTCCAGCGATGCAGACAGTGAAATCATACTTGGAAGCATTAAGTATTCACAAAAGCAAATGAGATTCCTGTCTGAGTACAGGGGCGGACAGTCATGCCTTTTCCTTACCGTGGTTTTTTCCAGGCAGTGAAGCAGGTGGTGGTGTTGGGTTTCAAAGCTGGAGCCGGATTTGCTAACAAAGGCCTGCTCATCCTCTGAGGACTGTTAACACACAAGAAGACAGAAGTGCTTTCTATTTTATTTGCAAACAATGAGAACCTCAGCTACCCATTTCCACAGAGAGATCTAGCCTATTTCCTGAGATTAAATGGCAGCATTTTAATTTTTTTTTTTTTTTAACTAAGAGACCCATGTGCAGTTGCTTTTAATTTTGGCAATCAGCCTTTACGTTCCTGTCACATGAGCGGTCTGGTCTTTCAGGCTTGCCTCTCTGAATTGAAAACTTAACTTTACTCATTCATCTACCAACTACCTTTGAAAGCCTGGGAGCTATTCTTTTTGGATAATAAAATTTAATCTAGTACTTAGATGATCCTGAAACCATGATCATGCTCAGCTACATAAAAGATATTTTGATGGCACGATGATTGGAATCCTAAATATTAAAGGGCAGTTTTCAGATAAAAGTTACTGTTTCCCTTGGATTTCATCCCGTGTGAACTTTATAACACTGAAGGGGCTTCCCTCTCCATTAAGAAATAAAACAAGGCATCTTAATCACACTCAAACGAATTTTAAGGAACATAAATATTTTGAAACAAAAATAGATATTTGAGTAGAAAATTCTGACCTCTCCCTCGTTTACACAAGACAGTACAGAAGTATTGCCCAGTCACGAACGGGAGTCACGATTCACTGGGAATATTTCATACCCCTAACCTGCTCCAGCCAGTAGCACCACACGGCACGAGGGTATTGAAAAACGATGCTTTTGTTGCTGAGTAGCTATTTTCCTAATTACTCACAATAAAATTATATGGTTAAATAGAAGTAAATCAATATGACACTAACAAATCGAACATTAAAAAAAGGGAAATGCTTGACCGTACCTGCAGTTGATTACTAAGTAAGCCATTCCGTTTGCTCTGCATGTAAGCATTGGCGCTTCCGGTTTTGGCTGCCCGGATCCTGGCGAGTCTGGCTTTCTAGAAGCCAGAAGAAAAAGAAATGCTGTGTTAATACTTACGGATTATTTTCTTCAAACAGTGAATGCACTCCTGTGTCATGCTAATGTCAGCGTACACAGTTTTTAAAGTATGCTAGCTTTTCACATGTAATTATTGAAAATTAAATTTTCACTACTGGAGTCCTTTATTTTCCTTAACTTCTTCAGTAAGATCAATTGGGTCTGGAGTTGGGTTATGCATTTAAGACTTGTAATTAAGTCATTATAGTAAGATCAAGTTTATTTCGTTATTGTTTCTGTCAATTGTGTTAAGAGAAAAATGGCAGTGTTACTTTATTTATATTTTCACTTATACCAATATGAGCTTCCAAATCATTTTCATTTAAACTAATGTCCTTTTAAAAACAGCAAATACGTTCCAGGAACCAATTGCCTGCTTGCCGCCTTCTTTCTTCTTTCCTTCCTGCCTTTTAAAAAGTTAAAGCAAAAACAAACAAAAAAACACCAAAAAAAACCCCCAAAAAACCTGCAGTCGCAAATATCAAAATTTTTTTGCAATTATTTTGTTGAATTGGGCCATGTAGACCCCATGCTGAATAACATGGAGTCTCAAAAAACAAAAACAAAACAAAACAAAAACCCCACCATAATTGATCTACTTTTTCTACTGACACTGGTCCATACTGGAACATGTTTATCTGATTTATATTTCTCTCTTGAATTGGTTGAAATGAGAGCATAGTGAGCCAGTCCAAGGGGATGTATAACATTATCTGTTTTTATTTTAAAACCTTTCTGCAATAGAGAATGTTCTTCAATTTAGAAGGTTTAGGGCAGTTACTTCAATTGTTCACAGTTACACTGAGACCACCAAAGTGATTGTACTGAGCAAACCGACTTGATTGCTTAGCTAGATTTCCAATACCCCATTCTCCTTCAGAACTGCTGTCGTATCTAAATGAATCATGGATTGAGTCTGGTTTTCACGTCCTGGAGGGCACTACTTTGGTTGAACC
>CM053614.1:23934351-24013067 GCA_028646535.1 Procyon lotor
CGAGCCCTAAGATGTTCTTTTTAATAAAAATTTTAAAATTATCTAGATTTTTTTTTTTTTTTAAGATTTTATTTATTTGACAGAAACACAGCGAGAGAGGGAACACAAGCAGAGGGAATGGTAGCGGGAGAAGCAGGCTTCCCACAGAGCAGGGAGCCCAGAAGCCTGGGATCGCGACCTGAGCCGAAGGCAGACGCTTAACGACTGAGCCACCCAGGCGCCCCAAAATTATCTAGATTTTTAATGGGAAATGAATATATACATACGACAACAATTTTATTAATACAAAAGTACATCAAAAATAAGTGAGGCTCTCTGGACCCTGGAGCTGCCCTAATTCAATGCTTCAGAGGAACCACTGGTAATCTTTCTAGAGAATCCGGCCAGAAATTTTCTAAGCATATAAAAGTAAGTGTGTGTGTGTGTATGTTATCATACATTTATACACACATATTTTTACAGTTGGGATAATACACCTCACACTCCTTTGCACCCAGCTGTTCTTGTTTAATCCGGATTAGAACTCCTTCCCTATGTACACATATGGATCCACCTCATTCATCACAAATATATAATATACCGATGAGTAAAGCATCTTTATTTAGCCAGCCAACTACCATGAATTTTTTAAAGCCTCTTTTGCTTATACTGCCTGCCTTGAACATCCTGATGAATTTATCTGCAAGACAGATTTCCCGAAGTAGAACTATTCCTAGATCAAAGGGGGCGCATGTGTGTTTTGTTTGCTAGGTTTTACCAAACTTCCCTCCACGTTGTACCAAGATGCCCTTCCACTCACAGGGTTTGAGAGTAGCACTGAGACGTCTGAAGCTCTCAAAATAGCATGCCGAGATCATCTGGGTTTCAACTCCACCCCTTCTCTCTTCCTCTGTGAATTTATTCTTCCTGTTTGCTGATTCCAGGTTAAAATGATACTTTGTACAAAGATCATATTTATAAATGATAGGAAAAATAGACAAGTTTCACTCTTTGCTGGCAGTGTACTGTTTAGATCACTCAAAGTACTGAGACAGTACAAGAGGATGAAGTTGGAAGGTAGGAAAGTTTTAACTTCAAAAGCTGGGCTGCGCAGCCAGGATTTCAGGCCAGTCTTGATAAAACAATGGGGAATGACAAGCACATTTGGAAATGACTTTGAATTGGTGTAATAATTCAGAAATAAGTAATTTAAATATACATTTGGTTTCTAGAGAGGGATTATTGCTGACATTTGAATCCTAAAGTCTCACTGGTCTCCTGAAACATTCAACGCCTTTTCTGGTCTCATTCTTTCCCGCTCTCCACCCCACTCCCTACCTGCCTCCCTCCTTCCTTCCCTCTCTCCCTCCTCCCTTCCTTCCTTCCTTCTCTCCTTCCTTCCCTTCTTCCTTCCGTCCATCCTCTCTCCCTCCCTCCCTCATTGCCTATATCATAGTTACTAGTCTCACCTATGTCATTCTCCAAGTATTTAGCAGCTGTATTAGATGAGACATTTGTTTACATTAACCAAAAATACTGTCCAGCAAAGGAAAATGACATGCATTTCCTACACTGGAAAGCCTACATATGGTGGCAACCGTTGCAATAGAAGGAGTTCAAAGCTTAGGGAAAAAGAAGCAGTTGTCTTAGAGACAGAATAGCCATTTTGCTAAGCCATGTACTATGGTAGAAAAAACCTCCCATCTCAATTTCAATCACGACTCTTCTTTCGTTTTACAACAATACTGTATGAGTTAATTGGTTTAATTGGTCTTGTGGAGCACCACACCAAATGTCTGTTGAATAATGCTAGCTTTTATGACCTGTGATTACATCTTTGCTTTCAGTAGGTAATTGAGGAAATTTCTTTTCCAAAGATATTTTAGGAAATCACTTTACTGCTGACCCACTCGGTATGACAATCTTGGCAACGATGACTGTGCGAATGGGAGGTTAAAAAGAAAACCATCCACTAGTAAGAGGAAATGTATTCCTCGCAGCCCCCCACTCCCAGTTTTGTAGGAAATACAATTTCTTGGCCATGCCAAGTACCAGCAAATGTTACGGAACGAGAGGAAGGTCTCAGTAAATACTTCAGCCTATTCGGGAAATAGGGCTTCCAAATTTTTAATTAAACAAAAAGGCTTATATTGTCAGTGTAAAAAAATACAGCTTTGAAGTTATTTTCTGAATTCTTTATCTGTCTTGAGAAATACGGATGGTGTTGGGAAAAATAAATTGTCCCATAAGCACATTTTGCCCATGCATCTCAATTATTCATAAATTCAGTTTTCTTCTTAACTCTCTAAACTCAGAAGGATTTCTAAGGTTGGGTTTCAAGAAACTAGTAAGTGGTATGGGTAAAATCCAAACCAACCAAATGAAAAGAACAACTGGTCACAAAAAGTTTGGGAAATGCTGAGAGGTTAAACAGGTCTCTCTGCTGTTGGATTCCTTACAACAGACATTGTGGATGTTCATTATCAAGACAAAATGGGGGATAGAGTATATATTTTTTCTCAAACTAATTTGACATGGAACCCTTTTACTGTGGAGTAGTCAGAGGCTATTATACAGTGGTTTTCATCAAGTAGATTGTTTTTTAATTGTAACAAATGACATTACATAAACTTCACAATGTATTCTCTGGACCAGAGGCAGGAGACCCAGTCAGAGAAATATGTACAGTATAAGCCAAAAACCGTTAAGATAGCAATGTTCTTAAATGCGATCTATCTTCTAAATGAGGTATGAGATAGAATGAAAAGTTATTGGACCATGTTGCTGCCAAATCACAAACTGTTTTCAATACTTTTGAAAAATAAAGGTATCCTAGGTAGCTTTCAAAGCGAGGTAGCAAAAGCCTTTCTCTTTTATAATGTGAGGCAATTTCTCACTCCTCAAACATCAGCCCACATACTGCTTGCACCATTTTTTCTGGAAATGCTACTTGGACTTGTTTCTTTCATTTAAGGTTTAGTAAAATGCCTTATGTGGAGGTAGCATATTTAGCTTTATCAGCTTTTACAAATTTAAGGCATTTATTGGAACCTTTCCCTTTGTTAAGGTAAACAGCTCCCCTAGAAATGAGACAATTTAGTGTCAAATACTAATAAAAAGAGAGAGAGGGAGGAAATCAGTGGAAGATAGTACAGGATTCCCACCCAGCTCTGGAGCTCTATGAATTCTGGTGACAGCAGGGCTGGGTAGAAACGGTGCCTGCATTTGGGTCAGTGGAAGGGACACTGGATGGGTCAGCGAAAGAGAGGGCAACGAGAGTTAGCTCTAAGTGGAGAGAGGTAAGAACTGGAAGATGTGGGAGGGCACCAGAGATACAAATCATGCTTCCTAATATTGTTTTCAGAATGTCCACCCTACCCTAGGAATGGAGGACAGTATCAAGGTGAACAAGACCTTGTTGTTCATTCTGTCCTTATTACACGAACATTAAATGCCTGTTTTATGCCTGGCACTGTACTCAGAACAATGGAGAGGGAGAATATAGTGTACTATGATAACAGAGTGTGCATAACATTGCGAGAGAAGAGAAAATAGAGCAACCAATGGTGTCCCCATCATTTAGGAAAATTTTCATTAACTGGGTGATAGGCGGCTGAGTGTTGCACTCCGAGCAGGAGTTTGCCAGGTGGTGTGGGGATGGAATGGAGACTTAAGGGCAGAAGTCGGTAACTCAATAGGGCTGAAACACGGAGTGGAGATCAAGAAATAAGTAATCCAGATTCTTACATGTGTTGATAATGGGGGTTCTTAAACTATAGACAAAAAAAATCTAGTTATCCACAGAGATATGGTGTAGGGACTGAGTGGTACCTTTGAATAATGGACAATCTAAGAGAGATCATACTCGGGCTCTAGCAGGGAAGGGAAGGGTTCTGACATGTACTTAGTTCTTCTGAGAAGCAGTCTCCCTTCTGATGGTTCTTTAATTTATTGGGTAAGTGCCCTCAGAATTTTTCAACTTCTGGATACCTTAGGTCGTCATCTAAAATACAGGAATAATAATGACAACTCCGTCCTAGACTCATGAAGACAATATGAATTATTTTTAAAAACATCAAACCAGTATCTGGCACACAGTAACCCAGCCATAAATGTTAGATATTGTTAGTGTCGGGATATGCTTACATAGGTTTACATATCTTTGTGTATGTTCTTCATCTTTTTGTGAGGTAGGTCTGCCTTCCCCCTTTTACAGTTGAGTATGCATCCTGCTTACTTGTAGAGGGATTAATAGCTGGCACGAAGTTCAGAGAAACCTTAAACTGCTGGGCTGGGAATAAAACTCAGCTACTAATGATCAGATTTCTCCTACTTCCTGGGTCAACTATTTAAAATATCTGAGACATATCTTAGCTCCTTTTAATAGTCCTGGTCTACTGGAACCAGCTTGGCCCCTGATGGGATAGAGACTAGGTGAATCAGATCTGGAAATCTGATTCTGATAAAATCTGCCAAGAGTCGATCTTTGATTTTGCTACCATCGTTAGTGCTGTTTACTAGATAATTCTTTCTCTCTGCCTCTGATTGCCCAGTAGGATTACAGTTCCCTGCCCGCTTTGAAGTTACACACGGCCATGTGACTTACTTTGGCTAGTGCGGTAGAAATGGAAGCAA
Organism: Procyon lotor; assembly: GCA_028646535.1. NCBI lineage: Eukaryota > Metazoa > Chordata > Mammalia > Carnivora > Procyonidae > Procyon > Procyon lotor. The sequence goes on from CM053614.1 coordinate 23,938,966, forward strand.
GCCGGCCCACTTCCAGGAGGAGGTTTGAGGAGTTACTGTGATTCTTCAGTCCTGTTCCCCCTGCTTGAATGATTGCAGGAGTACCTGGTCAAGATGGGAGTTTCTATTGCTGGACCAGTAATGGACCTGCAGCATGACTGAGAAATTTCCTTGTTGTTTTAGGCCACTGAGATATTAAGGTTCTTTTCTTTTCTTTTTTTTTTTTTTTACTGTGGTATAACCTAGCTTGTGCTGACTGATGCATCTATCGACAGAATCCGAAACACTGAATAGCCAGTAAGGGATTTTAAAGCTCACTATAAAAAGTGGGAGATGCTAAATCATGGCTGCCAGAGCTGAATACACACCTTCTGTGCTCTCCGTTTGTCGGCTCGTTGATTTTGGTGGTAGATCCGACTGAAGTTAGATACAATCACTGGAACAGGTAGAGCAATAACCAAGACCCCACTCAGCGAACAGATGGAACCAAAGATCTTCCCTGCTATGGTTTTTGGTACCATGTCACCGTACCTGGGTTGGAGACAAAAAAACATACAGTTTTAAGTCACAGAAAGCTATTTCTGCCTGCTACAAATAGTTTTTACCTTAATTCAAATGATTTCTTTGGGCCAATCTATCTCTACTTCAGGACGACAATATACATGGGTTAAGACTTGAATAAATTGGAAATTATGAATATCTGAATATAAAAAAATATCTTTCAATCTTGCAGGAATTGATTCTAACACTTAGATATCTCTTTGTGTGTGTGTTTTTTTAAGATTTTATTTATTTATTTGACAGAGAGAGGGATCACAAGTAGGCAGAGAAGCAGGCAGAGGGAGAGGGGGAAGCAGGCTCCCCGCTGAGCAGAGAGCCCGATGCGGGGCTCGATCCCAGGACCCTGAGATCATGACCTGAGCTGAAGGCAGAGGCTTTAACCCACTGAGCCACCCAGGTGCCTCCTAGATATCTCTTTGATTGGAAAATATCTTAAGCTAGATGGTGTAACGATAGCTCTTCAATGTGTCCTTTATATAATATGGCAAATTTCTTTATATTTATTTATAGTTAGTAATTCCATGCTGAATTTTATAATCTAGATAACCTCCTTTTCCACTTAATTTTTTTTTTTTTTTTTTTTTTTAAAGATTTTATTTATTTGACAGAGAGAAACACAGCGAGAGAAGGAACACAAGCAGAGGGAATGGTAGCGGGAGAAGCAGGCTTCCTGCCGAGCAAGGAGCCCGATGTGGGGCTCGATCCCAAGACCCTGGGATCTGACCTGGGCCGAAGGCAGACGCTTAACGACTGAGCCACCCAGGTGCCCCTCCACTTAATTTTTTCAGCATTAGATTGGTTATCAAATTTAAGTAGAAAAAGTGGTATATATAGCACATTCTTTTTGTCAGATGTAATCACTTAAAAAACAAGCTTTCCAAAGTCTTATTAACCTTCACTTGTTAAATTCAATGACCATTTCTCCATGATGATCTTATTCAATCTCTCATTTGTATTTAATTAGTTTTCTCTCTCCTTGGAACACTTTCTGTTGGCTGCTCCAGTATTGGAAAATTCCCTTTGTCGTCCTCCTACCTCATGGCTGCTTCTCCATCTTCTTTTCTGGCTTCTCCTCCCCTATCTGACTTCTAAATTGTGTGGTAACTTAGGTCTCAGACTCTTACTGTCTCCGTGTAAACTCCTTCCTATGTGATTTCATCCAATCTCATAGCTGGCAGTTACCTACATGCTGCCGGTACCCTACTTTATATTGACAGCCCTGATGCCTTTCTTGAGACTCAGACTCATATCTTCAATGGTCTGGTCTGCTTTTTCCTATCCCTGGATCTTTTTAAGAACCTATTAAGAGCCAATGAAGACAAATGAGCCAAAAAGAAACTCTTGTTTCTGCCACCCACAAATCTGTTCCTCCCACAGTCTATCACCTCCAATTGCACAAAACCACAAACCACCCAGTGCTCACACCAAAATTGAAAGAATCGCCCCAATCTTCAGTCCCTGCCTCTCATTTCCAAGCTAGTCTTGTTATCACTGACCCAACCTAATGAAATCCCATTTGGGTCTCTTGCCTTAACCTCCATTTTACCACAACAATTCCAGCTATCCCTGTCCCCTGCCAGAGCTACGGGTAGATAGAGCTTCTTATCTGAACTCTCGCTTCCGTATTTACCACTTTACAATTCATGCCAACATAGCAGCCAGAGTTATGATTTTAGAATCGCGATTGGACTACTGTTATTTGCTTGAACCTTCTAATAGACTTGGAACTAAAATAAATCCAAACTTCTCATGTTCGTCTCCGAGGGCCCAAACTGTTTAATTGCTGTCTATATTTCACACCGAGTCCACTGTCCTCCAGCCACACTGGCCATCTGGCTTTCTGCCCACACGTGGGGACCCCAGATCGTCATTATTCAGGTTGAGACTTACATGTGTCCGTTCCATAAGTTGTTTTCTGGCTACCTTATCCACAGTGGTCTTACTCTCTCCCCTTGTCATTCTCGATAACATTTCCCCTCTGACTGCCCTTCACAGTACTGTTAATATATATTTTATAATTTATTTATGTATTTATATTTTGACTACCCACCTACCCTGCTGACATTAGAATATAATGTCGACAAAGCAAGACCTGCTTTATTGAGTGTCTCACCAGCACAAAGCAGGCTTTTAATAAATATTAGTCAAAGAATCCATTTTTCCCTACCTTACTGATAGACTTCTTCTAAGGATTCATCCCTGGGGAAGGGGCAAGAAGATCTTTTGATCATAGGACTGCAGAAGTTACCCAGCTCTGCCTGTAGAGCCCCAGCTACTCCATGTTCATGCTGAGGCTCTGGGGAGCTCAGCACTCTGAGAGGAGCTCGGATATTGGAATCCAGACCCAAGGAGGTTTAGGAGGACTTGGGGTTGCATTATATTCTGAAGGATGGCCTAGGAAATGACCACTCTAATTAACATTGTTTTGTGGGAAAACATCTGTGTGTCAATATGGAAAGGAAAGTTGCAGAGGGATTGGCCCAGGAAGGGCTGGTGAGAGTGACAGCAGGCTCTACTGACTAGAACATCTGGTGACCCCATTCCAGGCTCTGGTCCTTGTTTTGAAGGCTCACTCACTTTTGTCAGCGTTTGTGAGTGATCAGCAGTTGAGCTAATTCCCTGTAACTAAAATTCCCACAAGAGTTTGGCATCAGAATGACAATATTAATTTATAGTACAACAAACAAAAGAAAGAAAGAAAAAACCCAGGAATTGGAATGTTGTATCCATATGGAACAGGATCTCTTTCTTTTCTTTTCTTTTAAGGTTTTATTTATTTATTTGAGAGAGAGCACATGAGAGAGCACATGAGCAGAGGAAGGGGCTGAGGGGGAAGCAGGCGATGTGGGGCTCAATCCCAGAACTCAGGGATCATGACCTGAGCTGAAGGCAGCCACTTAACCAACTGAGCCACTCAGGTGCCCCAACAGGGTCTCTTTATCATAATCTGAGGTTTATGTTAATAAGGAAACAGTCACATAAAAGAATTTATAAGGTGAGCAAAAAAAGTCTTGAGGACTTCCTTACTACAAGGATCTATTGATGGACTTAGAAGATCAACTTTTTATACAATGTTGTGTGCATGTGAGCCAATTTCTGTTTGCCACAATTCACACTGAGTGCCCAGTCAGATTTTATTGACCTCTTTTTTTTCTCTTTGCACTGATTATACTGTAGGTCCTGGAAAAGTCTTAAACACACATATACACACGTACAAGCTTCTTTTCAAAAAAGGGATTTGATTTTAAGGTCTACCAATCAGGATCTAGAAAATGTTTCTCCAAAGAAATTAAATAAAACTCAACTATATTTGTTGTGGCCAGAATAGACAAGCATTGAGTCCATGCAATTCAAATAAACTTTGTAAGATATAAATACATAAAATAAAATAAATAAGATAGCGAAATGAATCCAAAATAAAGTTCTTCCTGTCTCTCTCCAAGAGATTTTTTAAAATTAGTATTTATCATCTACTTTGTGTATCCTAGGCTCAACTGTATCATAGAGTAGGCAAGGCCAGCACTCTTGTAATTATTAGAGAAAATTAATGGCTAGACTGTGTGGTATGGACCCAAAGCTCAGTAAGACTTAAAGAAGACGGAGGCTGGTAAGTTCAGGGAGCAAGTGGGTGGTGGTGGTAGGGATGGAGGATAGTCATAGGTCCAGGAAGTCCTCACCTGAAGGAAGAAGGGAGAAAATAAACTCTGAGGGATTCAGTCAAAGGGATTCTGAGCCAATTGATAAAACAGGTTTTATTGGGAAAGCAATTTTTGACAAGGTGCTGGGGATTCAACTAGAGAAATAATCACTGCAAATCCTTTTTTGAATGTAAACAGAGATTATAACATAAATAAAGCAGAAAGTGAACTTGTTCCTCAGAGGGAAAAAAAAATGGGTAAAGTGAAATTTCTTATTCATTTTGTAACAAAGGGGTAGAAAGTAAAGATATGAGCCAGCTTGCGGGAAGACAGAAAATTCAGTCTGGAAGGATCCATAACGGAAGAGAAAGAAAGACAGGCTGTAGTGCGTTAAGGTCATAAAGCTGTGCTAATGTGCATCAAAGGCAGTATTTATTATTTACCTCCACCATATTTGTTTTACAGTCCAAATTTCCTTCACAATCAGGAAAGCAAAGGTGAGTGATTGAGGGGACTGGTCACTCGTGCCGTGACCGCGGTGCCAAGCGGAAGAGCTAACGAAGTGCTCTTTGGTGGGGACGTCTCCTCCATCGTCCTACTCCTGGGTAAAAGGACAGATCTTTCTAATGATACAGAAAATGAGGATGGGCCTCGGGGCCCCGCTGTTGTGAGGCTGGGGCAGGGGGAGATGCGGGGTGGGCACAGGGAGAGGGCAGGCAGGGGGCGGGGGAGGCGGTGCCCGTGGGCACAGGCAGGGGGTTGCTGGGCGGCTGCCCCTCGCTGCTCCGTAGGAGAGTCAAGGTGATCCCCGAGGAGCACCTGCTGCTTCCTTCCACACTCCCTGCTGTATCTACTGCTCTTTCTGCTCTTCTTCCCGTTCCCCCTCCTTTTTAAGATTGGACTGCTGTTGCTATTTGCAATATTAAGCCCGTTTCACTAGTTCGACTATGTCGGAGAATCACGACAAATGTCGTGTGGTTCGCGTCTGTTCTTACCGTTGTCCGTTTTTGTCTCTCTTCTCACTTAGGAGTCGCCTTGAGAATGAAACAGGTGATTTTTATCTGCAAACTTATAATTGGGCCCAATATCTACTGAGGATAGGAAATAGCCGTCTGGCAAAATCAGCTGCTTTCCTTTAACAGAGGCTCTTTTACCTAGTATTCAAACTGGTGGTAAGAAGCAAAATAGCATTATGCACCTCAGGAATCATATCTTGGATTCCATAGAAGAGAGGCTTAGAATAGAAAGCTTCCTAATGGGAGGTGACACTCAGCCTGGCTAAATGATCATGTAGTTTGTTGCCTACAATACTGCCATCTTTTAATGGTGATTTCTCTCCGAGGCATCTTGTTTACTGCTTGGCATTTGATTCTTTTCATTCCATATAAAAACATGCCTCATTTTTCCTGAGCTTCTATCTTCAAATTAATGCTAAGCCCAGTGCTACTATAAATTCCAGTCTTTCTTTTTTCTTCAGAATTTAATCTTAGGTGCCCAGTCTTCAAACATCCATTTCCCAAAAAGATTGACACCGAAACATTATGTAGACGTGGTTTTGTTTTTCATAGAGACATTTTTTTTTTCTATATTTAAAGAGAATTTGTTGAAAGATTTTATGGGGCCTCTAAGGTCTACTAAGATAAATACTGAATTCCTAAAAGAGAGTAGAAAACAGGAGAAAAGATAGCATATGAGAATCACTCTCCAAAATTTTACATACTAGAAATAAGCAGACTTGAACTTTAACTGAAAGGACATTTTCTCCATCTTTTTACTTTGCTCTGCTTCTTGCTTTCCCCACTTTTCTCCTCCATTCACCATGTAGAGCCAGGCCAGTTTCTTTCTGCTTTTTGTTTTCACCCTGGACATCTGCCAAACCTTGGGTTTATTGCCTCTTTCCCCCCTCATATCAGTTAAAAAGGTACAACATGGAGGTATCATTCACATAAAAAATATTAATTCTAAATTTGCACATACTGCCCAAAATACTTAATTAAAATGATGTCCTTTCCCACACGTTAACGACCCTATCGAACAAAAGACCAATTCCCTAGAAGAAATGCCATTATTGGTTCTTGAAGATTTTGATCTCAGATGTCAACCAAAAGTTTCTGCCAAGTACTTAAACTATGGCATGCACTCAATGACAGAAAAGTGGCTAAATCTGGTTAATTCAGACACATAAGTAGAATGCATATATCTTCCTTCCGTCCATTTATCCATCTGTCCATCCATCTTCCCAGTTTATCAAGTAATGTGAAAATAGCTAGAAAGTGTCTGTAATTTTTAAAGACATACATTGTAGACCAAATTTTATTAATATCCACTCAATTTCCCCCCTTTAAAGTACAGCTGTCTTTAGATCTCAAATGGAGAAATATTTCCTGGAATTTTCTTACACAGTGCTCAAACACAATACTGTTAGCTTCCTCGTCTTATTCATATAGTTTCTATTTTTTCTTCTCTTTTTATTTGAAGAGTATAAATGTAGGCTTGTTTTACAAAGGAGAGATCTTATATAAGCAAAGCTCCTCAGCTAAGGAATGACTTTTCATCTGTGAAACTATTTCCAATGGACACTAAGAAAGAAAACAAAAGCCATGGATTTTATCAATACTCACAAAAGTAGAAAAGATCTTCATATAACAGGAAGGAAATGTTGATTTAAATATAAACCTCAATGCTTACTGGAACTCAATCTCTTGCTCCCCCTTTCTTTCGTTCACAATGAAAACGTCTTGAATTGCCAGGAGGAAGGGGTCCAGTGAATGGATCGTGTGCACCTGCACAGAACTCCAGGAGCATCCTGTATATTGTCTAGGGCAGGTGCTGGCTCAATAAAGCTACCACATCAGGGAAAAACAAAAACAAAAACAAAACCCCACAACTTCATATGGGATATGAATTTGTATTTGGAAACGGAGGTATTTGAAAAAACAGGTCATGTCTGAATGTGTCTCCCCCAGATTCATACCTCCCCCAGCTTAATAAGAGGATATGAGGAGGTGGAGGCTCTGGGAGGTGATTAGGTCATGAGAGCAGAGCCCTCACAAATGGGATCAAGTGCTCTTCTAAAAAGACACCCTACAGAGCTCCTTGGCCCCTTCCACCACCTGAGTTCACAGCAAGAAGGGCAGTCTATGAGCTGGGAAGCAAAACTTCATGGAATCTGTTGGTGACATGAGGCCTTGAACTTCTCAGCCTCTAGAACTGTAAGAAAAAACATTTTTGTTTTTTATAAACTACCAAGTCTGTGGTATTTTATTACAGAAGCCTGAATGGACTAAGACGGTATCCTTAAAAAAAATTAAATGAAAGTGGTATGTATAATAATAACCTGGTGAAATTTATTAATTGATATTGTGTGTGTGTGTGTGTGTGTGTGTGTGTGTGTGTGTGTGTGTGTGTGTTTTAATTACTGATTTTGTGCTTGAATTTTCTCCTAGACATAACTACTGGTCAGAGAGGTCTGCGGGATCGTTTCTTCTGATCTGAAAGCTCCATCACTTCTCAACTAATAATTCTACTCCTTAGGGTCTCAGTAGCTAGTTATTCATGAAGTTTCTGCTATCAGTTTAGCATTCTAGAAGGAACGTAGTTTGATGGCTAATTTTTATAGTAGCCGCAATGTTTACAAGTAGTGAATGAGTGACTTCTTTTTTTAAGTGTTGCTATCTAACACCTGGTTATGATATGCAACTTGTTTGCCAGAGGGACCCCTAGTATTACTTCAACAATAGGAAGATTGCTCTTTGACATTTTAAAATCGATGTTTGCCTAAAAAGCTGCTTTGATTTGATCTCCACCTCTCTTGCCTGTAGGCTCAATCCTACACTATCCTAGCTGCGTTGAAAGCTTGAGGTTTTTTTGGATCATCTCGCATGTATAGTTATTTAAAGTATTCTGTGTTCTCTCCTGTTTCTTTAAGTCTAAGCCAAATTTGTAGCTACTATTCTTTTAAAAGTGTATGTTTCCTTTTTCCTTTTCCTACTATCTCAACATTAATAATCTTAGCATCTACTCAAAGAAAGGGACAGTTAGAGGATGCCCCACTTTAATTAGAAGATTTTAACCTGGAATCGGTGGATTCTTAAGGAATAAATGGATAAAATTCAAATGGGTCAGAGAATTCCATGACAGTGTGACTTCATGGGCATTCTCCTAAAAGTTTTCAGAGCTTTCATTAAATTATCAAAATTTTTGGGCTCAACTCATGTTAAACACTTTGGTTTGAATATGTAAGGGCATGTCAATCAATGTCATATATTGTTGATATAAATGCTTGAGCACATATTGCCCAAAGGAAATGCTATAAAGATATCACCATTATTTTACAACTGCAGAAATGCCAAACACCCACTAGGGGGCATAAAAACCTAAATGAAAGTTTGGAAACCAACCAGGATCTTTTTTGGTTTTTGTAAGCTGAGAGAAAAGTATTTCCAGTAAGTCGCCTGTACCAATTCCTTATCTTTGCCTACACACATCCAATATTTAGGATATATTTTGGGCATCTTATTTCTCTGGAAATAGTTGAACAGGACAAAACCTCACCAATTTCATAGATTATTTATTTTCATGGTGTTTCCAAAAAAGATGCAAAATAATTCTGACAGCATTTTCTATTTCTTTCAGCAAGATAGGTACATTTCTGTCATGTGAGATATCACCAAAGCATAATTTTAAACAAGAAGCTCTTTAACCAAGACCCTCAGTGTGAAAGTTAGGGGAAATGAAAGGACTGTGTTTGCATATAGAGAAGGGGAAAATTGAGGAACGGCCAAAATGCTTTTAGCACGTCTATTCACATTTATGCTCTAACCCCTCAACATTAGATTTCAGTCGGGCTTCCTAACTGTGTGCCTCTAGCTTGTGCCTTTTTCTGAAACAAATTCTTTTCTGACTCCCGTTTCTTCGCTTGTTTTTTTTTTTTTTTTTTTTTTGCCTATTATATGATCAAATGAGGCTTTAAAGGTTATAAATGCAGCATATGATTATGACCTAGTATCCTAATAAAGTGTTTTTTACCTAAATGAATATCATCAATAGAAGTCTTTATAGTCTCCTTTTAAGAGTGTTTTCTTATTTTCAAAGTATGCTAATCAGAGCCTACATTTGTAACATTTACTTTATTCATTTTTAACAAGGTTATAAAAATACGTGTACAATTGGTTACTGTGAGGCACAACAGTCCAAAAACACTGGGAGCTGACTTTCCCAGCTGTAGGACCACCGGAACTGTTTTCTCCTGCTTTGGGTTTTTAGTCTTTGTTGCCTGGAGCTCTCCTTTCACCCTCACATTGCTTAGAGTCGGATCATGTCATTCTCTCGCATAAAAGCCTTCGTTGTTGCTTTATCACCTGCAGGAAAAAGCTCCAGCTCCTTAATATGACAGACACAACCCTTCACAACTTGGCCATCCCATCCTCCCCGCCTCACCCACACATATCCTATGCTCCATTTGGAACAGACCACTTCCAATTACTGGCATGTATTATGTCCTTCCATTACTCCATGCCTTTGTATATATTGTTCTTTCTAGAATATCCCCCTTTGCATAAATCCTTCGGGTGATCTCCTAATTCACATTGATGAAGCTCAAGGATCAGTTCTTATTTGAAGAACTTCTTCACTGCTTTGTCTCTGTCCAATCGGAGTGATGTTTCCCTCCCCGCTGCCTCCAGTGCTGCTCAAAACTAACGAAGTGCAATTATTTTTTTGAAGGTCTGTTTTCTTTCTAAACCAGGAGGTCCAGGAGGTCAAGGATCATGTCATCATTATAAGTCCAAGTCTAGCTCAGACCTTGCCCAGAGCTGAGCAAACAGTTGAAAGCCAATAAATGTTTACTGCTTAAATAAATCCTCTGGGGAGAGGTCTGATGGTAACCAATAAATATGGGAGGGAGTGAAGAGGAATGCACATTCACTGCTCTTCCTCTTCTCACCAGATTTCCTTTCTTTCTCCAAGTCTGGCAACATCTCCTTCCCTCAATATGTCTAAATTCCTCTTTGGATACTTAGATGATATGCCCAGAATAACCTAGTTCTACACTGTCAATTAATCTCACTTTTTATACCCAGAGAAATCATTTTTAACCTACATGATTTTTAAATGAACAGAGAAGCCGAGAGAACTGACAATTCTCCAATTCTTACTTGTTTTCCATTATCACATGCTTAACCAACGTGTACCCTGCTAGAATTTCAAAATACAAATCCTCCCAAATTTGACAGATTTTGCAATCCTCAAATGCCCGGCAACGTGAATGAATAGGACTTCTGGTTCTCTGACGCTCCCATATCATGCCGGGAAATAGCTGGGCCTTTCCGTATCTCTCTAATCTTCTCGGAGATGCTGCTATGCTTAGACAGTGAGCACCAGCAATTCTCTGAAAATCCCATTGTTTGGTATCCATTTTTCTTAACTTGGTCCTTTCCGGTGATGCCCTGGGAGTATACTGGAGGAGGTCTGCCTGTCTTCCCTCAGATGAACATTAATCCATCAAGCATATCAGGGTCCCTGTGAATGCCTGGTCATTTTGGCTTTGGGTGGATGGCAGCAGCTTCCAAAGAATGCCAGTCTTGGTTTCGCATCCCAGGGGGTTCATCTTCAATGCTATCAGAGCTGCTCTCATGCTGGGGGCTTACCTGCGGCTCTCCGCTTCCTCTTCTCCTGTCCTTTGAATGGTGACTGTTGGAGGAAGCTCCCTGCCTGGCTGCTGTCTGCAGGCGGTCACCCAAGGAGCCAAATCCCAGTGCTATTTCTCTTCCTAAGTTTGTTCTCTTGTAACCAGCCCCCTATCTCACTTGCTGATAACACTGAAATGATTCACTGCCTACAATTCATTCAAAGACTACTAAGTGCCTTTGCCACGGAAAGAAGTCCCCAGAGTCAGTGTCTGCAGCGCCAGGCTTAGGGAAGAAATCGGTTTGACAGCATCAAAGCATGAAGTGGAGATGTTTATCCTGAAAGTTTCGTTTTTTTCCACCTGAGTTTACACAGTCTCAAACCTATTAGCCATTATAGGCCTCATGATACCTTTAAGACATCTTTAAGTATTTACCTATTTTATTTTGGACTGTATTTTTTAAATTACTTATAGATTACCCAGTGATGACCTAACACATCTCTTATTTCTATTATTCTGCCCAGGAAGGCCTGATAATGTTGCCACCCGATGTCGACTTGAGCTTTACAGAAAAGAAGGCACAAAATTCTCACTCTACTGGAGTGAGACTCCATCCTCTATTAGGGCAGGGAATTAGGCTCTGTTTTAACAGCAGCAATGTCTCACTGAGGCTCAAATGCAGACTGTGTCCCTCCTGTAGATCTGGGGGCTGGGAAGACCAAGGTCAAGGCAGCACAGAGCTAGTGTCTGATGAGAATACACTTCCCTAGTTCATACAGGGCTGTCTTTTCACTGTGTTCTCATATGGTGGCAGGGGGAAGGGAGCTCTCTGGGCATGAATCCCACTCAGGAGGGCTCCACTTCATGACCTGATCACCCCCAAAGGCCCCATCTCCTAATACCACCACATCGAGTGTTAGGATTTAACATATGAATTGGTGGGGGGGACACAAATATTTAGCCAACAGCATCATCTCATGGTAATCCCATGACTGTCCTGGTTCCCTTCACTCAACTGACCACCCCAGGCAAAACCTGGGCTCCTGGGTGCCTGGGTGGCTCAGTGGGTTAAAGTCTCTGCCTTCAGCTCAGGTCATGATCTCAGGGTCCTTGTATGGAGCCCCACATTGGGCTCTCTGCTCAACAGGGAGCCTGCTTCCCCCACTCTCTCTGCCTGCCTCTCTGCCTACTCGTGATCTCTTTCTCTCTGTCAAATAAATAAATAAAATCTTAAAAAAAAAAAAAGAACCTGGGTTTCTGTTATCTTGTGGTGGACTTGAGGGTCCGGTCTGCATCTCACCATCAATGGTAGTTTCTCACGAGTCACACAGGCAGCTGGTAGACCTGACTTGTTCTTTCCTCACCTATGCATGGCTCTGCCTAGTCACTGACTAGGGACTTCTTTCCTGCTAAAAATTCTAGAATTCTTTAGGCATAAATAATTTAATATGATTATGCTTCATGTAAGGAGTCACAGCTGTTTAAATACAAAAGGAAAGCAGAGCAGAGGAGTTGTGATTTAACCTCCCAAAGACAATCAGGTATTTCTACTAAAATTCAAGTCTTCAATTTAACCTAGAAAGTTTCTATATCCTTAAACAAACTTTGTTTTTGATGAGAATCCAATGGCCTGTATTTACATTAGAGATGCATTTGGAGAACAATTCTATTCCATTCAATGTGAGACAAAGTTATTTCCTAAAGTTAAATGAAGGTATTATATGCATTTTTATATTTAGATTCTTTTGCCTCTTCTTAGGCAATGAAAGAATTGATTTGCCATTCTTTCTATGAACTATGTAAATTATATCCCATATAAGCATAAATGAAGAGGGTCTTAAATAAATTCATATCTCTACCTCTGTAATTCTAACTGGTCAGATTCCTATAAGAAAATGCTCCTGTGGCTGCATTCTGACTGTATCTAGTTAAAACATTGTAATAATAATATGAAATAAATAAAAATGAAACAAAAAAGTATACCTGCTTAAACATAAATGAACTAAAAAGAACATTGTATAAAGAAGTTGTTTTTGGGGAGTGCCTGGGTGGCTTAGTCCTTGGGTGCTTGCCTTCGCCTTGGGTCATGATCCCAGGGTCCTGGGATCATGCTAAACGTAAGCATGAGAAAAATGCTAAACGTAAAGCTACATTATAAAGATGTCCCATTAGATTTGATGATTGTAAAATGTTCTACTTGTATGAGATGGGCACAGTGTGTAATAAAAGCTGGTCCCTGGGGCTTCCGAGCCTCGTGGTGACTAAGTGCTGGCAAGAGGCTCTTAATTAGGGTCCTGGGATCAAGCCCCAAGTTGGGCTCCCTCCTTGGCGGGAAGGCTGCTTCTCCCTCTCCCACTCCCCCTGCTTGTGTTCCCTCTCCTGCTATGCCTCTCTTTGTTAAATAAATTAAAAAAAAAAAAACTAAAAAAGTTATTTTCGGGGTGCCTGACTGGCTCAGTTGGTAGAGCATGCAACTTTTGATCTTGGGGTTGTAAGTTTGAGCTCCAGATTCCATGTGGGTGTGAGATTACTTAAAAATAAAATCTTAAAAGAATTATTTTCCTGATGCTTCATTTTAAGGAAAAAGAGGAAACAAAGCAGGTGAATATAAGTTGAAATTAGAAATTAGGGGCGCCTGGGTGGCTCAGTGGGTTAAAGCTTCTGCCTTTGGCTAAGGTCATGATCTCAGGGTCCTGGGATTGAGCCTCGCATTGGGCTCTCTGCTCAGCAGGGAGCCTGCTTCTCCCTCTCTCTCTGCCTGCCTCTCTGCCTACTTGTGATCTCTCTCTGTCAAACAAATAAATGAAATCTTTTAAAAAAATTAAATTAAAAAATTTCCAGGATATATCCCCACATTCCAAGCATATAAAATGCGTAATTTCTTGCATCTCTTTGTATGTTCCTATCTACACTTCTTCTGGAAATGATATTAGATTACAGGCACAATACCTTACTTTTAAGGTAATGAAGGTAATAGTATTGTCTCTATTCAGAGTCTAAACAGAGAAACAGAACCAACTCCAATTATTTACAGTATCACGGACTTCAGGAAGAGAATGAAGGGGGCTGGGTGTGGTATTGGAGTCGCCCAGAGGCCAGCCCATTACGGGCTAGAGATGAGGCAGGAGGGGGCAGTCCCAGCTACAACCGCTGTGAGGCTGGAGAGGCAAAAGATGGCAAAGCTTTCTGAGCCCAAAGGCGGAGTCTCTGGTGGCCGCTGGATCTTTACCAGGCCTCTAGGAAAGGAACTAGAGCCACTGAAGAGGGTCAGCTGCTGTCTTAGAAGATGCAAAGAGGGAAAAATGCTCTGGAGCCTCCCCCCAACCCTATCCTGCCAATGCTTCCTTTGTCCAAACTGGTAGAAAATCAGATGATAGGCCAGCCTGGGAAATGCAGCCCGCTGGAGTCCAGAGAGCTAGTAAGAGGCATAACCAGACTAGGACCCCCACACCTGGGCTCTGCCTACCTCACCGTAGCACCCTGCCTAAGGTCGCTCCGGTCTAAGGTGTTATGACCCGGATGCAGAGCTGTTATTTTGTGGACAGACTCCAGCCCTTCCCCTAAAAGCAGAAAATGACATTTGATCCAAATTAGAATCCCGGTCGTAAGACTGAGAGGACCTCTGCTGGGTGCCGCGCTGGGTGTCCCATCACATCACCCTGTATTTTGAAACAGCGCAAGCCTAGGAACCTGCATAGGACCGAGGGACGGCTGGATCTTCTAGAGCAGGCTCAAGGCTTTTCAGTTTCCGTCAAAGAGGTGCATTTCAATCTGTTGTACATTTAAAATGAGCTACAACCAAAGTATCTGTTTTGACAGAGTGAGGAGAAAAATGCTAAACGTAAAGCTACATTATAAAGATGTCCCATTAGATTTGATGATTGTAAAATGTTCTACTTGTATGAGATGGGCACAGTGTGTAATAAAAGCTGGTCCCTGGGGCTTCCGAGCCTCGTGGTGACTAAGTGCTGGCAAGAGGCTCTTAATTAGAATAAATCATTTCGGAGTTGTATCCTTCAACAGATCATTGAGAATACTATTAGTAATAAATTAAAGCATATTTTAAGGGCAGGTGGATATATGTAAAACCAAGTTGCCTTTTAAAATGAACATAGCTCCGCAATTAGTCCCGTTGCTCATGACCCTCTCGTTGCGGGGGTTTTTCTTTTTGTTGTTGTTTTTTTTTTATTACAGTAATGAAAGTCTATAGCTAAACATGGCTATAGCGTGGCTGTTAGTTATAAATTTAAATAAACAAAAAATATTCTTACGCTTAAAGGAGAATATAAGATGGTGGATGAGGGTTTGGCAATAAAATGAAAGCATATAATGTGTGCTTTAAATTAAACACAAGAAAGAACACAGTGGTTCCATTATAGATGTCATTAACATGGATAGCTAGGATATGGTTTTAAAATTTATTTGACAACTTGATGTTTCTACCACTAATGAGAGCTGATGATAATGGCTTATTTACAGTTGTAGGGTAAACACAACTCAGCACCTTAACCTCCGAGAACAGTCACTGTGGGATCAATGGTGGTTGATTTTCATTATGAGAAAACAAGGCTTAAACTTGAAACAGCAGAAGAAACATCCTTGAAATATCCCTCAAAACATGTGCTGGTTTGATAAATACGAATAAAATTGTCTTCTGGAATAAAATCACTTAAAGTAGTGAACTTCCACATATTAAAAAAAAAAGAAAAAAAGTTAAATGATAAAAGCTGAAAGCAAATATTCCTCTTAAATGTATTTTCCTTCCTTCTTTTCTCCCTCTCTTCTTTCTTTCCTCAAAATTTTATTTAGTTCTAATAATGAGTGAGGTACTTTCATACTGATAATAGATCTAACACTTGGTTCTTTTTTTTCCTCCAAAAAGATCTCACAGTTGAGCAAGGTAGTAAGCGTAATAAATAATTGAACTCTCATGATCTCAGGTTTCTATGTATTTATGTTTTTTTCTCCTATCTCCAAGCTGCCTAAGGTTATTGCTTGCATACTGCTCTATCTGATCTAATTTCTACTAGAAATAATTGTTAATTATCTTGTTTACACTACTCTGCTATTTATACTAAGGAGGATCCCACAAATGGCTTACTTATGTCAACCCCAAGTGATTCTCCTTTCCTCAGGCCCAATTCTTTCTGAACTACTTTTTAAAAAAGATGTAAACATGTAAACAATGTCATTGGGTTGCCTTTGTTGTTCCTAATATGCTCATTTAGGGCACTTTTTTTGGTAAAGGGCAGGATGGTAATATTTTAGGCTTTGCAGGACATATGGCTTCTACTCAACTTCGTTGTCGTGGTACAAAAAGAGCCCTAGATGCTTCATAATGAACGAGGATGACTATCATCCAATAAAAACGTCAGTGCTCATAAATAAATAAAACTATTTGTGGACACTGAAATTTGAATTTCATATAATATTATGTGTCATGAAACATTCTTCTGATATTTTTTCTAACCATTTGGGCATGTAAATGCTCTTCTAAGATCTCAAACAGTATACAAACAGGGGGTGGGGTCTATTTGCTTTATGGATCCTAATTTACCAACCTCTGGACTTTGAGAGGCCATAACCAACTCGGTATAACCAACTCACTTTGGAAAGGTTAACCCCAACTTCTCCTGCAGAAGGGTTGAAAACCATCCAACAAAACGTTACCTCAATACTGTTAAACATATTCCATCAAACATTCTGTAATTCTTGATTGTAGGAAATGCACATCCTAGGGACAGGAGGAGGGGAGGGGGCTCTATGTCTCAGCTCATCCACCTCTTCCTCTACCGCCCTCCATTACGGGTTGCCTGGCGTCAGTAGGCATGTAACAGATGAATGGGGGAATGAGCTGATTGCCGGGATGTTGTCTCCTACTTACATAATTTGGGGACGGGGTGGGGGCAGAGAGGGAAGGGTGTGTTATGTGCCAAACACTGTGCTGTGTGTGGGAAGGCAGAGATTAAAGGCAGCAGCGCTCGTTCTCAGTGACTTCTAGCAGGGAGCGAGGCAGCATAGGACAGAACAATGAGGTGTAATAACTCCTATGATAGAAATAGATTTTGGGACTTCTTGGGCGTTGAGTGTACTTGGGAAATAGTTCCACAAGGAGGCAAGATTTGAACTGAACCCAGAAGATTAAAAAGGAGTTAGCTGAACAATAAGGAGAAAGGATGTGTTGTGAAGAGGCTTTCAGGCAACTTCTTGCTGCAGAGATAGTCTTATGAGTGGGTGAGGTTAAGTCCCTGTCTATGAGGGTATTGAAATAACTTCCTGATAAATGTCTCTCGTGCTCTTTGAATGACTTAAATTCCACAATTAGAGACTAATTCTGCCTAAGAATCCTTGTCTTTGCCAAAATACAACTATTCTTGAGATTGGTAACACATTACGCCTTTGAACTCTTGAGTATCTCTTTGGGATTGAATTTATACATCAAATTATTTTCTTGAAGGCAGGTTTTAATGGGGAGAGGTTGGCGAAGTCACATTCAAAGCAGGGAAAAGGGCCCAGAAATGAAGCCTGCAGTGCTGAAATGCAAACTTGGACTGTTTAAAGTTTTACTCAGGGCTAGGTTGTGCCTAGAAGAAGCTTTCTTCGTGAACTGACTTTTAAGAGGGCGTTTGTTTGTCTAGCAAGAATGAACGGAGCCAGCCATTATGCCTTAGAGACCCTGTATTGATCTTCGCAGACAAACCACTAAATAGGACTTGACTGCTACACAATGGAGGATTAATTCTCCTTTCCACATAAGCCTACAGTGGGCATGTCAATGAGCATTTATGAAACCTCCCTCTGTGTGGAAAAGGGAGCAGAGAATCTAATAAACAAATTAATGTAGGGAAGTCAAAAGGGGAATGTGGCCAACAGGTTTTGTTTTTCTTACATTACACTCTATTAAGTGAAGTCAGAAGAAAAACAGGTTTTATATAACTTCCTAACTTTATTCATGGTTTTTTTGCCTTACCACTTATGCATAGTATGCTCTCAGTATTTCATATTTTAGAACGAATAAAATGTAATATTTTTTGCCTTCATGAGGCTTTTTTGTTGAAACATCCCAAAAGATTCTAGATTTGAAATGAATGAATCATTTCAAATTATGAGCTTTTGCTATCCTAGAAATATGTTCGTTTTGAGTGGAATTGTGCTTAGGCTTACTAAAGTAAGAAGTAGGAAAGTTCTCTTAGTTGATAATTTGACTGAATGATCCCAAACAAATTTCACATTTAAGAAACATAGTTTTTTTTTTTTTTTAAACTAGACTGATTAGGCAGGGATACAAGTTTAACTCTCTAATTATTAATTAATGACAAAAGTCAAATGAATCTATAAGTGGTTTTTAGGAAAGATAGCAATTGGAGAAATTAGAAAGTTACATATTGCATCTATTTTTTTATTTTTTCTTTTTTTTTTAAGATTGATTGATTGATTGATTGATTTGACAGAGAGAGATCACAAGTAGGGAGAGAGGCAGGCAGACAGAGAGGGGGAAGCAGGCTCCCTGCTGAGCAGAGAGCTTGATGAGGGGCTCAATCCCAGGACCCTGAGATCCATGACCTGAGCCGAAGGCAGAGGCTTCAACCCACTGAGCCACACAGGCACCTCATACATGTTGCATTTAATATACAGTCAGAGAATATTTTGGTTCCTCTGAAGACCTGTCACTATATATCCACTGAAATATAGTACCATTAATGAAAGAGGATGGGGGACCATGGTGATACATGTTAATTTTAAGCCCTATGATCTTTCCCATGATTTGTGATGTGTTGATTTAATATCTCAGCTTTCCTACTCAAAAACAAAAGTTATCTTGCACTAATTATAATAATTCTCGGCTACTAACATAAGAAGTAAATGACTCTGAGGATAATTTAAACAGGTTTTGTTTTAGTTGTTTTTTGCACCTGTGTATATAGAACATCCTTCACGTAGCAATGTCTTCTTCTGTGAGCAGGAACATCTCACTCCCATAGAGCAATGGATTCAGATAAGAAAAGGAGCCAGAACTTAAGGGTTATTAACTGGAAGCAAAAAGTATAAGTATAGAAATATTTTCTATGCTTTCATAAATTTTATGTGTCAAGTCTGAGTACTTTTAAAGGAGCAAAATCACCCTTGAACAATTTCTGAGCTTACCCATTATGCAACTATTGTTTTTCTCTTTTTTAAGACTCATCGTAATATCTCTAAAACAAAATGAAACAAAACAAACCTTGGGGACCTCGGTGACAATCTTATTTTAAACACCCTGCCAAAGCCCTGCCATGTGCAAGCAGAGAGATGCGAGTCACCCACAGCAACCACCTCTACCAGCCAAGATCCTTTTTAATTAGTCAAGTTCGATCAGTAGAGGCAGAGCTCCATCTCTGATGCCTCAGAGGATGAATGCCAAGGACAGCCAGAGAAATGCGTGGAGGTATACTGGGGATATCTGGTCTACACTCTCTTGAAGCTCTTGATTCACAATCATCAATCGCTGGTATTCCAACAACTCTTTAATTATCTCAAGGGTTATTTATGATTTCCAAAAAGGTTTTTTTGTAATCTAACTTATATCCAATTCGCTTGAAGAGTATATATATGTAATTCTCCCCTCTAATTAAAAATGGGCGTATGTTATAAAATCAAAACTTGAAAAGAAGGACGCCTCCATTCCCAAAGGCTAGGGATGGCTACTGTAATGAGATTTTCCATTTTTATGCTCTATTTCATTATGCCGTATTGCCCCCCATGGGAAGGTAAATGCCATAAATATTAAATGTGAGCAAACACGATGATCCAGAAAGAACAGACAAAATGTATCTGAACGTTGCTAAATTCTTGTGATACCAAGTTAATATATGATTCTGGGAACAAGAGTTCAAAGATGAGAAATAACAACTGGTAAACTACATCTGTGTGACCAGTTGTATCTACAGATAGTTATTTGTAAGCACAATGCTGGCTCATCCTGTGTTGTAGTACAAACAAATCTATGAGTTACAGCTGAACACTTTTTATATGTTAATTACATTGTGTTCTATAACCAACACATGTTTTTACTAACATAATCAGATAAAAACAGTAATTTATTTTCTTTGTCAGAACTTCCTTATCATCTAAAGAAAGCTTTATCTGATCAACTTAACTGGTAAATTAAAATTCTCAATGATTGAACATATTCATACCACTCTCAATGGAAGCATGTAGGAAGGAAATGACTTTTTTAGTTTTTTTTATGAAGAAAACAAGTGAGTTCGTTTAGGGAAACTGAAGGGTTCTCAGGCTCAGAATTACATATCAAATGTTTGATTTTCTTGCATTAATTGCATATCTATTAGCATTTGAGATTAAATAAGTAAAAATTGATGTGCTCAAGAGGGCACCTTAAAAGATGTACTATACCCTAGATATGAGCAAAACCTCTTTTCTTCTCTAATTCTCCTGAAATAAGCTGTTGCAGAGGGGAAAATGCTGGCCATCAAGCTACTACTATTACTGCTATGTCTGGAATTTGCTTCTGATAATCCAGAAACACTAAACCAAACCAAACCAAGAATAGCATGTCACCACAATCCAGACCTTCTAAAGTCCGATACCCTCATCTTTAAAACTAGAAGTTCACATAATTAATAACATGACAGCAAAACCTCCCAATGACAATGACGTCTGCAAGTCCCAGTTGGCACATTTGTGTGTTTTGGGAAAAAATGGATGCAACTAAATTTCAGATTAGCAAGAGATGGCAGGTTCATATGAATGAGGTTTTATGTGGAGGCATTTGTCACTATTCATGTCCATCTCCAATGGCACATTTGCTCAGATTTGTGACCTCAAAAAAAAAAAAAAAAAAAAACCCACCAAAAAAATTGCTACTGTTACTGCTTATCAAACACTAATGAACACCAATGTATTATGCCTCCTGTTACTGTTCGCCAGTTGAAGGCATTTTATCTGGAGCAACATGACTGTGAGTGATTTCATTTTAATTTTGACAAGACATGAAGTCAGAGCACCTGCGGTCAAGTTCAGCTCTGTCTCCTCCCAGCCTTGTGGCACTGAGTAAATAATCTGACCCGAAACTGCTTATCTATAAAGTGTGGGGATAAGCGTATTCACTCTTCCTGCTTCCTGGTTTGTGCGAAGTTCCCCAGGTAGACCCCTTGCTGTTGAGATGAGCTACTGTCTGGAGTCCCCAGAGACTCCTGAGGAGTTTTGCTGACCAGGGGCTGAGTGTCCATGACGCTGGTTGTTTCTAGTCTACGTTGGCTAAAACAGTGAATACATTTATTAGACATGATGCTAAGAACCTCATATGGAAAAATCATCTAGAATACATTCCTAACCCTACCAGGAGGTGGGTACTGTTACTCCATCTACTTTGCAAATAAGAGAAAGGAGGCTTAATGGGATGAAGTGCCTACAAGGACAATCATGAGAGAGGCAAGAGGAGCTAGGTGGACCTGACTTCATATTCCTCCAAGAGCTCAGATGCTGTCAAAAGACTTAAAAATGAAACCGTGCAGATAGATGCCATGCAGGCTTATTAACGGCAGAGCCAAAATCTGAGCCCAGGCATTCTTGGCCTTGCCGATGAAATGAAAGTCTTTCCAGAAGCAAACTGGGATTAATCCTGAATCTGTTGAGGACATTTAGACTCAGTGATCACTTAGGGACCTGTAGCTGGTTTTTGAACTTCCAGTCCGAGATAACTATTTCTTTTTGTTTCCTTCTGTTTTAAAAGCAAATTAAATTTATTTTCTAAGATGGAAATGCTTTCCTCTTTTCATTATGGACTTCTGTTTGCTCTCCTTATCTAATGCTCTTTTATTCATTGGTATTTTTCCTAGATTCTAACACTAACTTAAAAAAGTACTTTTCAGGGGTGCCTGGGTGGCTCAGGGTCCTGGGATCATGTCGCATCGGGCTGGCTCCCTGCTCAGTGGGAAGTCTGCTTCTCCCTCTCCCACCCTGCTTGTGTTCCCTCTCTCTCTGTGTCTCTGTCAAATAAATAAATAAAATCTTAAAAAAATGCGTTTCAGAAATCCAAAATCAAAAGAAAACTATAAAACTGAAGTTTAAAAAGATACAGATGTTCCACAGATACAGGTACAAATTAGACTCACCAGCCCGAAAAGAGACAGTTTTCTTATCTCAGTCCTTTTAGGGCCCAGGTTGACAAAGAGGAGAGCAAGAAGCATTAGCGAAACCTGTTCACATCAATTTTTAATCTTTTCAATTGGGAGGAAGCACCGGAGACATCAACTATCATTCAGAGCAGAATTACTCAGTCTTCTTAACTTTCCTTGACATTATTTAGAGTCTTTGTTACACAGTGAGTTCTTTTACTGTCCACTTATGTATTTTGATTTGTTCATTTATTGAGTTGCCTGATTATAACCTGGTACTTAAATAGAATAAATTATGATCCTAACCATAAATACAGGCTTCGGTGAACACTCATATTAAAAGAAACTAAAATAAAAAATAAACTCACTCCCACAAATCTGTACCAAACTGCTTTAAAAAATTTTTTTTAAAGATTTTTTTGTTGATTTGTTAGAGAGAGAGAGAGAGAGAGAGAGAGAGAGAGAAAGAATGCATGGGGGTGGGGGGCAGAGGGAGAGGGAGAAGCAGGCTCCCTGCTCAGCAGGGAGCTCAATCCCAGGACCCTAGGATCATGATCTGAGCTGAAGCCAGATGCTTAACTGACTGAGACACCCAGCCATCCCCAAACTGCTTTTGCAGAGAAACCGATGCCTCAGGGAGTAGAACTAGAATATTCTCTGAGCTAACGCTGAACAGAATTTGTACAAAACACAAAACACATTTGAAGTCTTTTACTTACTCCTAAAGATATACAAAGAATTCGTGTCAAATCCTCAGTGACAAGAATGGCTATCTCCTTAATCTAACTTAGGGAAACCTATTGGCTTCCTTTTCTGGGCATGACCCTCTCCAGGCCTATCTGGCTCTAGTTGTTTTCATAAGAGAACACGACTTTTTTCAGTGTGGGTATTTGGTACTTTTTTTTTTTTTTTGAGAGAGAGAGAGAGAACGCGAGTGGTGGTGGGAGTGGGGCTGAGGGGATAGAGGGAGAGGAAGAGAGAAAATCTTAAGCAGGCTCCACACCCTGCAGGGGCCCAAGATGGGGCTCCATGTCAAGAACCTGAGATCATAACCTGAGCAGAAATCAAAAGCTGGACGCTTAAATGACTGAGCCACCCAGGCCTGCCCCCTTTGGTACTCTTAAAATTATGTTTGAGAAGGGAAGTCTTCATAGCAATCAGACATTGAACTGTTTTACACAACCTGGTAAAGTGAATGGAAGTCATTCAAATACAGTGTTGAATTCACTGCTTTGCAGAAACTAACCAGATTGAGTAAATTATAACTGTCACACAGGATGTGGAACACAGACTTAGAGATCTAAATGTACCTAGGCAATAGAATGATGAAATCAGTGCCTTGGATGCTTTGATCAAATGCTAAAATCAGTATTTTCATTGAGAGAGTATGACATCTCTCAGACAATTGAGACCTCTACTTTGTCACTTTATTTAATCACTTGTAAATCATATATAATATGTTAATGTATATAAAATGTAATATATAACTGACATTCTATTTTTTGTATCATATATGTATATATATGAAGACTAAGGAAAAAGTTTAGGATAAAAGTTTCTAATTGCAGTGTAGTTTAAGGAAATATGCTGTGTATTTATATCTTCAGATAAACAGTGGCAGAAAAATAAAAAAAAAATATGTGAGAAAGTGTAGACAGACAAAAAAATGTGTACTCTACTGTATAAGAACATAACAGAGCTAACCGATGAATATAAATTTAAGCAGTGAGACAGAGGATCCCGTAAAGGATCCCGTAGCTCTAGTTTGGGAGAATCATAAAGACATTATCATCATCACTGTATCCCTGACTTTAGTGAGTGATTGAGGAAGAACTGGGTTACAATGCATACTCTGCCAACCCTGGGTAAAAATTCTAATGCTACCATTTACTAGCTGTGTGAGTTACTCAACCTATAGGAGACTAAATTTTCTTATTAGTTCAACAGACCAGAAAACCTGTTTGTTAGTTTTCTTTTTTTTTTTTGTTATTTTTTGTTTGTTTGTTTTTTGCTTTTTGTTTTTTTGTTAGTTTTCTTGATACAGTCTAAGTAATGGATCCTTAAGCCACGACAGTCTCAAGCTGCAATGGTAAATAAGAAAAACTTGTCTTTGTTATGGTTGCGAGAGCATATGTCCTCAGCACTGGGGTTCATGGCAGAAAAATGCAAAATTTTTCTGGAGAAAAATGCAAAATCAGCCCAGACCCAAAAAGCGGTGACGATGGTTGACCTTGTTTGTAATTCTCTCTCTCTCCGAAAAAGGCTAGGAGTACCATGTCCTTCTGGCTAAAATATTTGCAATTGCATTATTGTATAATTTACCTTTTACTCAATTTTAATAATGAAGCAGAGGAGAAAATATCGCTGCACTAAATTACCTGCTCCCTACTCAGATTTGAATGCTTAATAGCTCAGTCAATGGCAAAGCAATTATAAATGACAGCAAATAAAAATAATTCCTTATTCCTGGTGTGCAAACATATGTATCTGTCTTCTTTACTAGTTACAACAGAAGTCTGAAAAAAGACTTGGGAGCTATTTGTCATCCTTCGTTATTCTCACAGTGTACTAAAATCAGGTATCTTCACCTTATTATAATATGATTCATTACTGCGAATTTGGAGTTCGGATACAGCACCATCGGGCACGGAGTAGCAACACAGAGTGGATTGGGACATGCTACGGGGCGGCCTCATGCCTGTGTGCCCTACACAGTAGCACCAGACCAGGTGCTCACCTGGGCCCCCTGCTTCGTTTAATGCTCTGCTACTGAAACTCTTAATAATTCTTTGTTTTTTTGTTTTGCAAATGAAATCCCGTGGGACAACTGCGCATGTGTGCGAGCAGAGGCGATGCACGCGACATTTGCGTCAGCTGTTCCTTGCTGCTCTATTTGCATATGGCACTCCACATGTCCCCGGAGCACAGAATTCTGGGGGCCTCTCTACGCGTGAGAATTCTGCATACAAGGCGAATATTCAGATTTGCATTTAAAGCTATTGCTCTATATCAACATAACAGTACATTTCATGGTAATGATTTAAAGTTTTAAGTTTTCTTTACTTAGAACCACATTCAGTAGCAAACAAAAAAAAATATGAAAAGTGAAAGGGAGCTGTGGAAGAAAGAATAAAGCTTTATTTTTTAATGCCACCAATGGCACCTTCCCCCTGCTTTTTGAACAAGGGCTTGCATTTTTATTTTGCACTGAGCTCTGACAATTATGAAGCCTGGCTGGCATGGGTAGGGTAACAGAGTGGTTCATTCCAAAGGCTCTGAAGGCACTGAGAGCTTGATTTGAGTTGTGTTCTGCCTCGTGTTAGCCATGGCTCCACTTTTTTAAGCCTCAGTTTTCCCGTCATTTGGTTATTTAATCAACTTGCATTCATTGAGCCCCCTGGGTAGACTCTGACCATCCATACTCTTTACCTTACATGGTAAAGTGGAAGATGGAAAGTATACCAATAAACAAAAAATAATTGCATGATTCCACATTATGATAAGTGCTGTGAAAAAAGTCCAGGATATTTGGGGGGAAAAAAAAGCTGGGAAGGGTGTTGAGACAATGTATTTTGGGTGATGAAATATTTAAGTTGAGACACAGAAGATGAGTAGGAGATAACTGGGAAAAGGATCGGGAAAGGGAAGAAATGAAAATACCTATTACACAAGGAATCTGTGAAGCTTCTGTGATGCGTATGGAAAACAGCACAGTCCTGGCTAACAGTGAAGGCGTGAGGAGCTTTGGTCGTTACTAGAAGGCTGATATTAGTCAGTCTTAAAGTGATTTTTAGCCTTATCCTCACCATTGGTTCATACTAGGCAGTGTGTGTGTAAATATTTTTCTAGAAAGTTCAATAGCAGCATAGTCACTCATTTAATGATATTTAGCTGACCTTTGAGTACATAATACAATTCCATTCTGGAAATTCCCTTTCCTTGTAGAGCTCTTTTGTAGACAAATATATCAGTTTCTAATGAATTTACCTGGGAGACCCAGAGTTCATGGTCTGAGTGGTTATGTTGTCGGACTCAGTCTTGCTTCTGACTGTGAGTGTATTGTGTATTGTGAGAGTAAACTTCTCCTTGGGCACAAGAGCACTTCACTTAAAAAAGCTGATGAAGGTCTTTCCTTTCTTTCCCATCTTTACTTTTCTTTTACTTGTCATTGATTTTTAACAACTGTTACGAAAATGAAAAAAAAAAAAATGTCTTTCTTCTCTTTGAGTTGTCACTTTTGTCTCTCCCTTTCTGCCAATCACGGAGTTGGTGTCTCCCACATGCCTCTTTTATCTGAAAACAGCCTCTTATGTCATTTTCCTGATGAAATCCCAGGTCTGAGGTCTAGTTAACTAGTTTCTTGCTAAAGCAGACACGTGTGGCAGATGTTAGCAAATGTAAATCTACCCCTAGAAAAACCACTGTAATCAGTAAAGCTGGTTTTGCTGTATCTTCATCTAACTCATCACAAGCTTTCTTTCCTTGCTCACCCAGAACCGTCAAGGTGACGGAAGAGACGGAATAGCGTCTCTCTACATCTGCCTGGCTAGTTTTCGCTCTGTAGCATTCTGAGTGCTTGAACATCCCTCATTTATCCTAACAAAACATGAACTTCAGGCTCTGAGAAGAAGTCTGTCAATGTGTTCACCAGGTTGTGCATTTGTATGTTTAATTGTCCAAAGTCAGATATTGTAACCGGTACAGATCAGTGCCCTTTCCACTCCAACTTTCCCTCCTTCGGATAGTTGCTATGGTCAGAGAGTGTGGGAGCATCTTGGGATCTGGCTAACAGGTTATGTTGGAAATACCTTTTGTTTGTTTAATGGGCTACATTCACGTGATCTGTAGCACTTCCATGAATAATTATTGTTATTTGTATATGTTTGTTTATATTTAAATTCCAGTATAGTTAACATACAGTGAAATATTAGTTTCAGTGTACAATATAGTGATTCAACACTTCCATATATCACCCAGTGCTCATCAGGACAAGCATATTCCTTAATCCCCATCCCTCCCACCCACCCCCTCCCCTCTGGCAACCTTCGGTTTGATCTCCGTCGTTAAGAGTCTGTTTCTTGATTTGTCTCTTTTATTGTTGTTCTTTCGTTTTGTTTCGTAAATTCTGCGTATGAGTGAAATCGTATGGTATTTGTCTTTCTCTGGCTTATTTTGTTTAACGTTATACTCTCTAGCTCCACCCATGTCATTGCAAATGGCAAGATTTCATTCTTTTCGTGGCTGACTAATATTCCATTGTATATATATGCCACCTCTTCTTTATCTGTTCATCAACTGATGGACACTTGGGCTGCTTCTCTATCTTGGTTACTGTAAATAATGCTGCTGTAAACTTTGGGGTGCATGTATCCCTGTGAATTAGTGTTTTTGTATTTTCTGCATAAATACCAAGTAGTGCGATTACTGGATCATAGGGTATTCTAGATCATAGTTCTCCTTTTAACTTTTTGAGGAAGCTCCATACTATTTTCTACAGTGGCTGCCCCAGTTTGTGCTTCCCCCCACAGCGCACAAGGGTTCTTTTTCCTCCACATCCTCACCAACACTTGTTATTTCTTGTGACTAATTATTGTTATAACTGTGCTGGTGTAGGAGCTATTTCCAGGAATACACCTACCACCTTCTGTGCCTGTCTCCCTGTACCTGACACAAAGGCACAAGGTTAGATTCTGTATCAATATGTAAATGTATTGGAAATGACCTGGCTCTGGAAATAGGTAGGTTTCTCCCAGACTAGTCAGAAGCTAGTCTGAGAAAAAGTCTTGCAGTCCTCATCTATGTAAATCGGTAAGCAAAAGCTTCAGTTCTAATTAATGCCAAGTCAAAACACAAATCTTCTCTCTGCCAGTCAATTCCTGTCAGAATTGATAACACAGGGTACGCTGCATCCCAACTTTTAATGGAAAACTTAAAGTCTAATTGAACTGCAATATAATTCTAGGAAGACAGAATTTTTTTCTTTTTAGGAAATAACCCTGTAATTATATAGCAAAAAATAAGGAGGTCTCTTTTTATGGATCTCAACTATAAATTAGATAAAACCAAATTTTGATCGACTTTGCTCTAGAAAATACTGTTTACATTCTCTCTGAAGAAATATTACAAAAACTATTATTACACAAAGAAGTGAGCAAGTGTGCAATCTAAAAATGTAGGAAAATGTATATATATGTTTGTTAAGCAATTAATTCATAGAAATATTTACTGGATTTTGTGATATTTATGTTACTTCCTCAAAGTGTATAATTTATTGTACTTTCCTTTCCAATTCTAAAAAAAATTACTTTTCTATATATTTTGCATTCATAACTTTATTTTTTTTTGTCTTAAAGAGGGGCTTCAAAATCATATAAGCTTTAGGATCCGTACAAGTTGTATCTATCCTGGATTCCAACTCCATCCACCTTATCACCAGAAAATGAATATTATGGTGGAAACAAGCATTTTGTGTTATCCTCTGTACTAATTCCATGTTGGGGTATTAGTCTCTGCTATGTACCCATTCCCAAGGGTCTTCCTACAAGCCAACTCTAAGAAATAGATGGTCGACTACCCTGACCACCTGACCACCCTCTGGTTGTACCCTCTGTCGCAGAGCCGACAGTGAAGTAGAAGTTAGTAAAGCAGGGACCCTGTGTGGAGATAAGAGAGATGGAAGGGGGTTCCAGGGAGCTGTGGGTGTTAAAGCAGGAAAGGGAAAAGAGAAAGGGCACAGATGATCTGATAGAAGAATCACATCACACGAGTAGAGAGAACTTTATTTCTGTTCCAGTCCCAGTTCCAGAGCTTCTGTGTCCTGAGATCCATGCAACTACCTATAACCTTATAACACCCTTGCTTCACATCTCTCATTCACTGGGACCTGAGTGGCTCTCTATTCCTGGCATCCAAAAATGTCCTCAAAAGTCATCCTTCCCAGTGAATTTGCATTTTACTGGAGGACTCTGGAAAATAATAGCCGTGATTAATTGAATGCCAGCCAAATCCCTGAATCCCTATACCATCTCTAATCTTCCCAACATTCCCAGCAGGCAGCTAGCAGCAACATTTTACAAGTGAGAAGACAGCCTCGGTGAAGGGGAGTGACTTGCTAAAGGTCATGGAACTGAAAAGCCAACCTGGATTGGAACTCAGCTTTGGCCGATTGCAAACTGCACCGTTTCTGTTATATTTATACTGCCTGCCAATGTCTCAAGCCAATGGAATGAATTTCTGCTGACGGACTTTTGCACGTGGTTTTGAACACATGATTGCTGGACGTTGGAGGCTGCACAGATAATCTAATGTAACCCTCATTTTTACATTAAGGTCACTAACGTCTTCTAAGCGATCTTGCTCAAGGTTCCAGAATAAATATCCAAGTGGAACCAAGAACAGAAGTCTTGTGGGTTCCTTCCGTTAAGATTGACCTATTCAGAGAATATGTGAGAATTCCAGACATAGTCTAATACTGTTTCTGCTTGAATAAGACTCTTTGTGTCTGGTAAATTCACATCTAATAATTCACATTTTTTATTTCAACAGAGAACACTAATAGGCAATATTAAAGGAACTGAAATATTAATTCCTTTAAAAATGTTTTAAATTTAATGCCACATGTTTTATTCATATTAAAGGCCTTACTCTATATGTCATCTGGTTTATTTAAAAACTAGAAAAAATGACAATAATACTTGTTATCAATAGCACCTGCTGTATCATTATTCCATAATGTAATATTTTATATACACTGAAACTTAGATAAATTAACTAACCTATACAAGGCCACTCAAATAGTAAGAGGCGAAATAGGATTTAACCCAGCTCTTGGTTGACTACAAAGAGTAAATATTTTGCCAATTGTGTTAAAGTTTAACATATATGAGATTTAAAATGTGGGCATTTAGACATGGCTTATATTACGTCCTTGTTATTTTGTGTTTTTTTTTCTTACTATCTGTGAAATGATTATGGCTTGCCATTGAAATCAACGATCTGGTCAATAGCTTTTAAATATTCTTTCAACAGAAATCTTGGTACATAAATGTTCTGGGCTGTGAATTTTCTCAGTGAGCAGAAATAGCCTTTGAAAAAAAGATACCCTATAAGAAAAAACAACTCACCTGACTAGAGCTCTAAGATTTAAGAATCACTTCTGTATTTTAAACTGAAGTTCAAGGATTTAGAAGATTTATTTAGGCCCCTAGAAAAAAAAATATCTTGGGAATTCTACCATCCTGCATAATGCATCACCCAAAAATAAATCAGAATTTATTATGAAATTCTGATATTTTAGAAATGTCTCTAAAATTTGCTTCTTGGCTATGTTTTGGTTGATCACACTGATATTGATTTTTGGTTTTTCTTGAATAAACAGATAGAGGTTATGAAAGGTAATATTCTTCATCTAGACATTTTCACTCAGGCTTCTATTAGAAGGAAAGTAGATAGGACTGGATAGTATTTGGCCAATAGCCATTATTATGTGAGATGAAATGAATCTAAATTTAGCATAGTGCCTGACATATACTAAAAGCTCAATAAATGCCAGCTATTGCTATTTTTATTATTGGCTATAGAAAGATGCCAGGGAACCCATCAGAGACGTGGACGACTTCCTAGAATGAACATAGCGTTTTGTCAAATGTTTCATGAGATGTCTGAGTGTGCTAGGCTAGTAATGAAATAAAGGTCTTTTATGTAGCTACAAGATGGGATTGGTTTGCACCTGGCTTCATGCCAGCCATGTCAGAGCCCTTGTCGATTACTGTGGAAGTTTGATCTGACCTACGGATGGGACATTGCTGACACCACAGTGTGGCCAGTGCCACCTGCAATGGATCAGCAATTTTCCTCCAGAAAGTGCCACATACCTCTAATAAATATCCAATTTCTCACTCCGGGATGCACTTTCTTTTCTCCTCTTCTTTGAACTTAGGGCCACCATTTAGGTTCTAGTGTGACAACTGTTCTTCTGAATGTTACAGCAGATGAGTGGGCTCATGTCATTTTCCACATGTAGTTATCTAAAAAGAAAAATTGGCAGCCCAACATTCCATCAACATAGCCACATTGCTCCCAATTATTTTAACTATGAAGGGTGAAAAAAATCAGCTCAATATCCAGGTAATCATTCTCTACTAGGATTCACAACCTTTGAAAGGCAGTTTGCCAAGGTCTTGAATATCACCATCTGGGGGGTGATGGCTAAGTGCTGACTCCTGTCATGAGAAGTAAGGATGGAAGAGCACTGACCTTGGATAATTCCTGAAGGAACTTGCTAATGAAGGGTAGGAGCAACTATGATTTTGCTGTTAATTTAATAGGCAGTTGGTTGCAGCAATGGTTGTATCCAGGCTCGTGTGCCAGTGAAAATTGGCATGAGTGAAAATTTGACTCATGTTCAGTTACTTTCTGTCTTTGACAGCAGCAATTTAAGAGTTTCTCAATAATGCCAATTTAGCCCCCACACCTCTGGACAAATCAGGACATCTAGATTATATATTCCACATTTGAGGCTAAGTTTCCTATTCTTTTCATCGGCATATTGGAATTGTGTGAACAGAGCTCAGACAATGAACAATCACAAAGTGAACTAATATAACTTCCTAGGCAACTGATTTAGGAAGATGAACACGAACACCCTTTATTTATTTGTTTATTTATTTATTTATTTATTTGTGAGGGGGAGGGGGAGAGTGAGTGTGAGCAGAGGGGAGGAGCAGAGGGGGAGGGAGAGCAGACTCCCAGCTGAGCGGGGTGCCCAAGTTGGAGCTCTGTCCTAGGGGCCGAAGGCAGATGTTTAACCAACTGAGCTATCCAGGAGCCCCATGAACACTCCTTTAGAACATGACCAATAAGTCATCCTAATTTCCATCCTAAATTTGCCTAGTGCCTATTTCACTTCTTTTTTCATTCCCTACCAGACAGAAAGGGAGTTCGGGAATGGAACCATGTGGTGGAAATTGCTATTAAGTCTCAGAAATTGCTATCTAGCCAATATAGCTAATATATATTTTCCTTAGGATAGAACTAGAACCCTAATTTTTGGCTATGCATTGTAACCATCCATCTAGGTATTAATTCAGCTGGGTAGTGCCATGTGTTTAGGCTCTGGCCAGTGAAATATATACAGAAAAGTTGGAAAGAACTTTGGGAACTTTTCTTAAAAACGAAAGGGAACATCTTTATTTTTCCCCTTTCTACCATCCATTGCCTGGAACATAAATGTAGTAGGTGGAAGGAATTCTATCAACCTTCTTTTTGTCATGAGGATAAGGGCCATATTCTAAGGATGGCAGAGCAATGATCGGGAAGGAACGTAGGTTCCTCAAGACTTTATGAAATCTCTATATCAGCCTTATAGTTCCTATGTTTATTCTTTTATGTAAGGATCAAATAGACTTCTATCTTGTTTAAACTATATAATAAAACTAATCATAAGACAGATCATAATGGACTTTATGGAACTTTTTAACATACTATTTATTAGCTATTGTCTTCCCATTCATGATTTGGCAGAAACCTATGTGCTTTGGCATTCAATAAATATTTAATGAGGACATGAATCTTAACCATCCTAGGGTAGTTTTGGGCTATAGCTACATAACTGAGAAAATTTATTTAAAAATTTGTTGGCTTCAGGGGGGCCTGGGTGGCTCAGTCAGTTAAGCATCTAAGTCTGGATTTCGGCTGAGATCATGGTCTCAGGATCGTGAGATCAAGCCCTGTGTCAGGTTCCCACTCCAGTGTGGAGTCTGCTTGTCCCTCTCCTTCCCCCTTTGGTCTTCCCCGGTCTCTCACAATCTCTCTTTCTCAAATAAATAAATAAAATCCTTAAAAAAATGTGATGGCCTCATTAAAGACTTTGCCAAACTGATTAAAATTGTTGTTTTAACTTTTAATACATAAATTTTTCTATTTCAAGTGCTCAAGAGTTTGTGTGTTAAGAGGCCATAATGTGTTAATAATGATTTATGTCTGGGTTGTAAGATCTTATCTAAATGGAATATTGACTTGACACAAAGGAAAAACTAAGAGACAGCTTATTTATCACATCATAGTTTCATGTGATGGCCACAAATAAAAATGTGGTTTTGTAAATTGAGTAGGCTATCACTCATTTTGGAAAAATGTCTCATATAGCGTCAGTAAGGAACAGTACTACTAGGTGGAAACTTAATATGGATACAGATAACTTTGAAAGTGTTCTTTTCTAAAGCGTAATTAGCCTCATATGAATTAGCCATATGAAGCTTCTCCCTTTCTACCAGCTCATTATTTGCAGGAAATACACATGATCAAAATATTTCCATAAAAAAAATCAACCCTCTTCTTACTAGTCAATATCCATCCTTTTTTACTGTCCTATTTATCTCCTTTTCTGTGGAGATAAACTGCATGAGAGATTATTCTAAACTCACTCCATACCCTTTCATGAAGCTTTTCTGATCTATTTTTTCTTGACCAACCTTTGGCATTTGCCACTGTTCTAAACATCATAACTGAAACTGTCTTGATTCTCAGCTTCCATGAGAGTTCTTGTCCTGGATCTCTCAATTTAGTAGCCACCCCTCATTCTCATTCACTTGTGTCTTTTCTTCCATCATGCCTAAAATATTGGGGTTATTTTTAGGATTCTATCTTGAGTTTCTTTCTTTCTCACTTCAAATACCACCTATTTTCTGATGACTCATGACTGTACGTTTTATTTCCTGAAATTTAGAGTTGTATTTCTGCAATCGTTAAAAAGAAATCCACAAATCTAAGACTGAATTCACCCACCTTAAATGTCAAGCTGTTGCCTCCACCTTCTCATCCAACAGAATCCTCTTTTGGGTGATCGCATCATCATTTTCCTTGTGTATCTCTCTTTGCCTTGGAAAATTCATTCATCCTTTAAGATTAATTTCAAGTCTCATCTCTGCTTAGAAATGTTCCTGACCTTAATGGGAGTTTTCCCTCTTATGCGCTCCTGCTCTTTAGCCCTATAACACCAAGATCTTACTGCTGTTTAATATTTTCACCCTGAGTTGTCATTATTAAGTTACTTATAAATCATCCTCATTCCACTGTTAATTCCTTTTGAGCTGAGCTTTGGGTTGTTTATATCTGTGTCTTTAGGATCTTCAGTAGTGATTCACATAAATCAGCTCAAAAAATCCTCCTGAATGAATGAATGAATGAATGCTTTCTCAACCTTTGCAAATAGAGCCATAGCTTAGATACATTATTCACTAATTCCATCCTGTTTTTCATTTGCTAGACTTTAATCATCTTCCATCTCAACTAGTCTTCTTTTATCATAGATTAAATCCTGTTAATTTAGAGACTTTATTACATTAAAAAATACTTAGGTGTACAGGAAAGGACGGCAAAAGAATCATAGTTGTATTTTCTTGCTTCCCCATTTTTTGAACCCAGAGAACATGGCCAGTTTCTTGGTGGGGAGGGAGAAATACATGTCAGAGCCTGGTGATGGATATTAAGGAGGGCACGGATTGCATTGGGCACTGGGTGTTACACGCAAACAATGAGCCACAGAACACAACATCAAAAACTAATGATGTACTGTATGGTATCTAACATAACATGATAATAATTAAAAAAATATTCCGGGAGCAACTGGGTGGCGCAGTGCGTTAAAGCCTCTGCCTTTGGCTCAGGTCATGATCTCAGGGTCCTGGGATCAAGCCCTAGATCAGGTTCTCTGCTCAGCAGGGAGCCTGCTTCCCCCCCCCTCTCTGCCTGCCTCTCTGCCTACTTGTGATCTCTCTCTGTCAAATAAATAAATAAAATCTTTAAAATAAATAAATAAATAAAATAAAGATTCCAATTCTAAATTCCTCTTAGAGGGTAATTATGATTAGAAACCTAATCTCCTTATGGGGTCTGACAGTGGGATTCACTCTAAACTCTGGTCGCTTAATCTATAACCTGGTCTCAGTATGTACTCACTAAATATTTGGTGAGGGATTTTATGTACAAATGACTTCATCCATTTTTCAGGTTGAGATATGATATGTGGATTAGTTCATAACTCTTGGTAATCATAAATGGCTGACATTTACAGAGAGCACAGTATGTGCCAGGCACCGTTCTTACCATTTTATATGTATTATCTCATTTAATGCTCATAACAACCTTACAAGATAGATTTATTATTACTGTTATCTTTTAACAAATTGGGAAACTGAGCCCTGGAGAGGCTTAGTAAATTGTCTAGAATATCACCACCAGCAAATATTGTAACCGAAACTAAGACCAGCAGTGTGGCTCCAGCCTGCATGCTCTGAAGTATTCTGCAATCGACAAAGGGGCTCCAGTTATATTTTATAGTAAATTTGTACAGCTGAATATGCTTCTCTAAAATATGAGGCTTATGGGTAATCTAAATAATTAGTCCTTGACATTTTTTCAGGGTATAAATATAATGGTATTTATATTTATATGAATATAAATTTATTATAAATAAATATATCCAGGGGCGCCTGGATAGCTCTGTGGGTTGAGACCTCTGCCTTCTGCTTAGGTCATGATCTCAGGCTCCTGGGATCAAGCCCCGCATCAGGCTCTCTGCTCAGCAGGAAGCCTGCTTCCCCCTCTCTCTCTGCCTGCCTCTCTGCCTACTTGTGATCTCTCTCTGTGTGTCAAATAAATAAATAAAACCTTTAAAAAAAAAAAAATCCACAACCACAATTGGGTGAACAATAAATCAAGGCTCTTTATTATTTTCTAAAATGTCCAGCAATTTTATTTGAGAGCAGCTGATGGAGAACGTTAAAAAGATTTCTGCGATCTCGGGACCTGCTGAGTGTATTTCATTGTTGAGTAGCAGGCTACTTTCATTTTAACTGCAGTTCACACCTTTGTTGATTGTTGTTCTTACCATTATCCTGTCATTAGCCTCTCAGCTTTCCACTCTCTGGCAGCTGGTTCACTGGGGTAAATCTACCACTTCCTCACTCTTTTGAATTTTACATGCTCTCACGTTTTTATGAAACCTCTCTGAAGGATAATCTGTGTATCACCGCACACATGACTTACATATTAGAGTCTACAGAAAAAATTTATACTCTGCAAAAGCTGTTAAAAACCTGTTCAGACCAGAGACTCTTTATTAGGAGGTATCTTGGTGTTCATTTTAAATATCCTCAAGCTTTTCTTAACTCCAAGAACAAATAATTATAATAAAAAAGTCCTTTCATGCCCAGATAAATCTAAAAAGGAATTATTTTACCCATCTAGGCAGAAAAAATATTAACTTTTTAGGGGTTGGCATTCTAAAAATCAACACTAGAAAGATGCTTAGTTAAGTAATGCAAAAATTATTGGTTGCAGTATAAAAGTTATCTGCTGATTACTTTACCTCACAGTAATCTCATTTGAAAGGAGAAAACACATAAACCATATCTGTAATTAGAATGCAAACTCACTCATTTATCAGTGCTTAGGGAAGACTGATCCCCTGAATACGTTCTCTTCTTATGGGAAAATGGTTACACTTTCACTGACTGAGCAGTTAAAAACTATATGAAATAGAATGTCTTCAAGAGTAAAGAAAAGGATAGTGTCATTATTTGCAAATGTATGTAACTCTAAGTTTTTCAAACATTTAAGTAATTATATTTGCTTGAGAATCTACAAGCATTGTACTCACTTGGTCAAGCAAGATAATTTAAGGTTTAAGTT
The DNA here is from genome assembly GCA_028646535.1 of Procyon lotor. Lineage (NCBI taxonomy): Eukaryota > Metazoa > Chordata > Mammalia > Carnivora > Procyonidae > Procyon > Procyon lotor. The sequence goes on from CM053614.1 coordinate 23,975,580, forward strand.
CAATCCACACAGTTTTGTAATATGACCACTTTAATACGGAAAAATGACCCTAGAGTTCACAATGTACTTCCATTAAAGAAATACATGTTGGGTGGCGTCTCTGCAGGCCACTCCTAATTAGCAATGGGAATGGCTAAATTAAACTTGGGTCTGGCACTCTTACAAAATGCTAACTTGGCCTTCAGTTCAGCAAAAATATTTTTCTGTTGAGGAAAAAAATATACAGTGAAATGATTCCCTTTTACCCATTCAGTACCAACAAAGAATGTCTGCAACGTATATGCAAAATAACATCATATTGGATTGTCCAGAAAAATTAAACCAGATTTTCTCAAAGTAAATTACAGTTACAGTTAGGTAGTTTTATGCAACAGGAATGTTGCTTGGGATAATGACATTTCTGGCTGGTTGCCTTGTTTGATGCTCCCAGAAGTGGTTTCCATTGAGACTATTAAATAAAAGGATTGATGTGATATGGAACTCCAGTCAGTGGTGCCCCTTGTATGAGGATTAGTTGACTCTTTGATTTATTTTGGCATTTCATTTTACACCTCTTTTTGAAATCAACTCATGGCAGTGTGGCCAATCAATCAACTTCCATCTATAAACTACTCAATGTACTTTTACTTTGAGATACTTAATATGTATTCTGATTAGTCTTAGATCATCTCCAACTTTACTAAAAATAAATGAATCAAGGCCTTTAAATGCAGAGGGGAAAAAGTAGAGGGCTCTGTGGGTAAGCAGACGAAAACGAAATTTCCATTTCTACTATTGTCATCATCATCAATAAATGCATTTGTCAAGTCATATATACACTTGCCCTTTTCTGTTTTTTCTTCATTATAGTTTCACTTGAAGGCATTTACATGTAAGTATTATTAAAACATGCTAATTTAGATGGTCTCATCAATAAATGGTACTCAGAAAATAGGATATCCACCTGCAGAAGAATGAAACAAGACCTCTATCTTATACCATTCACAAAATTAACTCAAAATGAGTTAAAGACGTAAACATGAGACCTGAAACCATAAGACTCCTAGAAAAAAACAGGGAAAGACCTCCTTGACATGGGCCTTGGCAATGATCTTTTTGGATATGACACCTAAAGCACAAGCAACAAAATAAAAAATAAACAAGGGGGACTACATCACACTAAAAAGCTTCTAGACAGCAAAATAAATGGTTGGCAAAATGAGAAGGCAGCCTATGGAACAGGAGAAAATATTTGCAAATCACACATCAGGTAAGGGATTAATATCCAAAATACATAAGGAAATCTTACAACTCAATAGTAAAAAAAAAAAAACAAATAATCTAATTAAAAATGAACAAAGGACCCGAATAGACATTTTCCTGAAAAAGACTGTCAAATGGCTAACAGGTATAAAAGATGTTCAACATCACTAATCACTAGGGAAATACAAATCAAAACTACAAGCTATCACTTTACAACTGTTAAAATGGCTATTACCAAAAAGACAAGATGGAAAGTGTTGGTGAAGATGTGGAGAAAAGAGAGCCCTTGTGCCCTCTTGGTGAGAATGTAGACTGGTACAGCCACTATGGAAAATGGTATAGAGGTTCCTCAAAAAACTCAAAATAGTATTCTCATTTGATCCATCAATTCCATTTCTGAGTATATATCCAAAGAAAGTGAACTCACTATGTCCAAGAGATATCTGTACCCTCATGTTCACTAAAGCATTATTTGCAATAGTTGGGTATGGAAATAAACTAATTGTCCATTGATGAATAAAAATATATTGTATATATTGTGTGTAATATCATAACATAGATAATGTTATCTGTATCTATAATTGAATACAATTCAGTCATAATAAAGAAGGAAACTCTGTCATTTGTGACAACATGGATGAAATTTGAGGGAATTGTGGTAAAGGAAACAATTCAGAGAGAGAAAGACAAATATTGTATGATTTCATTACATGTGGAATCTAAAAAACCCCACAATTCTTAGCAGTAGATATCAGATTCGTGGTTGCAAGGATCAGGGTGTGGGGCATAGAGATTTGGGTGAAGGTGGACAAAAGATACAGACTTGCAGTTATAAGATAAATAAGTTCAGGGATATAATGTACAGCATGAGAATTATTTTTAACAATATTGTATCATATAATTGTAAGTTGCTAAGAGAGCAGATCGTAAAAGTTCTTATCACAAGGGTGCCTGGGTGGCACAGTCAGTTGGGCGTCTGACTCCTGGTTTTTGCTCGGGTCATGATCTCAGGGTTGTGTGATGAAGCCCCTCGGTGTGGAAGTCTGCTTGGAACTCTATCTCCCTTTCCCTCTGCCCTTTCTCTATCTAAACTCTATCACCCTTTATCTCTCTAAAATAAATAAATACATCTTTAAAAAAAGTTCTTATCACAAGGAAGAAATTTTGCAACTATGAGGAGATGGGTGGTAACTAAACTTATTCTGGTAATTATTTCACCATAATAAAATCATTTTATTGTACACCTTAAATGTATACAAGATCATATTGTCAATTATATCTCAATAACCTAGAAAAAGAAATATTCTGTTTATTACAAATAATAGTTTTTAAATGTAAGTATTCGAGAGTGTTGTAATTTACCCCTTCCAGTTTTTTTACCTATAAATGAATATGTACTTTCTTCACCATTTTTTTTATCACTCTGACATCATCCACATATAATTTCTGAGAGACTTGGATTTCTAAGCAACAAATTTTAATTAAACAATCTTCACTGTAAAAAAATGTGCTAATTTAAATCAAGCCTGATTTCTCTCCTTTGTAAAAAGCAGCAGATAGTGTGGTAGACTACACTGTCACTCTCTCACAAAAGATGTGACATAAAGTGGGAAATCTCATTGTCTCATCAACAAAGAAAATACAAAACATTAAATTTAGCATGTTTTCTATTGCAAAATGTTCTTGTCTTTATAATTAGAGTGAGACATACTTTTTCTGCATATGCTTGCTGTTTCTAAAATGAAAGTAAAGCAATAAGGCAGAAGACTTCTGGGATATGTATAGTTTGAACTGGTCTTTTTTTCTATTTTTATTGTTATAAAACATAATTATGCTTTATCATGTTTTCAGCATCATGGTACTCAATAATAGGTCAAGAAATAAATCTCTCTTCCCTACTTTCTCTCTCCTTCACCCCATCCCTCCTTTCTTTGCCTCTTCCTCTCATTCTTTATTGATCATCTATTGAAAAATATTTTTAACCACTTCCCAGTTGCTGAGGATTGTGTCTGTCTCTGAGGATAAATTGGTACCTTGAAGAGGGAAAATAATCCCTGCTCTCATCAGCTCATAATCTAATAAGAGAGACAAACATTAATCAAAGTAGGACATAGTGAATATGAAGTATTATAACTGTATAAAGCAGAAGTATATGGTGCTATGAGAGTGATTAATTATATTATTAATATCTTTTCCTTTTCTCCTCCTATTAGGGGAGAGTTGAACCCAGAAGATTAATAGGCAATGTAAATATTTACGTGTGTTGATGGATTGATCTTGAAAATGTATGACTGTTGGTACTTCCGTATTTTAACATTCTGGAATCAGGAAGTCGAATAAGAGACATTACAACCTAAAATATCCATTTCATGTTTGTATTTTATGTTTCCTTTTGTCTTTGTTTTTTATGAGTAGTTGTTTTAGTGGACTTACATAGGTTTATTCTTTCTTTGATTAAATGAACAGACATGCCTTTGTTCCTTTAGGGGGAAAAAATGTACTCTGGAATTCAAAACAGTGGGCTGCCCAAAAACTCTATGTTCAGTCACGTTACAACCACTCAATAGAAAATAAAGCTTCTTTCCTCATAGGAGTTCCATCGTAATGAATAGAGCTGAGGCAGCTTCACAGTATGGAATGCCCGGTAGGGGCTGAAGCCTCTCCCAAGCCCTGTGGCTTGGACAGAATAGAGAACTCAAAGTCCCCATCTACATAAGAACCCTCGCCATGAAGTGACAAAAGTCAGCAGTCGCAAACAGCAAGACACTCTCTTATTGGATAATAATTCTCTTCTTGTTAATCCTAGAAGGGATGGGTTCTTTGCAGGGGGCCTTGGAGTCTGGGATAAAATGAACTTTTTATTAAAGGACTTTGCCTGGGAAATGTCTTTTCCTCTCTTGCCCTGCCTGCCAAAGCTGCAGAACTTGGGTCCTGTCAGTGTGTTTATGTCACATAAATGTAATCTAGTGTAACTTTTCCTGTTGTTATAGTAAGTGACTATTTTATGGACAAAACTGGAAGAGAAAAAGAAAAGATAGCTACTGAAAATCTGTAATAGAGAATTTGGAGTTAAGTGATTCACAAAGTACCACGGTCAAGGACTGTCATTTCAGAAGTCACCCTTGGTGCCAGTCAGCTATGGTGATTGTTGCACTTGGAACTGGCCTTCATGTAATGTATCACACACACAACACACAGGCACACCGGTTATTTCTCCTCCCACTGCCCATCACCGAAGCAAAACTCTTGGCTCCACTTCCTTTGTTAGCCCCTGCCACATTTCCCTCCTTCCCTTCACAGCAACGTTCCTCAAAAGTATTGCCCTCTTGATCATCTCCTTTCATTGTGTCTCTATTGTGTTCCAATTAGATACTTCACTGAAACTGCTCCTTTCATTGTCCTCTAAACTGCTACAGCTGAAGGTCAGTTCGCAGTGTTTCTGTTACTTGACCCATTTGCCACAGAGGACAACAAGTTCCTCCTTTGCACATGTTCTCACTCGGCCTTAAGGGTCTCGATTTCCCCTGGTGCTCCTCCCACCTACCTGGCCTCTGCTTCGCCGTCTCCAGGCTACATCACCCTCTTTGCGCTGGAGCCACCCAGCTCTCAGCACCAGGATCGCATCTCTTCTATTTGTACTCACTCCCTTGGTGGTCATATCCCGTGAGCGGCTTTCTAACATTTATGTTCGGGACATGCCCAAATCCAACTGCCCATGTGTCATGTCCATTTGATGTCCGGTGAGCATCTCAGCGTTAACACGACCAAAACTCCCCTCCTAAGCCTCACCTCCAGCTCTGTTGCTCCCTATCTCCCCCCAGTTCAGTTAAAGGTAGCCTCATTCCATTTTTGGTTCAAGTCAAAAAATTCAGAGACATCCTAGACTTCTTTCTCTAACATTTACAGTCCAAACTGTCAGAAAACCAGGTCATCTCAACCAGGTCATCATCTGCAATACACTGTCTGTGTGATCTCTTCTCTGCATTTCCTCTGCCCACACCCTGGATCCCTGCACCGTCTTTTCCTCCTGGATTATTGTAATAGCCTCCTGATTGGTCTCCCTGCTTGTGCTTTGTCCCAAACAGATCAGTTTGGTCTAGTAGCCAGAGAGATCCTGGTAAAGCAGATGTTAGAAATGTCTTGTAGCTGTTACTTCTTTGCTTAAACCTTTGTGTTGGCTTCTAATCTCCCTGTGGATAAAACAAGTCATTGACACTGTCTACAAGGGCCCATGATCTGGTAACCGGTTAACGCCCTCACCTCACTCCATGCCAGCACCACTCACAGGCCTCCTTGGTGCTCTTCACAGACCCCAGACGTGCTCCTGCCTTGGAGCTTTTGTACCTGCCTGGAGTTCTCTTTCATGAGATATCCGAGGCCTGTAGGTCTTCATTGAGATGTCATCCTCTCAGTGTGGATTTTCCTGATGCCACTATTTAAAATCTAGGGGAACTTCCACACTTCTTTCCAACACTCTTTATATTCATTCCTGTTTGCTTCCTCTCCACAACTTGCATGACCCTCCAACATACCACATATTTTACTTATTTTTGCCTAGATCTCCCTTCCCCACCCCCTCCCCCTTACTAAAAAGTAAGCTCCAATGAAGGCAAAAGATGTTTCCTTTATTCACTGCTGTGAATAGCTTATAACAGTGCTTGGCCCATGCAAGTAGTCAATAAATATTTCTCAACTGGACAAACGTGATTGTCAGAAATAAAATGTATTATGTGTGACTCTAAAATGCATCCACACCCTGTTTAATGTATTTCTACTTTCCTATTCTCATCTGCTTCTCATGCACTCTTCCAGTGTCTGCATCCTCACCGGATGGGTGGGTCAGCAATAGTGATGGTGTGGATGAGGCAAACAGCATTATGTCACTGTAGGGGCTTGTAGCTCTGGTGTCTCTGCATGTCCACGTGAGCACATGGTTCTCCCTGCTGTCCTGAGGCCACCCTTCCAATGATATCTGGAAACAACTAAATGTTGAATGTCACTAATTTGAAAAGATACATGCACACTATGTTTATTGCAGCACTGTTTAAAGTAGCCAAGCTATAGAAACAACCTAAGTGTCCATTGATTGATGAATGATAAGAAAAATGTGGTATACATACATATATATGTATATATATATATACACTAAATAATGTAATATATAATAGAATATTACACAGCCCTAAGGAAGGATGAGATCATGTCTTTTGAGACAACACAGATGGACCTAGAGGGTATTATGCTAAGTGAAATAAGTAAGACTAAGAAACACAAATACCATATGATTTCACTCATAAGTGGAGTAAAAACACCACTAATAAACAAGGCAGACCTATAAATATAGAGAACAAACTGGTGGTTGCCAGAGGGGAGGAGGTGGGGGGGAGGAGGCCAAAGAAGAGAAAGAGCTGCAGGCTTTCAGTTATGGAGTGAACAAATTATGGGAGTAAAAGCCACAGCATAAGAAATATAGCCAATGATATCATAATAGTAGCTACACTTATGGTGGTAGCTACCCTTACAGTGCTACACTTACGTTGGTAGCTACACTTATGGTGGTAGCTACACTTATGGTGAACGTAACATAGTGTATAAACTTGTCAAGAGATTAAGTAGTACACCTGAAACTAATGTAACATTGTATGTTAACTATACTCAGATAAAAATAGATAAATGAATGTTGAGTGTCAAGTCCTCTCTGGAAGTGCTTTGTGCATTCCCTTTCTTTATAAGAAGATTATATAAAAGGTAATAGAATTATCTTTGTGTACATGCATGTTTTTATTTTAAAAAGAATAAAAACAAATTTCAAAGTCATTGTAAAGAAGATATTTTTCTGCATGGCTTATATCTGCATAATATATTAGATCTTCATGGGCAAGTCCCGAGGCATATATTTGGTTGTGAATACCTATCCCTGAAATAATATTTCCATTTTTTACCAAAAAATTATCATTGGAAAAAGAGGTATTTTCTAATGTCAGGATCATATAGAAAGACTTGTGCTGTAATTTGCAAGGTGCCACGGAGAAGGGAAGGAGGTATCAAGCGATATTGTTGGTTTGACTAGAACTACACACTCCTGGGCAGATGGTATAAAGGGTTTAAGAGCTGGATACTAGTAAATACCCTCTAAGCACTCCCATTCTCCTGTAATGGTACAGGGGACCAAGAATCCTACTCCTTAGCTGGAGGATGCTCTGGGGAATTATGTAATGGAGAATATTCCCAGGATAAAAGTTGTTTAGTCTCCTACCCTCATTTTATTTATTTGTCTCTAAGGAGAAAAAAGATGGAACTGCAAAATGAAGTCGACCTACACAGACTCCGTGCTACAAAGGAGCACATTATTGCAATTTTCAAGTACATTATCCAAGTTGTTTTCGAAAGAAGCACAGTGATGATTTATGACCAAGTTTTCATATAAATCATAATTACTAAACCAGAATATTGATCCAGAAATAAAATGAGGGACAACCTGCATCATAAATTTTATGATTTGGGATTTATTATATATATTTCAAGTAAATATTAGGTCCAAATGATACAGATGGTGACTTTAACTCCTCTCTTTTTTTAACTCATTCTTCATATACAAAAATAAAGCAAACTACAAAATCAGATTATTGAGTTGGAAACATTTTAGTTCAAAGACAAAATTAAACACCTATTTCAATATATATGTAAGGCATAAATATTTTTTAAAAAATTCATTTGCAGTATTATTCACTGTGATCCAAAAACAGTGACGAGAAAAAAAGCAAAGAATACCGGTGTCTCCTAGTATTCTGTATGGTGCTTGTTTAATGCTTTAATTTTTGCATTCTGTGTTGCATTTTGCTTGTCCAGAAAGTGAAAATGCAATGTGGTATTTCCAGTGAATATCTGAGTTAGGCCCACTACTGTGCATTTTTCAACTCACTGTCCCATTTCTCATAAGATAAGGCTGTAACACAGTGACACTATGTGTGTATTATAAGTGCGATAAGGTTCTGTAAAGCATCTGGAGGGATGTTGAAACAGAGAGGCACCAGTTGGAAGATAGGATTGACTATGTGGAGTCTGCTTTTGGATCCATCACGGAGTTATCCCATCTGCAAAAAACCCTTTTTTTCCCTTCATATTCAGGATCTAGCTATTGGCATAAGGAGATAAGACTTGACTTCCCTTCCTGTGCTCAATCTTCTAAAAAAAAAAAAAGAGAGAGAGAGAGAGATCTTTTTTTGAGAGTAGTAACACCGGGAAATACAGACAAAAGTATTTTCAGAGTGGTGCAGGTAGCTTTATTTTTAAAATCGTAACAGGCTGGAGTCTTAGGCTTTCAATTTTTTTTCTTTAAGGATGATGTTTTTTGCTCAAAGTTATGGAATCAAGATGGAGCCTTGAAACAAAGGCTATGGATGACAAACATGGTTTTCAGAAGCTCAAAGATGAGAACAATGAATTACTCATTGTTATGTGTAACATCTCCAGGGCCCAGGAAGACTTCCATCTGTAGAGTAAGGTTTTGCAAATTGCAGCCCATGGGCGAACTCGGTTTGCCTCATGTTCTTGCAATGCTTACAAGCTAAGAATGACTCTTAAATCTTTAAATGGCTGAAAAAATCAAAAGGATATTTTATGACACATGAAAATGGTATGAAATTCAAATCTCAGTGCCTATAAAGAAAGTTTTATTGGAACTCACACATGTTCATTTGTTTGTCTATTTTCTGTGATTGCTTTCACATTGCAACAGCAGAGTTGAATAGTTTTGACAGAAAGTCGATGGCCTGCAAAGCTGGAAATATTTACTATCTGGTGCTTTACAGAAAAAAGCTTGTGGACTCCTGGTGCAATTTATACAACTCTTCCTTAAACTGGCACATAGATCATTTGCAATTTTTTTATATTATATATAAATTCAGGGATAAATGCATCTGTTACATAGTATAGCTTTAGTTTTTGCAGCCCAAACTGTTAAGAAAGCCACATTCATCCATGTACTTGATCAAATCTGAGATTCAGGAAATTGCTCTCCAGCTTATAGTAGGGATTTAGACTCATAGTCCAGACTGGATGCTGAATGTGTTCCATACTTGTTGCAATATTCCTTTTTCTATCCTTATTTTACTATTAAAAGTACAATGAAACAGCTGAACCTCAATAACAAGAGATACTTTTAAAAGAAGTAAGCTGTTTTTAAAAGGTGAAATATTTTTAAAGGTAAATTTCAACCTGTATTTCACTAACTGTAAGGATTATGTATTTATGAGCCCTTAATCTCATGAAAACACCTTGATTAGAATATTGCTAATAGTGATTTACCATTTAATCTTAATTTAGAATCAAGATATTCCTATGTGGGGCTCCAGAAATGCAAGCATGTTTGATGTAAAGATTCTCCATATATTCCTCAGGAACCAGTGTCTTGACATCTGCTAGAGAAAAAGTTTCCTAATTACTTTCTGCTTAATGTACAGAGGAGTGTGTGGAGAGGAGGGGACTGATTAATCTTTTCGGTCTCTTGAATATGCTCCTTGAGATTTAGGAGTTCTTGCTTCTTTTCCCTCTAAAGGATTCAGAAGAAAGTAGAAACGGATTCTAACAGAACAACTAACTCCTGATCCCCGGGGAACGGGAGAGAATGAGGTTTCCTTCTCATCAGAATGGTATCAGGTTTTACTTTTTCTTAGTAAGAGAGACTTCTTTAAAAATTGGCTTGGTCAGAATGTTCCTTAGAAATTGCTTTTTCTAAGAGCTTTCTCTCTTATGCAGAACAAAACATCTTATCAGGATTCAAATAAAGCCGTGGAGTAGAAACTTAACTGCTTTCGTGACAGCAGATATGGAGGTGACACTGCAGAGCTGAATGGAAACTAGATTCTGCAGTGACAAACAGCTCCTAGAACAGGTGTTGGCGATGCTTGAATTGGTACATTTCTGTCTTCGGCTGTGTGATCATGCATTTATCTCAGAGTTCCAAGTTCTGCCAAAGGACGCTGTGGCTTCTGATATCATCACATCAACTTCCTAGCAGCGCAGTGTTCCTTGCACATTATCAGATGGTTGTCCCTGCACAGGTAATCTGATCAGAAGGAAGTATTGGTGAGAAGCTAGGCAGACTCCTGCACCCGGGTATACACTGGACCACGACAGGTCTAATGACTCTGTAGAATCCTTGGAGCTTACATGATCTTAGTGCTTAGGTAACTACCAAATCTAGAGCGGACATCTTCCCTATAGCGGAGAGTGTCTCCTCTTCCTCCTAGTCTTGGTGTGGACATACACTGAGACTTCACCTTTATCTGTATTCGTCTACGTTGCTACCTCTGGGCCTTGATGTAAACTGCTTCTGAGCTGTAGGGTCTACCATCTTGTCTAGAAGATTCTACCCAGAGTAATTACCCAGAGATACTTGGTCGAATCAGGGTGTGTAACTTTCCTTTGTGGCTGAAAATTGGCTTGGAGTGCAAAACCTCTGACTTAAAATGCAAGCTGGTAGGAATAATGAAAAATATTTACCAATCCACCATAGTCCTCATGATCTAAGAAGAAATTCACATACCCTGGCATCATATTTCAGGAGTCCTTTTGTAATTTTTTTTTGTTATTCATCTTTGCCTCCTTGAAAATAACTTTTACTTACTTGTTGTTGCTTAAGCCATGAGGCCCGAGGCACTGAAATGCATTGTGCTAACTTAAACTTCATGAAATGTATTTTAGCAAAGATGAACTTGCTATATTTGAAGGCCCCAGGTGTAAGGCTACTCCACGCTAGCATGCACACAGAGTTCAATCCTTTGTACAAAATTAGCCCTTGTCTTGACAGAGGCTTTCTAGTTAATCAGCAATATCCCTTTTGCTTTTAGGTGATGATGAAGTACTCCATTTTCTTATTACAACTATTTCACTACATAAAGGCTCTATTTGGAGATGGCCCCTATTATCCCAATGGCTCACATAGGAAGCCAGAAAAACATTAACAGAGAAGAGAGAGAGAGAAAGAACAGGATGATTCTATACAAGCTGCAATGGAGTCATCTGTTTATTCCACCATGCCTACCATTATTCTATCATTATAGAAGTTCTCGGATCTCAAGTCTGCTGTCTCTGAAGTGAGAGTTCCACTTCTGCTTCATTTTTCTTCTTAAAGGGAAATGGAAATGAAAGGGATTTAACTTTTTGATTATTCAGAAGTCTCATCCTCTATTTTACTTAAATTTCTGACCAGAACTTGCTTTTGTCATGACTGTGCCAAGTCTGCTCTGCTCATTGATTACATCCTCAAATTTCCATGCTCCTTAATTCTTTTTTCTCTGAGAATGGAATGTCCAAATTGTGTTATACGTACTCAAGTTGTATAAATATTAAATGCTAGTTATAATATTCTTTAAATTATTCCTTCTGCTAAGTATCTTAGAGAACAGAAATTTTCACTTTTGTTTTGGGTGTTTGCTTCTTGCATTGACTATAAAAACATGACCAATATCTTTCCAATTAGTTCCTTTGATGTTATCCCTCTGCGTTCTACTGACAACTTTTAACGCTGTCACCTTCAGAGTCTTCAGGACACTCATTACTAGTGTGTCCTCTTTCTGAGTTGTTTAAGAAATACAAACCAGTAAGTCCTACGGACCAAAGTTCCTCCTCCATCTCTACCTGCAGTGTTCCCATCAGAGAAAGGAAATCAACAATGGTAGGACTTCTTCATTTATTCATCAGACATGCACTGAATGACAGGCACTATGCTTGGTGCTTAGTATAGAACTTGGCCCTGATTCCTAGCGGGGGTGAAGCAATTTTCTCAGCTTCTCTATCAGGGTTGGTTAGAAGTCAGAATGTAATCAGATTTTTCAGGTGAAAATTGTATTCATACTCAGTTTTGGGGCAATTACTGGTTTTCCTCCTACAGTTACTTTTTTTTCCCCTCACAGTCACACCCCTTTCTTCTTTCCTAAAAGAAGTCTCAATTTGCTTAGGTATGGACTAGTGTGTTCCTCTGAAAAAATGGCATCCAACCTGTGTTCTGTGAGATAAACTAGTATGTTGTCCAAGTCAGTCATGGTGACCCCATTTGTCTTTGCCAATGACTGGCTTGCCAATGACTGGAGACTGGACATGTGAAGCAGTTTTGGCCAATGACAGGCTAGTTGGAGGTGGGGGATGGGGGGGTGGGGGTGGGGGGTGGTCTGCTGGAAGTCCCTGACACACGGGAAGGCTTTATTCATTTGGAAGTTGTTCTATGAAGATATGATACTTACAGCAGCTGTAGTCATTCTAAAGCCCTAAGTGGGGATAATACCAACACACCGAATTAGAGCAGAAAAATGGAACAAACATTATTAAGCTACTGAATCAACCATGAAACTGCCTAACCTTAGAGTTCTTGTTAAGAAAGACAATAAATGACCATTTCTTCTTCTTTTTTTTTTTTAATAACATATAATATCTTATTTGCCCCAGGGTACATGTCCATGAATCGTCAGGCTTACACATTTCACAGCACTCACCATAGCACATACCCTCCCCAATGTCCACAACGCAGCCACCCCATTTCTTAAAAGTACTTTTAGCTAAGCATTGTGTCACATGTAGCTAAAGAATCTTACCTGGTATGTTACCACCATGTTCCTCATTTACTTAAATGGGGAGTCATTTAAGTAAATGGGGACTCAATCCTGAGTCATTGCTTCCTTTTTGAAGCCTTGCCTCAGCTTTAGCTGTGTAATGCTGTTATAAAAGAGACAGTGGTGTGTCTTTCAGTAATCATTAAAATGGTTGATCAGTAGGACCAGTTTTTATACTATTAGTGGAGAGATGGGGTAATTTTTGGTTGGTTCCATGAAATCTTTGCACTTTTTGTATATATTAGTGTCTTGTGGAAAGCACAGCACATCATATGAATCTGAACTCATTTTACATTCTGGTTTAATTCCAGTCCTAGATTTTAATCTATTCTGTATTCTATCAATTAGGAAAAGTGACCATTACTGAAAATGTATCTAAAAGATACCTGATTTTCAATTTTTAAATGCCTTAATAATATAATTTATCATATACATCAACAGATGTATTTTTGCTCTAATATTTTTTAATATTATCTTTTATTCCTCCACATATCTTTGAGAGAAATAATTGATATAACGAAAACAACTTTTACTTAGGGAAAACATAGAGAAATCTTGTGAAATTATGTTTATGTTCCTTAATTTGGAAAAAGGAAAACCAGGGAAGGTTACTATTGCACTGATGAAATGAATTGCTTGAAGTTATGATAACTTGTGTTCTAGCAGAGTTGGAGATTGTGTTTTTGAAAATGAGACAATAAACTGCAATTAAAGTTAATTTATATTCATTACATTATGTCGGATTTTATCATTTGCTTTTAAACAGTGTCTTTTCAATTGCACTACTATCTACTTACAGTTTAACTGTGCCTTTTTGAGAGTCTCATTTAATTATCTCTAAGTTAGTATTAGCTACTTAGTTACCCTAATTATGTTATTATGTGATAAATAAAATGCTTGTATATGGACATTCAGCAAAGGATATTTCCATGTATGTTATTAAAAATAACTCTCATTCTGTGATATAAAACCAGCATTCACATACTCTACCTGTTTTTTCTTATAATACTGCTGGCAAATGGGCTTCTTGATATTCAAAATTAAAATGTGAATAATTATGACCAAAGATAGATAGAAATTATAAAGCTAAAACCTCATTTATGAACCTGCTCTAGCTTGATGAAAATTCAATAGAAAGGTTAATGCCTTTCTACTAAAATCATAAAGCTAACTCCTTCATTTTATAGAAGTGGATATAGAAATTATTTGTTACTGATGCATTTTAAATATTTCTTTTTTTTTAAAGTGGTATAGTTTTTTTTTTTAAAGATTTTCTTTATTTATTTGACAGAGAGGAGAGAGATCACAAGTAGGCAGAGAGGCAGGCAGAGAGAGGGGGAAGCAGGCTCCCTGCTGAGCAGAGAGCCTGATGCGGGGCTCGATCCCAGGACCCTGAGATCATGACCTGAGTGGAAGGCAGAGGCTTCAATCCACTGGGTCACCCAGGTGCACCGCATTTTAAATACTTCTAAGAGAAATGTCACCAGATGTCGGCACAGGTGAAGAATGGTGCTTGCTTGCAGAATGAATGTGTTTAGTTAGAACATGATCATCTTGCTTTTTCCTTCATCTTCCCCATGGCTCTGGCTACCAAAACCTTCCATGTGATGATAACAGAATCTGGAAGCATTACACTTGGACAGAATTTTTAATCCATATATGCTGTCTCCATAACCCCCTACCTCTATGGGGGTGGGTGGGGAGAATTGAGACACAGAAATCCAAGCTTCCTTAATTATTTGGTGGAACTCTTAATTTCAGTCCTGTTCTCTGAAATGATTACTCCTGAGCAGCCTCAACTCTTCAGGGGCCATATATCCCATCCAAAGGCCAGCTTGAAAGGTCTCCTTTGGAGAACTGCTTGTTTATATAGCTTGAGATGCACTACACCTAAATAAGCTGTTAAAACGACTCAGTGCTTGGATATGAACTATGGGATTTCACCTTAAATACTAATTAGCATGGTATTACCGATCATCCAACAGCTACACCAACACGTAGGACATGTTAGCATGTCAGTCAGGGCCCTCAGCACCACAGGGGGCCTGCTTTTTTGATCTAGTGTTTGGGTGTTTATTAACTCTGTCTGGATGGCTTGTTAGTGCCTTAAATCCATTTTATCTAAAATTAAATCTAAACTCATTACCATTTCCTACAACTTTATTTCTTCATTTCTTGATTTGACATTTATTGAGTACTTCTTTGTGTCAGGTAGTGCTCTAAAAAGAAGGGATTTTCATAGCACTAGATAAAACAGACCCTTGCCTTTTTCCCATGGAGCTTACATAGTATTGGATTCGAGTGCAAATGCATTAATATCTCATGTTTAAAAAGGCAGCGATTAAAACCTTGCAAATGAAACAATGCAAGTGGTCAGAGAGGTGGTGGGCTAGGGAAAAATACGGACTGCATGGCCAGAGAATGCCTCTCTAATGTGACATTTAGTTGAAGATCTGATGTATATGGTACTTGACGTGTGTTATTTCACCTTATAATTTGTTTTATATATTCATTAAGTATTGTTATATGCCCTTTGCTGTGAGGCATGCCGCCTGGTACTAAACTTGGATGAAATAGTCACAAGGTTGTTGAGCACACGGGACTCACAGTCTGGAATCAGAGATCTCACCTGTATACGTAGGAATGACTAAAACAAGGCAGATAATGGTAAACGTCGAAGATAAATACTGGTAAAGTGCCAGTGAGTTCAGAAGATGGAAAGAACATAGAGAGTGCTTATTTGTATTAATCCTGTTTTCCCAGCCACATATTTAGGAGATGGGAATGATACATTTTTCTTCTTTGTTACCTCAACTTTGTAGGACGGCGCCTTCCCTGTTGGCGCCCTTTTTGAACTATAGAAGTTTGTTGTAGATCATGCCTATTATTCTCTGAATATTGTTTCTTCTATCAGTTAGTGACTGCTCTCCTTTAAATTGCCTCGTGGGGGTCAAGTATTCACATGTAAATGAACCGTGTCTAAAACGAAAGGCAGCTTTTTCTTTTAATTCTCTTATCTGTGTCTACCCAAATTTAAACCATCTCCTCACTTCTTCCTCTGTCTTAATCTATCAGTAGGCATGATATGAAGAAAAGACTTTGTGTCCCCTTATCAATCTATGTGGGTATTAGGGAGACAGGAGCAACATATGTATAAGTGTTGAGCAAATGAATACATGAAAGGACTTCTTGGGAATTAAATTTGGCATTATTTAAATCACTTACGAAATGGACTTTTCATGACTGAAGGGAGCAGAGAAATGGAGAAAATTTTAAGTCTAAAAAGAAGCTTTTAAAGGACTCTACAACTTGAATTCCATAGTTATTTTTATTGGAGCAATAAAAGGGCCATTTCTAGTGGTTGGTTAGGCTGCCATTTTTTTTAAGCAGGTAAAATCATCATCATCATCATAATCATAATTATTATTATAATTATGATTAAAAGAACTTAAATAATTCCGTGCATAAAATATGCTGCCTATGCATTTAACTACATGCAGGACTGTCTCTTTAGTGATCCCTTTCATATCCCAAGTGTCTCATTTTAGAAGGAATCATTTCAGTTCCTTTTTCAGTCAAAAGATTAAGCTGTTTTAATTTTCTGAGGGAAGAAGCCCCCAAAGCCACAAAGAAGTTTTTAATCCTGCCCTAATATAAGCTGAATTTTCCAAAATGCCTGCCTCTGAGGTAAACAGAATCCATTAAAAAGTAGTTATTAAGCCCTGTGAACAGAAAACAATATTAGAAGCCTAAAAATGATAGCTTTGGGGCAATGAAACTCATTGGAAGTAGAGTACAGAAGCAGGAACAGGAAAGGAAGAGGGATCCCTCAGTATAAAAAAAGATTATGATGAAAAATATAACTAATTTGCATTTTCATTGTTTCTTTCAATAAAAATCTCAAGAAACTTTACAGGACAAGTAGGGTGATAAAATGAAGCCTCAGGGTAGGCTACCAGATGGAATAATATATACAGGAGGGAAATATATACAAATATGGAAACTTCACTGCTTATGTAAGCTATGTAACTGCCTAAGCATGTTTTCTGTATATATTCTCTACCACATTTAGTGCTTTTTAAGGGCTTACTGTTTAACAATAATATACATTTTTTAGAAAGAACTTACCTTAGAAGGGTAACTTAGAAGTTACCTTAGAAGGGTAATCTAAAGTCAAATACAATTAGGTCAAGTTTCAGAAGTTTTTATGTTGTGAACTAAAACATACACACACCCCCGAAGCTGGACTTTTGTATCACAAGATGTCCTTGCTAAGAGGAAACATAAATATATGTAAAATACATAAAATAAGTATGAGAGAAAATAATATACGTATGTGTATGTAAACAAACACATGCATGTGTGTGTGTGTGTGTGTGTAAGAGTTCTAGGGAATAAAAAATATATATATTTTTGAGGTGCTAAGTCCTATGCAATTGAATGCAATATAGAATCGGAAATTCACAATTCTTTTTTAGCTGCTGGTATAAATCTAAGTGATGTTCTTGCTAAGGTCAGATTCCCCTAACTATCCTAGAGTTAATATTCAGAAATCATAATGAAATTTAAATGTAACCCATGCTAACACATTGCATGTGTTCTGTTCAGATAAGGCTTATTTTCAATAAATAGCATGAAGGATCAGCCTCAATCTCAATTCATTAAAGCCGTCTATTGCACTGACAATTCAACAAAATGGCTTATAAATTAATGATTATATTTCCAATAAAATATATAGATGGAACAGTGGTTAAGCTATATGGACTGCTGATTGGTTCCATGAACCCTAAAATAACACTTGCTATACATATGCTTACTGACCTAGAAATACGCTTTCATCTCCTTTTAAAACATAAGCCAACATTAGTCAATTTAGGAATTAAATAACTCATTCATATTGCAATCTTTTTCTACTGAAACTAGTCTTTGGAATATCTTAGCATTTTGAAAGCAAAAATGAAAGTACTAACATCACATATAATAATTGGAGATGATGTTCCAAAGACTAACGAACCTCATCTAATTTTTATGCTCTTGATGTCTCTGGAAGGAAGTGTTCCAATGTTCCATCTTCTGGATATTCAAATTTCTGTAACATTTAGATCAGCATTGGATCTTTTATATATACTTGTATTCTCACCACCAATTGTAGATATCATGGAAATTCAACTCAACAGCAGACCTACCTCTGTACCTAACTATTTCACAAAGACTAGCTGGATAGCGACTGGGGGACTTGCAAATGGTCCCTTATTTGCATCAGTCTTCCCTGGATCTTAGGAATTTCTTGGTTTATTGGCTTCCTCTTGCCTGGAACTGATTCTTTCCAGGGTGACTGGCTACTCACAGACCCTCTGATATCAGTCATGTAAATGTTGTATATTTCCACTTACTCGCAGATAACTTTTGGCAGCTCTCTCTCTATTGTTACAGATATCAATTCTTTAAAAAAAAAAAAATTCTACCAGAACCTGTACCTGTGATTTCTGCCTTTATTCAGTTCCAAAGACTTTGTTATAGTCACCCTCTGATCTTAAATCCTGACAGCTTGGTCACTGCCTGAGTCTCCAAGATATGAATAGCAGTTTTCAACTTACTGTGATCATGCATTTGCTTGATTTTTCCATAGCGATTATCCACTGAATCAACAGAATACTTATTTAATCAGGACCCAACTTTGCTAGTTATGATTTTATGATCTCAGGTTTCCATCTTCCAACAACAGAGCAAATTTGATTACTTCATATAAGTTTTTAAAAAGGATACTATTCTTAGTTTTTTTTTTTTTTTAAGATTTTATTTATTTATTTGACAGAGAGGAGAGAGATCCCAAGTAGGCAGAGAGACAGGCAGAGAGAGGGGGAAGCAGGCTCCTTGCTGAGCAGACAGCCCCATGCGGGGCTCGATCCCAGGACCCTGAGATTATGACCTGTGCCAAAGGCAGAGACTTTAACCCAATGAGTCACCCAGGCGCCCCGATTCTTAGTTCTTATGTAGATTGTGGTCCCCCAGATTCCTCTTTTCTCCTTTCTATTATGAATCACCAAACAATTGGATTTGTAAGCATCTTTGCCATTGTATTTTGAAATAGTCAGAGACACAAAGGTAAGAAATACTGTAAGAAAACTAGAAAATAAGTCTGGTTACCATGGCAAATATGTGTATAGTATTTCTCAAGAGAAATGTAAATTGTTGATCAGGATTTTTGCTCACTTCTTAACTCATCCTTGATACCTTGAAGTATATCTACCTTCAAATGAATCAGATTATAATATTCAATACATTATTAAAGAAATATGAGTTTCTGACCCATGTAGAATCCCTGTATTCTTCAATGCATGACTGTAGTGTTAAGTCAGAGACAGAAAATACCACAGGTAATGCTACAACCTAGAAAGATTAACAATCCATACAATTTTAAGACATCTAGAAACTAAAGTTAGTGCAGTTAAATTCAATGATGCAGAACTGAGCACGGTGGGACTAAGAGATGCCTAAGCTGCAATTAAATCAAGTGAAATACACTCAAAATGCATTTTCAGTTAATGATAAATTCTATTTAATTGCAAAAAAGGAAGGAGAGAATTTTTAAAAAGACTCCACCAAAAAAAAAGAAGAAAGAAAATTCTTTCAATATTAGCAATTGAAAAGTATCTACCCAAAACAATTCAATACAACAACCAGTTATTAAGCATCTCTAAGTGTTCGGTTGTTTTGGTGCTAGGAATAGAAAATGCATCAGTGGATACTACATTCAGATAATTTACAAACTAGCCAAGGGGTCAACAGCTATATGGCTCATTATAATACTATGATAAGTGAGATCACTGAGGAATAAGCAAAGTGTTATGAGAGCACAATAACATTCGGGGTCATTCTCATTCCTGACATCTACGTTCTAGCTGAATGCATATAGGCCTGAGATGGAAATAGGTATGTGGCAGATGGGTAGTCTCTCTACCATTCATTCTTATATATATTCCAGAAACTCAGACATATGCTGCACATAAGCATGCATTCACCATAGAAAAACTCAATAAAGAATCATGAAGTTAAAAACCCAAGGAGTTAGCAAGCTTCAGTAGTGAGAACAGAGTTGAACAATTTGTATTGATTCTAAATAACTAGATAGATGAGTAAGTTGTCATTTGACGAAAGACTCGTAAGATAAGACAGGTAAAGAAAGTCATATTTCAAAAAAAGAAAAAGCTGCAGGAAGGAAAGTTTTTTTTCTTCTTAACTTTTAATCAAGACTCGGAGAAGATAAAGTTTTAGTAAATAGTCATTATAAAAATTCTGTAAAAATCAAGGAATTACTTTATAAAATAGAGATGAATACCAAAGGCATATATATTTTGAAATCAATTTTGTTTCAAAGGCATACTTTACTATTTAACTTTTTTGAGAAAGGAATCCTCCCCTCACATACACACTCCAGGTGCAATATGAGTAAAATGCAGTAATATTAATTTGAGGGCCTTGCGCCTTGTGGGCACATGTGGTTGACCATGAAGCTAGAAGAAGTTTATGAAACTGTAGAACTGGGGAGACATATCAATAAATTACCTTTATGATTTGGCTGTAATTTTTTAATAGGAGAAGAGAAAATGTAATAACTGGAGGGATTAGGGTATTTATCTGAAAATATTTATCTACAAAAATTCTCAGACACATAGAATATAACCAGGTCTACTAATGGCTTTACCTTAGGAAATTCTAGATAAAATTTAACATGCCTAAACCTGCACTCATATATTTATTCCTCAATTTATTCTCCCATCAATTTACATTTATTGAACTTATACGAGACCTACCAGATGCAAAGACAAGGTTTTTGAAAGACATTAAATTTAGTGCCTTAGATTCATAGGAAAAGTGTCTATTATTGGACTAATGTATATAAAAGGCTGTTGGATCTCATTTGAGGGCATGTAGAATCTGTGGCAGGCCATTTAAGTGAAGCTTTATATAGATGTCATCTGTGGTGATGAATGAAGGAAAAATTAAAGTTAGGTAGGTGAAGAAGGGACAGTAGGACAAAAGCATGGAAGGAGTTGCAGTTAATGTGCAAATACTCCATGTTGTTCAGGAAGCTCGGAGTGCAGAAGACACAGGTCATGGAGGGCATTTCATGCCATAATGAGAACTTGGATTTTATTTTGTAGGCTATGAGGAAGCATTAGAAGATTTATTGCAAGGACACAATATAATAAGATTTGCATTTTGGTAAGCTCATTCTGGCTGCAGTGCAAAGGACTGATTAGAGAAGGGCAAGACAAGACAGGAGACCAGTTAAGGGTCTGTTGAAGCATTTAAGTCGGAAATAATGACATGGAGAGGGAGGATGGGCTTGAGATCTGTAGGATTAACTGTATCCGGTAACCGAATAGGAACGGTGGCTGAAGAAACAGAATGTACCAATAAACACTCCCAGATTTCTGGTTCAGCAACTGGTTAGATGTAGATGCTTACCATCCGTGTGGGACTAAAAGAAGAGAAGCAGATTCTAAAGGAAATAAAGTGAATTTAATTTTAAACATGTTAGGTTTGGGGAAGTTATGAAACATGCAGTTTGAGATAACTAGAATGCTGTTATATTTACGGATCTGGAGCTGAGGAGAAGAATCTTGTACTAGTTTGCTAGGGCTACCATGACAAAATACTGCATAGTGGATAACTTAAACAATACGTATGTATTTCTTATAGTTCTGGAGACCAAGATCAAGGTGCTGGCAGATTTGGTTTCTTCCGAGGCTGATTCGGCCCATAACAGATCTGATCTATAGAGAGATTTGGGACTTACTAACTCTAGTTGCTAGCTTGAGAAGCATAACATTAGACAGGATCACCCAGGGAGAATGTAAAAAATATATTTGGCTCTCAGGACTGACCTGGAAGATAAAGTCCAGGGAACTCTATATATAGATTGGGAAAAATGATAAAATAGTCTGGATGGAACAACATATCGGAAAATTTTTATGTCAAAATGCAGTATTACCTGTGACTTTCAGAGCTCCAGAGGACTATGGTTCGACAGAAATCCTTATATATTATGGACATATCTTCATTTTTATGGGCAGTAGGATTATCTTTGGAAACAAATTTCATTAGGAGTTTATGTGAATTTTTTCCTTCACTTTCCATTATTGCTGCTGTTATTACATGTGTTAGCGTCTATGAGACTGGTTGCTATGGAAAAAGGATGATGTGCACGAGATTCAGTATGGGATAAGATCTGAAAGGTTTCTCCCAGCTTCTTACCAGCGCTGCAGACTTCCTAGCTCGTGGAAGCCATCAGTGAAAAGACTCTGCCTCTGATAGTTGCTATTTCTATATTCTACAGCTAGAGAGGCTCAGGGTTTGGGAAATCATCAAAGTTTTTCTTATCCTTTTCAAGAAGGAGACAGCAATCCTAGACAGCATTCCAGGGGGGTGTCTTATTGCATCTC
This sequence comes from Procyon lotor, assembly GCA_028646535.1. NCBI lineage: Eukaryota > Metazoa > Chordata > Mammalia > Carnivora > Procyonidae > Procyon > Procyon lotor. The sequence continues at coordinate 23,997,880 of CM053614.1, forward strand.
CTTACCTGTGGAGAAGCCTAGTAATCAAGGGATGCAGTCAAATACCTTCTGTTTCCCATAGCCAGAGTACCAAGGCAGCAAACTGTAGAGACGGTATCTCACCATATCCATTATTTTCTCTTCTAGTTCCCTGAATTTATCGAGATTCCACTGGCAATGACATTTTAGCAGATTAAGAAAAAATCATAGAGTTACTTAAGAGGCCAAGTAAATGTAAGTTCTGTATTCCTGTTTGCGTGAGATGATAATTTGGGTGGCCTTGGAGAAGGATGTGGTTGAAACTCAAGGGATTAGTTTGTACCCTATATAGAATTCTCCTCTTGGGTAATTCATTGCTATTTGGACCTCAGTTCTACGCATGCGAGATAATGAGGTTAGACCATCATTATTTTTTTTTCCTTATGGAAATTAAAGGAGACTGGGAAACTCCATTTATTAAATCCTATTTACTTGGTTCTGCTAAGATCTATTTTGAATGTCTTAATATTTTACAATTATTATGCCTTTCCTAAAAGGGCAGAGATTCACCAATCCATTTATACACTGAATTAGGAAGAATGGACTGTTAAAGTTCCCTGAGAAGAGCTGTTTAGGAGCAAGATCATCCATAAAATACTTTTACAAGAAACTGATCAAAATTAGCAACTGGTCCTGGATAACAAAGAAAAATGCCAATGTGGTGAAAGATAAAAATGAAATGATTTGGTAGCTCTATCATCATAAATATCAACGAGCACTGTAATTTTAATGTTGCTGAAATTGGCACTAGGGCATTATTGATTTTCTGTATCATCTAATGGTTTCCTGCAAGTATCTTTTATAAAAGTGCATTATATGTCTTCTTAATAATCTTTTCTCGAGTCATATACTATCAAATCCTGCAGAATACTATTCATTCAGCAGTAAGTTAAAGTCATCAAACATATTTCTATTAAAATTTTATTAGGCTTGAACTAATGCCCTGAAACCGATACAATGTAATTTTACTATTCATCCAGCCATCTTGATTGTCTTATGTTAAGAAACATTTTAAAAATCAGAAACATTTTTAAAAGGACTATTCAAATTTATTATAATTTTATTTTTTGGCATTTTTAGTGCAGGGATGATTATTTTAAAGGCCTATTGTTATAACAACTTTCCTTTCTCAGGAAAGCCCTCCTTCCCCCTCCACCCCTAGCCCCAATGCTTTTCACTTGGGCAAAAATGATATTCTCAGATCATGACCAATGTGAAATGTGTGTGTTAATTTTGTTCAATTCCCAACTGCTTTACATCTTGACATATAAGAATTAATGCATCACACAATGTTAGATATATAGAATATAGAGGATAATCACTGAACTTTATGTTACCATTGATGTGTGAAATTTTTCAAGGAAGAAAATCTATTCATTTGGATAAGAGGCACACTGGTTAAATGCAAACTTTATCCCATGAAAAATTTATTCTTAACACATGTTTTTTTTTCCTCTAGTAAGCCATTATCTCAGAGAGCTTCAGTGAAATTTTGATTTTATTTGGAGGATATGAGACACACATATTTTAATGTGTATATTCTTCCTCTTGGTCTCTCAGGCATAGTAATAAACTCTTTAGCTGCTGAGATATTTAAAGGTGCTTTGTGCTCCTATTGGGGCTGTCAGTACACAATCAGTTTCCTTTGGTGTTACAGGCCATCTTTATCTTCTGACACCCGAGAAGAGGATTTGTGGTATTTATGAGGGCAAGAAGCCAAGGTCAGAGTGGAGGGATGTGTTTGGCCAAGTTATCTCTTTGTTCTCTTTTTCGTTCTTTCTCCTTTTTCTGAAGTTCAAGTTTGGGTATATTCACGTCCACTGAGTAGAGACAGAATTGGATTACTAAGAGAAGGTTAGATATGTTTAGTTGAAGAACTCTAATATTTTTTAGATACAATGAGAGTTATGAGTTATTTCTCATGCTCGCCAGTTTTTCTTAAGACCACTCTTAGAAACTGAATACAGAGCTGGAGGCCCACTAATCTTATCCTGTGTGCTGTTTCTTACATTATTACACACATGCGTTAATCTGACCCAGTATGCTGCTTCTTAGGTTTTTTGATATACATACAGCATGGAATTCACATTGTTCTTCTTTGTCATTACTATGATGACCTGGAAATGCAACTAAAAGAGAAAAACGTGTTAATCCAAAACTGGATCCATGGATGGCCGCATGGATTCTGGGACCACCTTGAGGTTGTATGCAAAAGTCTTGTATGTAGGCACATCTACACTTTTCTGGGGGAGGTCCACAGCCTTTGCTAGAATTTTAAATGCCCCAAAAGGGGGTGTCTGGGTGGCTCAGTTGGCTAAATGTCTGATTCTTGATCTCAGCTTAGGTCTTGACCTCAAGGTTGTTGAGTTCAAGCCCCACAATGGACTCCATGTTGGGCGTGGAGTCTACTTAAATGTCCCCCAAAGTTAAGAATCGTTGTAAACGAACCATATTGCTCTAACAGCCATACCAGGTTTTTCCTTATCAAATTTAGAATGAGAAATCACAGCCTATCTTTGCTTTAGTAAGTCTTGTTATACTAGGGAAAAAAAGAGACTAAGCTTATAATTAGTCTGCTACTTTCTGCCTAAATCATAGATCATATATTGAAGTCCAGTTTGTGATGTATTTTTTTCTTACAAAGTCTTTTTTTTTTTTTAAGATTTATTTATTTAAGAGGGACAAAGGGAGAGAAACCACGTGCACACATGTGCATGTATAGAGGTGGAGGAGCGGCAGAAGGAGAGGGAGAGAGAGCCCTAAGCAGACTCTGCACTGAGCACTGGGGAGGGAAGCACCGACATAGGCCCCAATGTGGGGCCTACGCAGGGTTCCTTCTCACAACCCTGAGATCATGACCTGAGCAGAAACCAAAAGTTGGACACTTAACTGACCGAGCCACCAGATGCCCCTCTTTAAAGTCTTTTGTAGGGCTTACATAGCATGCTCTCTTTTTCTCTGTTTCTTTCTGTTTCTTTCTCCCTCTCCTCCCACTCTTTCCTTACTTGTCCTTTGTCTCTCCCTCTGTGTAGCTAAAAAGAATGAGACCTACTGCATAAATTTGGCCCTAAAATTTCTTTATTGTTAATACCCTAAGTATTCAGGGATCCACACTACCCTCTTGATTTATCTAGAGAACTACATATAAGTGGTAGGTAAAAAGGGACAAGTTGAAGCATTATCCTTTGATGGAGTTTGTTTTTGGATACAGTGGAAGGACCTAGTGGTTAAGAGTTAGGCTAACTGTGGTGACTTAGTCTAGCAAACTCCACGTTGGGTCCAGATGGTAGGCACTAGGGATGCTTTTGCAAGAGCTTACACATACCTCACAATTGGACAAAGAACAAGACAGTGGGGACATTCTCTCTTGCACATATGTTATTCTATCCTTGAATAAATAGGGATGCAAAACTCTAATCTGCTGTTCCTAAGAGTAACCTAAGATATCACTCACATTTTGTGGCCCTGTTTTATCAGAATTACACTATTCTAGTATGTACAAGACTGAATGTTCTTTAAGTCAAATAACTGCATCTTTTATCTCAGTATTTTTAGAAACTAGCTGGATACAGGGCACATAGTAGGTATTCAAAACTGGTCAACTACATTTCTGAATCCTATGTGGTAGGAATTCACTTTTTCCCCTTGCTGATTGTGGTCTCTTTCTTCATTCCTGATTTTCAAGGCCATGGATCACAATGTTCTTTAAATCTCAGTTGTCCCTCCCCTTTCTCCAAAACTGGCATACTTAGAATTATGGATGACAATTTACCAAAGTGGTCCAATTAAAAATATTTCACAGTAAAATGCTGCGTGGCATTATGCACTCACATGTGGATAATTATCAAACCTGCTTGAGCTTTTAAAATAAAATCCTTTCAAATTTCTGAGAGACTAACCCAATAACAGTTTTCTTAATAATTCTGTCCTCCCTTCCAGTATCATATTCTGGTTGATTTGAAATTTTGTCTAATCAAGAACTTAATATTTAGTATGTTCAGCTATTTGCAAAATTATGGGCCATATTTGAAATACTGTCTGTAATTACTAACGGAACAATTGTAGATTTATCCTTGATTGGGTGTGCATGCTTATGGATAATTTTCCCATTTGTTATTTGAATAATTGTGCTTATAAAATAAAAGACACAACCACAGAAAGATCCAATCTAGTTTGATCATTGCAGAACTATTTGAAGAAAAAGAGATGGGCTGTGTGAGTCAATTATCGTAAAGAGAATGGAAAGTAAATGACTCTAGTGATTTCTTTTAGATTAGTAAAAGCAGTACAGAAAGCCTCCCAATTCCCCCTCTTCCTCCTTAACTAATTTTACGTTGGCTTTATTGCTAGCAAGTCCACAGGCATACACAACACCTCTTATCCATGCCCTGAAGGAATTAAAGCTGTTGACAATATTTGGAAGGAAATAGAGAACTTGAATCTCTTTTTGTGCTATATAGGCATGCAACTCAGTAAAATAAACCAGTTAATGAGGAATTAACTCAATTTAAGATAATGAAAAGTGCGTTGATATATCAAGTAAAGGTGTGCATGGAAAACACATTGAGCTTCCCCAAGGAGAGAGGCAGATATGTCACATTCAAATGAAATACCTGGTATGGTTTTTAATGTAGAATTACGAAAAGACACAAATAATTATCAACTCATCAACCGACCAACTCAAAAAATCAGATTATTTCAGCAATTCCTCAATAGTTTGTTTTATGATTATGATACACAAAGATTATCTCCCTTCACTTATCATGCTCTTAAATATCTATTTGTTTATATTCTAACCTGAGTGGCAAAAAGTAATTTGGTTTATGAGTTGGAGTGCCAGTGCCATCCACACAAAACTCAACTTTTCTGGAAAGATTATCAGTATTTGAGTCCTTGGGTTTTAAAATCTGGTTAATTAAAACATGGCTTCATGGATCTTGTAAAATAAAAAGCAATAATCCCGAACAAATTATAATTAAATATGACATTCAGTATCTTCATAGACAGATATCCTTCTGTTTTTTCTGGGTATGTGGCCTGGGACTGTAAGATGAAAATCTGGCAAATATTCTGCTCCTCTTTGGTTTGAAATTTATGGCAGAGTTGACCTATTTCCAGATATCCTTTATGGATATCAGATGCTAGTGTTGCTACTTGTCTTTGAGGTTTTGTTTTCTACCTGTAAATCAACTTGATCTTGAATTCTAGTTTCTTCTAATATTTGGCTATAAATCTCTAAACTTCCAATTTTCTACCACTTTTGACTTGGAATAACTAAGAAAAAAAATTTGCCCTTTCCCCAAAGCCCTACAAACTGAATGTGAACAATTTGATAAAAATATCAGAGAAATCCCCACAATAACTCATGTTTAGACAATCTTTGTACCTGTTACTATGTGGGCCACTCAGAAAATTTACCTGAACATTGATGAGATCATCAGAGACATTTAAACTGCAAAAGATGCTTCAACCTTTACATCTAGAAATCTTGACTGGCTGCTCTCTGGGCTCTGTAATTGGTTTACAATTTGCTCCAATCATTAACCAACATTTTTCTTTTGATTCCATAGAAATGCTTTATTAAATGCCTATTTCTTGCACAATATAGGCCTAACTTCAAAAGCTCAGGTACATCATCATCTCCTAAAATGAGACACAATGTTTTACTGAACCGACCCATTTTCGAGACTGACAGATCAATCAATGAAATAATGGAGCAATCTACAGCTCAGGTTTTATTATATGAAATTTCTACGGAAGTTTCACAGAAGGGAACTGATGGGGTTCAGAGCAGGCTGCCCCAGAATGTGCCACTTTAGCATTTGGATTATTTTGAGCTGAAGAGAATCAAGGCCAGGAAGTCTTAGGAAGAGCTTTTCATCTTCCCTCTTAAGTGCCTGAAAGAATTTAGGTAGAGGGCCTGGTCTAGGCAGAGAGCTATCACCAGAGATAGCTACAAAGAGTATGGACTAGGTGTGGTAAGCTGGGAGAGTTCAGCTTATTTATTCAAATTCCTCTCTGTGCCCAGCTGCTCTCTGTGTGGCATGACAAACATTTGTTTACCAAACATTTGCTCTTCCTGTCTTCCTGTGATTTATCTTCTTCCCTTTGATGTCCTAGATCCCTACTTTCTCCTCCTTAGCTCAGGGTGGCATATAAGCCTCAATTGCCTGACTTAAATTTGTTTTTCTTTTGTTGATCTGTCGTATGTCAGTTTAATTAACAGATCAGCCAAAACTACCTAAAAAGGTAGAGAAAAATTTTTTCCTTCCCTACATATGTAAAACATTTTTGTGAGCATAGAAAAAGGTGAGGAAATATAAATAATACATAGGTTAGTACTGGTTACCTCAGGGAGATGAAACTGGAGAATGCTGGGGGTAAATAATTACATTTTTTTATTCTTTATTGTATTTTTATTGTTATAGCTAGCTGTTTTGCTCTTAGAATAAAAAAATTGAGTAAATTGAGAAAGTAAAGGTTTACATAAATTTACAGTTCTTAAAGCTTTATTTATCATAGATCAGCAAAATTATCATGAAATTTGAGGACTATCATGGGCTTTTCATCTTTTTAATTATCCCTTTATTTCATAAAATAAAAAAGTATTTAAATATCAAGTGTGTAGGGAAGGCATAAAATCACTTTATGAAAAACCACATTATTATTTTGTACTTCTTATTGTTGATTGGTGAAATATGATCATAAACTCATTTTGTTTGTATCCTCTCTTTTTTGTTAATAAGGTTAATGTGTACTGACAGTGGATTCCAAGAAAAGTAATAAGTGTTATTTCTCTAAGACCAGAAATTAGAAAATTGTCTAAGAAATTAGAGGAAGAAATTAAATTACTTCCAACATACCATGTGCCATCATATGTCACAAATTTATCCTTCTCAGTCACATTACATATTAGATATCATCTAGAGGAACCTGCTCTTTCACAAACTGAGGTTAGGTCCAAATTGTTTGGAGAGCTCCAAAGGATTTCTGATAAACTGTAAAATAGTTCTAGTTATATACCTGGTTAGTCATCTTTAGAAACAAACAAAGTTGGACCATCTGTTAAAAGTTCTTCCTAGCCTGAAAGCATTCGGATGAATCAGTCAACATGTTGGCAGTCCTCGTAAGCCAAAAGTCTTTGGAATCCATTGAAGAAAATGAATAGGTGTCAGAAATCAGGACCAGATTCGGATCTTTATTATACCCTTACCTTCTGGTCTGATATCTTTTCTTGTGGATCTTTTGTTTTAGTGGATAATTTGGTGCACAGGTGCATTTTATTTACATGGTTGAGTTGTTTGGAGTAGGAAGGCTAAGAGAATTTGAAGGATGATTTCATTTTCATTTAAGAACAAAATAAAAGAACAAATATTTCTATTTGATATATAAGCTCAGTTTGCCTTCCCTGACATGTTATAAATAGCACTTTTTTTTTGGGGGGGTCTTGTTTTACTTTGTTTTTTGGTAAAGCATATATATTATTGTAAAAAGCAATAGAAGAAGCCAACAATAATAATAAAAAAAAAGAAAGAGAAAGAAAGAGCCATTGTAAAATTGTGTTGTAAGGAAAGAAATATAATCAGATCACTGAAGCATTGTTTATTTGGGACATAGGCTGGGATAGAGGTATAGCTTAGTTATACAGAACTTTCTGATATCCAAAATGTTGTTACAACAAGATTTTTACCTGACTAAAAGCAACACGAATGATTCCAAATGCTTCGAAGTATATTCAGTTAACTTTAATGAAAACAATGTATGAAGTATCTACCAATTCTCTCTGTGGCAAACACTGTAGCAACATAGAATGAACACTACATAGAAAGTATTCAAACAAAGGTCAAAAGCTTAAAGTCCTGTCACGGGATAGGTTGGCGTTAAGAAAGCTTTCATCACATTATTTTACTTTCTCAGGTATTATTCATTATAATAACTGGAAGTGCCCTCCACCAGAAGCTTGTGTAGATCCATAGACCTGTTGCCCTCCTTTCTTTTACTGCTTTGTGTTCCTCGCTCAGAGCCTCAGCAGCCTGTGGCTATGAGTATCATTACTAACAGCGCCTCAGAATATTTTATATTCAAAAGAATGATGAACTGCTTCCTGACAGCTAATGGTTAGACGTGTAGAGGTTTATGCCTCAGCTACTGGAAGCAGCATAGATGTCCCATTTTGGGGTTTAGGAGAATCCATCCTCCCTCCTCCCCAACCTCTCCCAGTTTTACCATTTAGATTCAGATATTTTGAGCACACTTGTCTTCATAAACTGTAGGAAGGTTAAAAAGCCTTATCTAAATATCACTTGAGAAAGTTTCCCATATAAAAAGATTTAAAGAAAATGATACTCAACCCTCCTCCTACTCCTCTCAGTTTCTAGGAAAGTTCTCCGGCATGGTTCCTTTTTACATGTTGGGTGGAAAAAATCTATATGATATGAATACATTTTTTATAAACTCATCATTCTTTCAAACTCAAGAGCACCACAAGTTCTTCATTGGAACTATTACAACATATTCTTCCTAAAAATCTTTAATGGCTACACTATACCATCAACACTTCTGTATGCAAGCAAGCCTTAGTTCATATTATAATGACCTGTGTTTGCATATTTGCATATAATAGTTTTCCAAGGCCTTGCAGGCAGCCCTTTTCTAATCAATAATAATGGCACAGTTTGTGTTTTCATAGCAAATTAAGGCTAAACAAACTTAACATAGAAGTTATTTCCATTGAAATCCAACCAACTGGAAAGAAATAAGAGGTCATGATGTATAGGGAAAAGAAATGAACTGTTCTTAATTGAGGATTCCTTTTTACATTTACTTTTATTTAGGGAAAAAACATTTTTCTTGGTTAGAAGCCTTCTTCACACGACCAGTCATTGTTTCTTTTAAAAAGTAAACAAGAAAGGATATATACATTTTAGTCAGAATACTGAATGTACAATGGTCACCGCTTTTAACTGGAAGAAAGACTTCAGAACTGGTGAGAATCAAAACTTGTTTTTCTCTTGGGCACTTGATAACCATCAAATTTTTAAAAAGTTAGCTGAATCTGGGGCACCTGGGTGGCTCAGTGCGTTAAAGCCTCTGCCTTCAGCTCAGGTTATGATCTTGGGGTCCTGGGATCGAGCCCTGCATTGGGCTCCCTGCTCAGCAGAGAACCTGCTTCTCTCTCTCTCTCTCTCTCTGCCTGCCTCTCTGCCTACTTGTGATCTCTCTGTCAAATAAATAAATAAAATCTTTAAAAAAAAAGTTAGCTGAATCTGATAATTAAATTAAAGGTATGTCATGCCCATATGTTGCAGTAGGGGGAAATGTCTATCACAAGTTATGTTCCTTGTAATATAATATATCAACCATGATCACCCATAGTATCTCACACACATGTAAACCTACAGAACTTCTGAAGGGTGATATTTTTTCCTTTTGATCTCTGAAGCAACTAAAAAATCCCAAAGTAGTCTTTCTTGCTATATTTGCCTTGTGGAAATTAGTTTTCTGCTTAAATATAAATGACTCATTGGATTGACGTGTAAGGACAGTTGCAAATTTACTTACTATTTTCTCCTCATGGTATGCAATCAAAACTCCAACATCTTAATCAAAGGAAAGTTTCACAATTGCAATTTAAATATATGATGCAACGATGCATTTGCCAGTCATTTTCCACCATTGTATATATAGAATTTAAATATGTCACATAATTCCACACACAAATACTTCTTTGCAGGTGGTGCCTTTTGATATTATTGCCATGTATGTTGGGCTAAGGTCTCTGATCAAGGAAACCATGTGGTTGTGTCATCTATATCAGTAGTTGTGACTCAAGATTCAAGGCAGTAAAGAGTTTTAAAGAGGAACCTGGCCCCTATCAGCTTTATTGTAGGATATGCAGTAACTCAGATCCACTCATCTTAGAGCTATAGCCCAAAGACATACTATCTACACACTTTGCACAGATATAGCAAGGCCAAAGGGAAACTGTGAAGTCTTGCAAATTTTTAAAAAACATTTTTATTTATTTATTTGACAGAGAGAGAGAGAGAGATCACAATTAGGCAAAGAGGCAGGTAGAAAGAGAGGGAGAAACAGGCTCCCTGCTGAGCAGAGAGCCTGATGCCGGGTTCCATCCCAGGACCTGAGCCCAAGGCAGAGGCTTTAACCCACTGGGCCACTCAGGTGCCCCTACTCTTCCAAATTTGAATGAGCTTTTCTCTTTGTTCTTTGTTGCTCTTCCCTCAGGTGGCATATATATATATATATATATATATTTTTTTTTTTTTTTTTTTTTTTTTTTTTCCTTTCCCTTTCCAGCACCTAAATTTATCATCTCTGAATTTTAGGCTTTCCTGTTTTATAAAAAATCCAATCTGGGCAAAAATGTTACAGACCGAATACTTATGCCCTCCCAGAATTCATATGCTGAAAGCTAATATGCCATGTGGTGGTAGCTGGAAGTGGGACCTGGATGAGGTGATTAGGTCATAAGGGTGGAATCCTCACGAATGGGATTAGTGTCATCACAGAAGAGACCCCAGAGAGTTCCCTGGCCTCTTTAGGCATGTGTGGACGCCTAAAAGATAGTCGTCTCTGAAACAGAAAGGAGCTCTCACCAGGTACTGAATCCGCTTTTGGACTTCTCAGCCTCCAGACCGTGAGAAATAAACTATTGTTTATAAGCCATCCTTTACTGTATTTTTATTATAGCAGCCCAAATGGACTAAGACAATACTCATTCCATTAGTCACATTTGTAGGATTTTTTTTTTCCATACGAAGTCAGGAAGGTTTCAGTCCCTGTATATATTTTACCTCTCTTACTGGTGTTTGAAGGAAGGGTTGGGTTCTATTCATCTTTGTATTCGTCTAGTACTCAATTCATTCTCGCTGTTATAGACCCATCCTACAATGCCTATCACGTACTCCACAAGTGTGAAATGAATGTGTGTAAGGAGCCCAACTTCAGTGAAAGCATTTTAACCACTGTAACGTAAGGCAGTAGAAGAATCACAATAATGATTAAAAGAGTGAATAGTTGTGCATACTAGGGCAAAGGAAACAGCAGTCCTTGGTATGTTGGGTCTAGGATACTGTTGAGTAATCACTCTATGTTTAGAGGTTAAGAATCAGAGCTTTCTTTTAAGGTTTGAATGTTGGGATGTATGATGGTGCTGCTGATACGGATGAAGACTTAATTTTCACATCATATTAGAAAATACAGCCAAAGGTGAAAATGTTCCCCAAATAGGTCAAATGAGGGGAGAATAACACCAATTCAAAAAACCCTTGATTTTCTTGTATAAAATAATGCTAATTTCAATCACATATGTGATGAATTCCTTATTATTTATGCCTAAGCCCCTTGTCAGCCAGCAGGTATTATGTGTATGTTAAGTATTTGACAGATTTGATTTGTTTGATTAAAAAATACTGAAGTCAGGGGGCGCCTGGGTGGCTCAGTGGGTTATAGCCTCTGCCTTCGGCTCAGGTCATGATCTCAGGGTCCTGGGATCGAGCCCCGCATCGGGCTCTCTGCTGGGAGGAGAGCCTGCTTCCCCTTCTCTCTCTGCCTGCCTCTCTGCCTGCTTGAGATCTTTCTCTCTCTGTCAAATAAATAAATAAAATCTTTAAAAAAAAAATACTGAAGTCAGTCATCTGGCTTCATGTTTGGGAGCATTTAAACTATGAAAGAGTACAAATACAGGAAATATTCTAGATGTTGGGAATAGAGCAGGAACAGAGCAGACTCAATTTCTCCCTTGTTTGGAACTTACACCTATCACTACTGATAACTCTTCCTCTTGAAAAAAAATTTGTCCCTCTTTAAAATATCAAAAACACATGTGCAATTTTTCTTTGTTTGAGGTTGATTAGGGTGATTGATCCAATTCTGGTGGAAATATGGATGAGGGATGACATTAACCAATATCCAGGCCAATTATCTTTCTTAGTTCTAAACAAGCTTAAGCATGACTATTAGCAAAATCCTCCAGAATGTGTTTTACTGCTTAAGAGTAAACCCAGGTAATATAAGCCGACATAAATCTGTCCACTACTGAAAATCAGCCACAAGGCAAACACATACCAAACGAACATAAATTAAGAGCAAAATCTTTCTACCTATCAAGTCAGCTATAGACTCAAATGAGGGGCAGTTCCATAAGAGCAGAGAAAATTTGATATATGTGTTTATCAACACGTTCCACATCTGTTATGAGTAAAAATAATCTGTTTCTAATAACGTATGCTCAAATTATTTACTGTTTTTGATAGCAGCCTACCCCATTTTAAAAAAATGGCCTTTGTATATCAGAAATGAACAGTCTTCTCAGAATTAGCAGTGAGAATGCATGGAAATGAACTCCATTCCTAAGCATATCTGGCCCAGTAAAAAATCACTCTCTTGCCAGATGGCAGTAGCTGCTTATTTCTCCTACATGACAAACTCCCAGAAAACACACTGGTCCCTCCCCGCCCCCTCCCTGGTGCATTCTCTGTTTAAAGAGCTAGTTCCCTCTGCCTTTTTGGCAAAAAGTTTTCTTGGGATGTGAGTTTGCTGCATTTGCATGTGTGGCCCAAAGGCCTCGTACAGTCTCAGCTGGATAGGTCCCTTGGAAAGGGAAATAGCTAACATATCACATTTTATGATGAGGCTGCCAGATTGTTGTTCCTCTATATGCCCCTCCTAGGTGTTCTGCACGAGAGACTCCCTAGGGTGGATGGGAGAGATAAATGAGGTGTTGAGGGGAATAATAATTTTGCACAAGGTGAAAGGATAGAGGAAAAGTGAAAAACATCCCCGCTTAGCCACAGGATAAGTCATATTAATTAGTCTGCATATGACACCACTCTACAAGTGGAAATGAAATTTATGAAAAGAGAACTGTAAAATGGATACACCTCATAGATAAATATCACTTGAATGCTACACTTCACAGCTTTTCCACATTGTATAAAATTACTTCATTATTCATGACCTTATTAAAACACATTATAGATACACTTGGATATGAATTCTAAATACTTAATCTCAGTATGCTCTGTATATTTAAAAATTTAATAAAAGATCCACTCCTACCATTTCAGATTTAGACATGTGCTTTACAGTGACAAATTATGAAAGGAAATAGTTTTCTATGGTTCATTTGGTTAAATACCTATGAGTCAAGTCTAGTCCACAGTAATGTAAAGAGGCAGTGATGTGCATAATCTAAAAAGCATGAATACACATTTGCCTCTAGAATATACCCTTAAGTACTTCCTGCATGTTCACCTCCTGAATTTTGTTTGGCTTAGCATATTAATAAAATTTGTATTTATAAATATACCCCAACTGATGAACAGGAAAGCCAGACCATGAAAAGAGATACATGTTAGTATGGAACGACATTTAGTGTTAAATACGCGATACAGATAATCTATAAGCAGATACAGAGAGTTGATAAAATATTAAAAGTTCTCCTTTATTAACAAAAGCATGAACTAAATATAATTTTAAAGATAGAAAACCAGAAAAGTTTCTGGTGTTGAGCATGTGCAATTAAGGCATAGCCTTACTTCTTTAATCTTGCTTTGTATAATTTGATTGATGAGATTAGATTGACATAGATACAAGATAACCTCAATTATAATTGTAGGCAAATAATAATGCGTATGTTTTCTGCTTTTTGTAAGTAGGATGTACATAATTATTCACACTAAAGAGGCAAATTTGTCTTTCCCTTTTCCTTTCTCTCAACCCGCCATTAGTTGTTTTTTTAATATTGTGGTTAAAAAATAACATAACATTTACCATCTTAATCATTTTTTAAAAAGATTTTATTTATTTATTTGACAGAGGGAGAGAAATCACAAGTAGGCAGAGAGGCAGGCAGAGGGAGAGGGGGAAGCAGGCTCCCCACCGAACAGAGAGTCCAATGTGGGGCTGGATCCCAGGACCCTGAGATCATGACCTGAACCGAAGGCAGAGACTTTAACCCACTGAGCCACTCAGGCGCCCCTATCTTAATCATTTTTAAGTGTACAGTTCAGTAGTGTTGTCTCCACTAGTTTATAAAGGTGTTTTAATAAATGCTGCTAGGGGGGCACCTGGGTGGCTCAGTGGGTTAAGCCTCTGCCTTGGGCTCAGGTCATGATCTCAGGGTCCTGGGATCGAGCCCCGTATCGGGGGTCTCTGCTCAGCAGGGAGCCTGCTTCCCCCTCTCTCTCTGCCTGCCTCTCTGCCTACTTGGGATCTCTCTCTCTCTCTGTCAAATAAATAAATTAAAATCTTTTAGATAGATAAATAAATAAATAAATAAATAAATAAATAAATAAATAAATACTGCTAGGTCATAATTTAGAATCTAGTGTAAAATTGACTTTGTGTATATAAATTTTTCTAGAAATATGTGAGCACAAGAGTTTACTGCAAAGCTCAATGTTCCTTTAAGAAATATATCTGGCTATTAATATATTCCCCTTAAAAATTTGTATATAAACAATTTTGCTAACAGACTAAAGTTATATTTCTTTAAGATGTGCCTATATCAGCATTGTTTCTCTTGTATGATGAAAGGAGTAATCACTATAGTATAATAATTATCTTTTTTTTCCAAAGAGTAATTAGGAATGCAACCCTGAATAAGTAATGGTGTGTAAATTACGGCTGGTGTCCCAAGGATCCAGTAGCTCACACATTCTTCTTTTCCAAAGTTTTTTCTTTTATTATTATGCCTCATTTATGCTATCCAATATAGGATTCATCCCTTTTTTATAGCTGATGCTGCTTGTTTTGGAGTAAAGTAATTGAAGTTTATTGACTTCCTGGGGGAAAAAGTAATTTAAAGATTTTAAAAAATATTCTTCCTCTAGAAAAAATTCAAACTTTCTTCTACATACATATAAAAATGGATTAAATAGTATAACTCTTGTGAATGTGCCGAAAAACTTTCCAACATGACAGATATTACAAATATGGTTGGGAAGACATTCTGTGTTTTAGGTACTTCTTTTGTTAACTTATGGACTGCGTTTTTTAAAAATGGGGAAATATATGGGACACACAATGTTATATTAGTTTCAGGTGTACAACATAGTGATTCATCAGTTCTATACACTATGCTATGCTCACCACAATTAAGTGTAGCTAATTGTCGTGTAGCACATCTGTCGTGTAGGAAGTGTAGC
>CM053614.1:24013167-24035023 GCA_028646535.1 Procyon lotor
ATATATGTGAAATCAAGGGCGTTTGTCTTTTTCTCTCTAACTTATTTCACTTAGCATAATACCATTGGACATTTTGGTTGCTTCCATATCTTAACTATTGTAAATAATGCTGCAGTAACACAGGGATGCATATATCTTTTCAAATTAGAGCTTTCATTTTCTTGAGAGTAAATATTCAGAAGTGGAATTACTGGGGTTTACGGTATTTCTATTTTAAATTTTTTGAGGAAACTATCTATGCTGTTTTCCAAAGTGTTTGCACCAATCTACATTCCCACCAACAGTGCACAAGGGTTTGCTTTTATCCACATCCACAGCAATACTTATCTCTTGCCTTTTTGATACTAGCCATTCCAACAAGTGTAAGGTGGTAGGTATCTCACTGTGGTTTTGATTTGCATTTCCCAGAGGATTAGTGACGTTGAGCATCTTTTTGTGTGTCTGTTGGCTCATTTAATACATTTTGAATAGATGATAGATACACATAATATGTTAAAAAAGAACAAAAGTGTATGTAATAGTAAGTGAGTATTTCTATTTTATCTCCTTCCCTGGGAGCTCTTGTGACTATTTTTTGTGTATCCTTTTATAACCATATGTCTACATCTTTCTGCACTAATGATTTTATACTACACTTACTATAGTCAACTTTGCAGTTTTGATTATTATATCAGTATATACTGTGATGTCTCATTCTTTTTAGCTGTTGAATTGTATTTCATTGTATATGTAACTCTTTGAATATACCTTACATACAATATCTGAAATTTATCTAATAATTCAATAACCCAGTCCCCTACTTTGTTGAACATTTGTGTGGTTTCTAATCTTTTGCTACTATAACCACTACTATAGATATCCTTATACATATGTTACTTCACAAATGACCAATATATATGCAGAATACACTCCTAGAGTTAGTGTTGTTGAGTCAAAGATTCTCTGAATTATACAACATGATTGCTATTTCCAAATCACTCTCCATATAAACTGTATCATTTAACGTGCCAACCAGCAATGGAAGTAAGTGTCTAATCCTCCTCACATTTACTGACAGAGTGTTTCATGTTGGAAGTACAGTATCTCCAGTCAAAACCTGCTTAATTAAATATGGATATGATATTTCACACTCTGTAAAAGAATTTCTTTCTCATTGAAAATATAAAATATCTTGAATTCTTGGAGTTACTCTAGGATTTGAAGAAACAATCAAGCACAACTTGCTACTGAAACCAGCTAAAGAATCATATGAGAGATTTCAACCACTCCTGCCTTCTCTGTAATAAAACAATACAACTTAATGGAAAAGGGCATTAAAATAATTGCTAATAATAAACATTTTTTCATCACTACCCACATAGGAAGTACTGAAGAAAGAACCTGGAACTGCGCATGGTCTAAGTACACTAGAGCCACATTTTAAAGTTGGGTAGACAGAATGTATACAGAAGCAAAAATTTTTAAAGTCTATTGCTTGTTAACTTTCCCCAAGCAAAGTTATTGACTTCCTCTCTTGCATTCCCATAATGTTGCACTTATATGCCACACCTTCTCACATATCTGTTGACTTCTGAGCGACCCTTCTGGACTGAGATATTGAAGTCAGGAACTTGAATTTTTGTGTATCCTCAATGATTTGCAAAACACTGGCTACATAGCAGGTGTATAAATATTGTTTGTCTGATGAATACATGGATGCCAAGCAACATCTTTTTTTGTCCTTCCAATAAACCCATGATATAAATAATATTATTGTTTTAGATGAGCTAATTGGCATCTATAAAGAATAGCTTCTTCTATGTTGCATATTAGGTAGCTGTGATGGCAAAATTCATGTCTTAAGATTTTCTGATACTAAACTCAGACTTTGGATGAAAGGAGAGACACAGTCTGTTAGGGAAGAAATGAATTAATGAAGGCATCTCTCAGGCTCAGTTTAGATCACTGAGTGGCCCATTATTCACATTTTGCAAATTCATTGAGATTTGGTCTCAAATCTTTCTTCTAATGAGCTTTGACTATTCCACTATATCCATTGGGGATTCTTTCCTATGAAGGAGGATTGTAAGCATGTGAGTTTCTTCAGCCATCTCTGTTCTTGTTGTCATCAAAAATGTATCCTCTATATACTAACAGTTTTCCTGCTAATCACCAAGAGAGAGAAGATGGGGATAAACAATGTAATAAGATGAGGAAATTACAGAGGATCTGAAAAGCTTAACAGTCATTTTTCTTTTATGGTATCCAGATATCTCAGTTTCTTTTTTTCTCCAAACTCAACCCATTCCAGGTTTCCTCTCTCCAGCAGAAAGAACCAAAATTATAGTTGAGATGGACAATGGTTTTGAAGTTGTGAGACTTCCAAATGCCAAACTTAACCTAGTTCATAGAACCACAGAGAGAAAATTCATCACCTTTTACTGCAATTGTAATCCAATTAAGATCATTTTCAGGGCCGCCTGGGTGGTACAGTCCATTAAGTGGCCAACTCTTGGTTTCGGCTCAGGTTGTGATCCCAGGGTCATGATCCAAGGTCTTGGTCTCAGGGTCATGAGATCAAGCCCCGTGTTGGCTTCTGTGCTCAGCACAGTCTGCTTAAGACTCTTCCCCCTCTCCTTTGACTCTCCCCCATCCCATGCTTTTTTTCTCTCTCAAATAAATAGATCTTAAAAAAAAAGGGGGGGGATCATTTTCAGAAATCTCCATAGTTCTCAAGGGCCATGCTCCTAGACTGCACAAGGAAACCTGAGCCTCTGATTAGTTATCTTTTATCACTACTGTCACAGTCTTTAAATTGTAAGTTAATAATGGATCCCTCCATTGTTTTTTAGTTTTGTATTTAGTCACTGAGGAATATGGACAGCTGAAGTCAAGAAGTATGAAGGCATCTAGAGCAGAATCACATTGACTTTCTACCCTTTTAGTTCCTTTTTTCTACTCTGACCTATCTCTCATTATATTGCATTATCTGTGATAGAAGGGCTTTTGGATAATTTGGGGGTAGGGAGGCAATTTCCCTTACACTAAAATTAACGGATTTCCACTAGCTTTGATAAGCTGGATTAAAGCATATTATTCACCAAAAACAGGTAGAATCATTAGTATATTGATAAAGTTAGAAATATGCAAGGAGTTCATTGGGGACCAAATGTTTTCCTTTTGGGAAGACTTAAACAAAGATACTTATTTTAAGGTGGAGGAAAATGTGCTCTGAATAATTGATTATTTTAAAGTGATTTATGAACTCAAATTTAAAATTTAGAAAAATGAAACAGGATACTGATGAGAAGCAGAATGATGTAAATTTATCACTCATTAATTCAACATGAACTTTTTAAATACCTACAAGGTGCCCAGGAGTTTGGTGGAGATATAGCAGTAATCAAACCAGACAAAAATTCCTGTCATCTTGGGATGTATTTTCGTCCTGGATGAAAGAAGATCTAAGCTAGGAATTAGGTTAACTGGATCCTAATCATAACTTCAAGACAGACTCACCATTTGAATTTAAGCAAATCACTTCACCTATGTCTAACCTAATTTTCAAACCTGAGGTTTATTCTACTTGTCTCACTGATTGTTGTATAAAAATAGAGAGTGAATGTGAAAGTACCATATAAAGCCTATCAAGTTGTACCAAAGTAACAGAATGATACTTATTTTGTATTATTCATTATAGCTCTGTACATCATAGCACTATGAGATATTTGCATCAAGTATTGATTCTGAATTCTTACTTAAGTTAGCAATCCAATTTGAACAAACTATCTAGTACAGTGACCATCAAAACAACCAAGAAGCCAGATCTACTATGAAATGCACTGGCATTCCATTTCCCCCATAAAACTGTGATGTGGCTAGGTGAAGTAGACCAGATTATCAGTTGGAAGAAATCTTGAATAATTTCTGTAGTCAAAGAAAAAATTTAAAAATATTTATGACCTCTAAAAATTCCAGTGGTTTTTATCATTCTTCTTAAAATTCATACTCAGTATATGAAATCTTAGGTGTAGTTCTGGTATTCCATTTTTCTTTATTTGATTTTTATGAACTCATAAACATGAGACTTAATTCAATCTAAGTCCAATGTTGATTAATTTCTTTTACTCCTCAATGAAATATCTTTGTCCTTTGGAGAAAAGATAGTTTATTAGGTCCTTCTCTCCCTCTGTGTGTGTGTGTGTGTGTGTGTGTGTGTGTGTGTGTGTGTGTGTGTTTGTGTGTGTGTCTCACTGTCTCTCTCTCCTCCTGCTCCCTATTCTCATTTACTTAAAGTAGACATTATTGAAATATTTCATTATTTATCCATGGAATATGATTGATTTACTTATCTTAGAAGATTTTTTCCTTCTCTGTAATGAATTTCAATTTTTGACTATCTCCACATTACAAAAAATGCTATAGAATTAAAAAAATCCTATCAGTGCTAATGTGCATTTCTTAGATAATAGTATAGACCTACATAAAAAAAAACCCATAAGACTACATATCTTGATTATAACTGGGAAAGAAAGTGCTATTTTGAATTCTAGTCCATAATTCTGCCACGAATTACTTATATGTACCTGAGAGAGTCCCTTAACAATGGTAGGCTCACTTTCCTAAACATTTAAATGAGGGATTAGGATTAGTCTGTCTTTAGAATCTTTACTTCCTGTGTCAATGAATCTATGAAACTACTTCCTTTTACAATAGGTGCATTTCAATTCGCTAAGCAAAACCTTCATTAATGTGACTAGATGGCTTATGAATTTTTAATTACATTAATGCCCTTAATAAAAATTGACTTCTGAGAAATTAAAATAGAGTTTACAGTGACTTTGTAGTATTGCTAAGCGATATAAGTTGTTATAAGAAACAAAGTAACCATTTGTAAGAAATGCTATTCCAGTTGGAATACATGGGTAAGTTATGTTTTGGGGTGGCTGTATATACAGTACACATGGAAGTGTAATTCTTCAGGGTTTTCAAGTCTCGTGATCTACATGGATTTCTGTTATTTTAAAAAGATTAAGGAAATTTTTAAATTTGAAATTCAAAATCAACCAAAGTTAATCGACACATATGGAGGCACAGAGCTAGCACAGTGGTCCAGCGTCCAGCTCCACTCCTCTAGTATTTAGCTGTCCCTTCTATTTTCAAAGTTTGTGAAACAGTCCTATCTGTTTGTGTCTGCTCGTCTTTGCTGCTGTGCCTTACCTGCTCCTTTTGGGATCCCTCTTCTTTCTCTCTACGACTGAGGTCTTCCTTTTTACCTCCTTGTCTCTCTTCTCACTCTCTTCTTCTCTATTTTGATGTCCTTATATTAACATATATTTCTTCATTTTACTCTCTTTCTTCCACTTGCTACTCTGAATTTACTTTTCATTTCCATTTCCATGGCACCCTTGAGTTGAGCCTATTTTCCTACTATTATCTTTTTAAATTATTTCTTTTTTTTTGAGCTGCACCGTATAAACTCATTCATTCCATCTGTCATTATCATTATGCTTACTTATTCACTCCTTTAACCAAACACTTACTGGGTCTCTGTTTTGTGCCATTAAGCTCTTTTTTAAAATTATTTTTTATGTTATGTTAGTCACCATACAGTACGTTGTTAGTTTTTGATGTAGTGTTCCAAGATTCACTGTTTACGTATAACACCCAGTGCTCCATGCAATACCTGCCCTCCTTAATACCCACCACCAGGCCAATCCATCTCCTGACGCTTTCCCCTCTAAAACCCTCAGTTTGTTTCTCATAGTTCACAGTCTTTCATGGTTTGTCTCCCTCTCCGATTCCCCTCCTTCTTTTTTCTTTTCCTTCTCTGAACATCCTCCATGCTATTTTTTATGCCTCTCTCCATAGACTAAATATTAGAGAACAGAACAAGTATTTAGAAGGGAAGAAAAGGAGATTTTAAAAAATTATATCCTTCATTATAAGTATGAGACAATTCCTCCACTTAATAAAAAATAAAAAGTGACTGCCACTGCTAATACTACAACTGAATATTCAAACAAACAAACAAATATTCAAACTTGGCTTCTATAAGCAAGGCAATATGCTTGTATGCACTTATATAAAAAAACACACAAAAGAACTGTATCCTTAACTATGTGTATAGCTAAGTGTATAACTATACCATATATGTGGGAATAAAAATCTGTGTGTTCTAATCAATGTCATTGCTAAATTTAGTAAAAGTTCTGAGTATATTTCCATGTTAAATGAGTATAACACTATAAATACCATATAGTATACACACACACACACACACACGTAGACAAACACAAATGTTAAAACTGATGAAGACTTAGAACAAAATGAATCTGGTAAATATTTAATAAAGAAGGTTAACACCAATATACTAAACAGCAATTAGACATGAATGGTAAGCTAGTCATGTAAATGAAAATGATTAGGTTTTTCTTCCACACCCAAATCTGTCAACAATTCTTGCCTTCTTAACCTGAAACAAAGAGACCCTTATTTTCAATGTGGTAACAAGCTAATGAATTACTTTCCTAAAAAAAAATTAATGTGTTTGTAAAGGAAAAGAGGAATATGAGAAGAATTTTGGAGTATAGGATACACAGAGGACAAACAGTTTTAACAGCCACAAAATAAAAATAATGGCATGTAGTCAGCGGGTGATTGTGAAATGAGAGTAGAGACAGGGCATGTCCATGGTAATATATGCCCCACCTTTCCTAAAAGCCATGGTTTAACTCTTTCAAGGTATTATCCTCATACCTCAAGCCAGCCACAGAGAGCCAGGTTCAAGGGCAGTCAGGCAGCCTGGAGCTGGTACAGTGAAAGCAAAGTCTATGCCCTGAAGGTTGATATGATGTTAACGTACGGCAAATGATGATCACAAGTCTTTGCTTTCAGAAATATCTGGTCAATGAGGAGAGTACACAAGAGTAGACCTAAAATCAGAAAAACCTTAAATCACACTGGAAACCAAGTTCAAGACCTAGTAGTAGAGCTAGAAGTATAGAGATTATTATTTCAGGATGTGTCAGATGAAATAAATACTCTCAATCTAATATTTTCAGTGAACACTTTATCATTTAGGCTGTTTCTTAAAACTCTGTGTATCTGAGACATGGAACTGAAAGTTTAAGAAAAAAAATGGCTCTTTGAGTTGTCTTTCCATAAGATCAAATACACTCGAGTAAATAAAATCAAAAGGAAATGTCTGAAAACCAAAGTGAGGCTTGTATTTTGTTAGCAGAGAATGTACTTTTCTTATCGTTGTCTCTTTATTAACGAAATAGCCCTAATTCAGTATTGAATCTCTTTGCTGAGATGAAAACAAAATTATTTAATTCTTTTCACAGTGGTAAGATATCTATAAATTCCCCAGCATTTTGTTTAAAATACCTTTTAAAACTAAGCTCTAGGGTTTTTTCTTCCCTGCTCCCCATAAAGTGAAAGCTATATGGCTATTCATATAATCTTGGAATAGGAATGTTTTTCACTGCATGTTGGTTTGGGCAGATATAAAGAAGGTTGGTGAGAGACCAACCTTATAAAGAAGGTTGGTGAGAGATCTGACTGCATACAAAACAAAGGCACATATGAGAGCTGAGACAACAAACCACAATGAACAAAACTGAAAGACTGTATCTAATTTTAGATAAGCAACAATCCACAAAAATCACTGACAGAGAAAAATTTTTTTCAATGTCTTTGGGCACGATTACATCTAAGAGTAGAACAAGTCAGCTGCGGGAAAGGGAAAAGAAGGAGCCATCATTGTGGAAGGAGACGAATAGGCAGGAGTCAGGCCACCAAGAGATCAAGGATGCCAAGGCTGTTGTGGGGTGAATGCTCTTCAAGTTTCTTCTCATTGCTCATTCAGAAGGAGGGGGTCACTTACTGGCCTGTGTTAAATGTGTCATGTATGGCTGCAGGAAGAAAACCTTGGGTCAGAGTGTTATAGGGAAATGTCTGGATTGCTAAGTAATTCCTGCAGATCTGCTCTTAATTTTCTAGTGTCACCTTTTAACGCTTCTGAAGTGAAGTGATCCTGTGGTTCAGATCTGCCCAGAGCTACATACCCCCTGGTGGTGATGCTTACACGATGGTGTCCATTTTCTCATCTTACTAAATGTGAAGGCTTCCAATTCTCCCTGAGAGAGAAAATGGAACTTGACAAGCGTCTACTGAGTTCGAGTTCATGGCTTTATACAAATGAATGTTAGGATATCTGGCCATTAGACACATAATCCTATAGTAGCAGGCCATTCATCGTGTGGTCATCCATTGGCTCTGTGAGCCCGTGTTAACGTGCCATTTATCACGTGCCCAGCTGATAGGCAGACTTTTATAGCAGTGGGGCCCAGGGCTACAGTTCTGTTCAATCTCTTCATTTAGTTGTGAGGACCGGCACTACTTCTAAACGTGTATCTGTTTTACTAACCCAATTTCCTGAGTCATTTAACGACCTATAACAAATGCCCTCCTAAATGGGGATCACGGCAGTGGGCACAAAGAAAGATTAAAGGCAGCCATAGAACATATACAAAGCTTGCAGAGAGGCAGAACTTCACAGAAAAAAAACCCAAACCAGCACCATATTAAAAATAGAATATCTACTCACTGTCTAGCACGGTTCAGATACCGTGAACGACCATCAATACAAACATGGTGAAAAGAGAGCCTGATTCTAGCCTAGTTGTGTAGACAGGACCAAATTCCAATTAGAAAACAAAACCACGTGAGGTTAGAAGAATTACTGACAAAGGTTATTTCAACTCTAGAATATATTAGAAGAAGGGGTAAATGCTATACACACACACACACACACACAATTTCTGTAGAAGGCCTTGCTCTTCTAAAGATTTATTTTAATTTGAAACAATTCTTTTAATTTAAAACAATCTGATTTAGAAGAAAACAAGCCAGTAGGACCTGGCTTCTGATAGTGGCAAGTGTTTGCCAATAAACAGAAACTAAACCTATCATGAAATTATTAAGTGGATTTTTTTTTTTTTTTAAAGATTTTTATTTATTTGATAGAAACACAGCGAGAGAGGGAACACAAGCAGAGGGAATGGTAGCGGGAGAAGCAGGCTTCCCGCAGAGCGGAGAGCCCGATGCGGGGCTCGATCCCAGGCCCCTGGGATCTGACCTGGGCCGAAGGCAGCCGCCCAACGACTGAGCCACCCAGGCGCCCCTATTAAGTGGATTTTTGTGATGTGCACATCCTAGCTTTGTGCAAAAGACAAACATTTTCTGTCCACAAGGAACATTTAATCCAGTTGAGACAAAAACGGATGCTGTCATCGTGACCAGAAATAAAATCTTTGCTAATGATTTCTTTGCTTTGATATATTTTATGCTAACATTATTTAGTATGATAGAAATTAAATATGGCCATTTCCTGGTACTTGCTCTCTTCTAGAGGTTTGGAAATTGATTTTTAAATCATTTATCTGAGCAGTTTCCTTGGTAGAGTTAACAGGTCTATCATTTATAGTATTTACTTTTCTAGAATCGTCAGATTTTATTTGATAATATTGTCTGGCTAGAATCTTTGGGCCTCAGAAATGGAACTAAATTCAAGTATGTGACTAATATATATTTTCCAGTAGACTTGAAAACAGGAATGTCCCCGAAATGGATGGCTCTCCCAAAGAGAATGATTATCTGACACTCCTATATTTTCTATTTCTTTATGGAATATTCTGAAATTCCTGTCCTAGTCTTTAAATAATACCCTAAATTCTCAAATGTGTTAAGTTGTGTCCCTACAGAGATTTCATTCAGTTTCTTGAGAACCAGGGTATGTTAATCTTTGGCCATATCTCACTTGAAACACATACATGCTTTCACCAAAGTTCATTTTGACATGGTTTTTGGTGAGCTAGTGTGAAGAAATGTGTCTAGATGTCTTATAGTTTTCCTGATAATATGCCTTAAAAATAGCTAATAATAATAGAACATATAAAGCTAATAACATTATATTAAAAGCTATACAATTGTTTTCCTGTAAATATCAAGCCAATTTTTGGGAAAAAAAAAAAAGGTATTGTCATCTTTATTTGCCAGTCTTTCAAGCATAAATGGTCTGTAAAAGGACTGTGGCTTCCAAAATGTTAAGATGATTTCCCCAAAGCCCGAAATACTGTTGAGTCATTTATTTTCCTAAAACCCCTCATAGAAATGTAAAGTGAAACACTATATAGTTTGAGATACAAATATCTATAACTTTGATCAAATCATTTGCACTTTGGGCACAGAGCATGCTTTTACGATTGAGTCTTATATTCCTAAGTTAACGGTTTTGAGAAATGTATGGAAGTTTCAATATTGTATGATAAAGTTAACTTCATAAATTAGAATATTTCTTTTTTTAAAAAAATATTTATTTATTTATTTATTTGACAGAGAGAGAGAGAGAGAGAGATCACAAGTAGGCAGAGAGGCAGATAGAGATGGGGGTGAAGCAGGCTCCCCGCTGAGCAGAGAGCCCAATGTGGGGCTCGATCCCAGGACCCTGAGACCACAACCTGAGCCGAAGGCAGAGGCTTTAACCCACTGAGCCACCCAGGTGCCCCTAGAATATTTATTCTATGTTGACATTCAGCAACTGCAGCCTATCATAAGAAGCCTACTTTAAAATTTTATTCTTATTATGTTAATGTCACTCGCAAGATTAAAACTGCATTTCTCATGGCTAATATTCTTATGTCCTGACTTAAGCACAAAAAGATATTTATATGTGGAATAAAGAATGGCTTCAGAAGATAGCACCTTACTCTGTCAGAGATTCCACTGGATGCTGTTCTGAATTTGTCATTCATTGAATTAGCAAACTTTTTTTTTTTCATGTTTACTATGTGCATAGCTAGGGACAGGTGCACCTGAAAGAACTTTCGTAATTAATTTTATAGAAGAACATGCTCTGGAGCCTGGAGAGCACCATACAATAGACGTTATTAGTATTGTAGTGATGGGAATTTTGTTAGAGAAATTCCGATACATGTAGTGGAAAAAAGTATGTGGTCTGGTACCATGCAACATGATTAAGAAGTCCTCATTATTTTGTTTTTTGATGTGTAATTGCCTTAAGAATCAGTTTTTTTCAATCTACAATGTCTACTTCATAGAGACATAGTTAGATTTAAATAGGCAAAGTATGTGAAAATGTTTTGTAAACTCTGAGGTAAAGTTTATAAGTGTTCATTATCGTGATAAAACATAGTTCTTGCCTTAAAGGAGTGGAATATCTACCACAAGAGAAAAACGCCTCTTAAAGTACACTGAAACCTCTTTATTTCTCCTTAAAGTACTTCATTACATCTATGTAGTATATTTTACAGAATAAGAAATGTATATAAAAGACTTATAAGCAAAATAAAATATGTAGTAAAAATTTGTAACTTTACAAATTACATTACATGTAATGTAAGTAACATTTTCTTACGTGAAAGGGCAGGTCTGGATGTGGATTTCTCTTTGAGGGCAAGATCGTTATCTTTGATCCTGAGATGTATTTGTGATATAAATAGGGAAAAGATTTAAAAAATCTAGCAATAGTCAGCTCTCATAAGGATATAGAGAAAACGAGGCACCTTACAAAGAGAATCCCAACAGCAAGCATCCAGCAATATTTTAATTATATTCTGATTCAATAGTATTTTTGTTATATGAACTTAAGGCAGGTATCAAAATCCCAGCAACCATGAGGTCAAGGGTTCTTATCTTGTCAGGAAATGACAATGGCTGGTGTTTCAGGCTACCTGTTAGTAGGTAGATATGAGAGTGCTGTGCTATTCTCTTTCTTTTTCATTATCTTTTATCTTTATGTTCCATAACACAGAACACTGGTTACTATTCCCAGGAAATTTTTATGATTGGATTTTTCAGTATCAAATGTGGAAACAAAAGAGAAACTGCTCAGAAAAGTTTTAATAAGATTCTCACTCTACAAGGAATATCCAATTGAGTGATGTAATAATGACATTAATAGTGTCTTATTTCATTTCATGTCATTGCATGGATATTAAGCAGAGACACTTTGAAGTTTTATCCATCAGCGCATTGCATCTGGGGGGCATTTCTCTTGGGGTGCCCACGCAGAAGTCCAATTAAAGTCAGTGGGAGTCAGGTACCCAAAGGAAAAGAGAGGAAGGCACTTGGAGAAAATGTCCATTATCAATGTGATTTACACAAGGTCATGGATTATTTTGGTCTCTAAAAGCGTGCCAGTGGTGGGGAAGGCTTGGCTGGAAATCTTCTTGCCTGCCTATCTCCAGGGACTTTGCAGGGCCCAAGGCCTTTTTGAGTAGCCATTCCAGAAAGACTATCTCATTTCATTTTCCCCATGTGTTCTTAGGTTCAACATTACAGGATTAGCTGGGGGCTGCCAAAATGACAGTCCTTGAATGAGCTGATGCCAGATCGACACAAAGTCTAGGTAATTGGAACTGCTGGGTTAACTGAGCAGCTGGCTTAAGCGAAGCCCTGAGGACTTCAATCAGATTCCGTTTTAATTCTCTGGATAATTAGACAGCCCACGCTGTCTGCAGAAATAGCATTCCTCAGCTATCTCTCTTTCCCTTGTCTTCCTTCTCTAATCCTACTATGAGAAATGTATCTCATGTAGCAAAAAATGCAAATCATGCCACCACCCTGGTCCTCAGCTAGATCTCTCCAATGGCTGAATGATCGCTTTCTGAACAAGGAACCAAATGAAGGATTTACACCACGAGCTATTAGTAATAACCAAATTCATAAAACAACTAACATAAAACTTTTCCTCTTATGAGACATTTTTGAAGAATTTGCGTTATAACTGTAGGCTGTTCTCAACGGAAATACACATTTACGCAAATATAAATCATTTAAATATATGGAACTAGACAACGTTGATAAACAAGATTTACAATGCCTCTTACGTTTATGATGTATTTTTATGCAACACAACCATTTAATGAAAGGGTTCAAAAAGCCTATTGACATTTACTTTTCTTCTTCCCATGTATTTATTAAGGCCGAATATAACATTCACATTAACATCAAACACACGTAAAATATGAAATTGCTGGAGAGGAATGATGACATATTTTAGTACTTTGATGGCGGTGCCAACATTTCATTTAGGATATTTATATGTGTCATCTAAAAAGGACAATAAATTTCAGTGAAGGCTCAATATATTACAAGACTTTTCATCAACACACGCCACAGGGTAGGCTAAAACCACAGAGGGAAAGAAGAAATACTGCTGAATAATCAATCTTTGAAAGCATTCAATGTTATTAAAAAAGCTACATTTAAACTATCCATAAGTCTAAAAAATGAACGTGTTGGAAGTAGTACGATGCGTACGTGTGGATATGAGAACTGTATGGAGCAGCTACCTTTCTAGTTTTCAGTATTGGGACTGGTAACACAAATATTTTTTTTAAATACGATGGGGTATGAGTGATGCTAAGGCTTGGACAACAACCCCATCCCTAGGGATGGAAAAATCTCTTAGTGTGAAGTGTCTGTTAGTTTCCAGCAACGGCACTTGCTAGCTGGCACAGAATTATTCCCCACACTACCCAAACACGTACCAGAACAAAGCAGGCAAACTTTCCAATTTTAAGAACGGAAGAGTTGGATTGGATACATTCATTACTTGTATCTGCTGCTTACATTTCCTGTATTCTGAATTTGCGCTGACTTAGTGTCTAATATCTCAGCATGACAGACAAGTACTGACATGAATCTATAAAAAACCACTCTGCCCATGCTGTGGTAGATGACCAACGGCAATGGCAAGAATGGGAGAAATATGGCTTTTCTCCCCAGGGGTGGAGTCACACCGATTCCTGCTAGACCTGGGAGTATCATATTTTAAAGTGAAGGGGCAGTGGCCCACGGTTGTATCCCTCACATCTTTTGGAAGGAATCATTTTACTCACTATGAAAAGACCAGTCTTACTGTTTCTTAAGTTTTGTTCCCCGGTACTTAAAAATGTATCATATTGAAAAGAGAAGTTCCCCAAAATCCTACAGTGAAAGAAAAGACCTCCTGATTCTGTTCTCTTCCGGAGTTACTCTTTTTCACTTGCATTTGCTCTGTGAATAGAGTCAGAAAAATTGATAGAATTTTCTGTCTTTCGATGCCAAGAACATCTCTTCCCCGTGATCTCTCCGACGCTATCGAAGTTGTTGTATTAGCTCCTCCAGGCTTTATTCAGTAACACCAAGGTGCGTGTGTCTGCTAGCATTTCAAGTTCTCTCAAGTATAGATATGAAGCACCAAAGGAAAACCATTCTCAAATTCATTCTTGAAAAATGGGCTGAAAACCACTCTTAACAGAATATCACTGAAGAGGAACCTGGCAAAGTAACAATCTGTATATTTTTGTTTTTCACTTTCATAAGCCTCTCTTCTCTCTCTCTCTCCCTACACACACACACACACACACACACACACACACACACATTTATACAAATCACAAGTCCTGTCTCCCAGTGATGGGTATGATTTTAAATAATTGGTACTATCTAACACATTTAATGGTCTCTTTCATTTCTATACAAGCCCAAAGCATGTACGGTGCACCTGCTGGGTGCAAACACACTTTTGATTTCCAGAGAGAACTTTCCATTGTGAAGTAGAGGGAGGTATGTAAGGCTTCTCAGTATGAGAGCACTATTTACAAATAGGACCTTTTATTCTCAAAATCTTAAAAAGGAAATTATTTGTCATCAAACTGAGAACCACACGTATATCATCTCTACTCCTCTCCTAGGGGGTAATATCATATTCTATCCACGGGACTCTTTTAGGATCCACATGAAATTTAACCCTCGAGAGAATAAACTTAAATACCTAGTTTTTAATTAGGGAGGGTATCGATATCCTTCCCCGAATGTTAGGGAAAATTATCCCTTTTGCAACTTAGTTTTCTGTGATATCTCTTTTGGTCCTGGCCATCCCTAGAGGTGTACTTAGGGGCTCTTTTAAACTGGTGATATTGAATAGGTCTGTCCTTCAGTCAGTTTGTGGTTCAATGTGCCCTACAGATGTCAAATCTCTTGAAGAGTGTTAGTCATGGAATGTGTGTCCTGAAGATATCTTACAACTCTCCATTACTTTGTATTGGGCTTAAACAATAAAATGAGAAAGAGAACAGCTCAGCATGTAGGAAATAGCTTCTTTAGCAACACACATCTAAGAAATTCTGAAGGAGGACCTTAATGCTAAATTTACCTGCCAAACTTTTTACTCTGACCTTGACTTGACCGCAGCCACTTTATTTCTCCTCTACTATGTAAGCCAATATAATCTACTATCTCAATTTTAATGCATTTTTCAGGTTTATCATTACTGTTTCCCGTATCAGATGTGTTTGCATTTTTAAAGAATGGTTATCTTCCAGGGTTTGCTTCTTTATACTTTATTTTTAGCTTTGAGGGAGACATTCCACTGGATCTTCATTTTCAAACTCTCGGCAAAAGCTACGCAGGAGCTAATCTCTTCGAACTAGGTCCTAGAACTCTGTGATGGCTATCATGTTCTTCAGAATATTGATAGGGAAAAAGACACTTCAAGCACTTCAATCATCCTAAGAAATTTGAAGAATATATTTCCCAACTCCGACTTGGTAAAAATCTACCAAGATGGGTTTCTTTTTCACCTAAACAGTGATGAAGTCAAGTTAAACTACTTATCCACATACAAAATAAGCACTGGGAATGGCGTGAGCAATTGTGGCCTTAGGTTAATGCTTATATCAGAAGTGGACAGAAGGGGATCTTTTCTGTGTTTGTATAGCGTTGTTGATGCTCAACCAAAGTATTACCCTACAGTTGCTTTTTATTTCCCAAGTGGATAATCGCCTTGAAACAGGCAAGAAATGCAAACACTTTAAAGAAAAAAAAATTGAAAAAGAATAGTACTCTCCCAATCCATCATCTATTTTTGAGTCTGGTTACAATCCTATGCCTTCACAGGACAGGTATTGTTATAATCCACATATTTTGGACTTAAAGAAGTTTTGGATTTATCCGGCAAGTCAGAAACAGAGGATGAACTTGGTCTTCAGACTTAATGCCTGCACTCTTTTTACTATGTTCACCAATTTATTTAATTCGACTTTTCTTTAGAAGTCGAACTGAAAAAAAAAAGCTAGATTCCAGGTTATAGAGACTCAAATCGAGATCTCCTGAGACTCAAAGTGAAGCAAACACTTATTGGCACTTACTACGTGTTCGGAACTGTGATGTAACTATGAATCAGAATTAGTTACTCACTTAGTCTAGACTGTATGTCCCTCAAGGGCAGACAGCACTTCTTACTCATCTTTGGCTCGGAGAGTGTAGTGCTGGCATGGAATGATACACAAGGATTGCCTGTTGAATGATTTACATGGTGGACCTTGAGTCTGGATGAATTACCTTCTCTCTCTGCTTGTTTACATAATGGAGCCACAAAGGCGGAATTTGTATGTGCCAGGCTTCTTGCTTCGAGCTCTGCAAGTCCCTAACTGTAGAGTTTCTGCTGGTTGATCTAGCAGAGGGTGTGTAGGCATAGTACAGAAGAACCGAGCTGTGATACACTTGGTGAGCTATAGATGGAGAAGCTGCCAATTTAGGGATCGTGCAAAAACTCTTCTGCCTCTACATGTTTTTTTTTTTTTTAAACCTAAATGACATTCTTAATAGTTTACTTCACAGATCTTCACAGCCAGCTCCCCGGTGCATGCTTTCATGCCACTAAGACATTTTGTTAAGACTCATCTAGTTATATTATTATATGGGCAAAACTTCAGATATGAAGGGAACTCCATTTCTTCATAGTGAAAAAAAAATGCAGCTTCCCTGGGTAAGAAGGAGAATATTGGCAAACACAGTAAAAATCCTAGTTAATCACAAATTTTAACCACTATCTAGTTGACATGTGCCTGCTGTGCTAATTGCTTCATTACTTAATTATGCAAAAAATAATAACATCCCCGGCAAACATAGTCCATGAAGCATTATTAAAATACAAAGAAACATGCTCTAGACTCTTTAGTGCAAACATAAATATTTTATAATAAGGAAGAGTGCTTATTATATAACAGTAATAAGAATTTGCAGCTCACTTAAGTTCTTCCTTTCAGTAAACCCAAAATACTCTTATGTACATGACTTCTGCTGTCTGCGATTGTAATTTTGGATCTTGCTCTGACTCCAACCTCACAAAGTAAGATTTTTTTTTAGGACATTGTTATGTATCTCTTCTCTAACATACAATTTCTGATCACTATGTATTTGTTAAATAAATGAATAAATCAATAAGTGCATCAGTCAGTGAACAAATAAACTGATCAATCAAGAGAATAGCTGTGGAATTAGAGATGAGGCCCAGGAAGCCCCTAGACACAGGACAGTAGCTTCTGGAGCAGCAAGGCCATGGCCACAGCTGTGTTTCAGAATTTAGCAATAGTGTCCTTGGTCCTGGGATTGATTTAAAAAAAATACATATCCCTAAACAGGCAAATTAATATTGTCATTTGAAGTCTTCCTATTCCATTGTTTTTCTACTTTCCCGCCCTCAAGCTCAAAAACATTATTTTGTCCCTGCAATTATCCTTACTGTATACAGCTCTTAAATTTGGATGGTTTAAAAATTCAAAGGTACACTTGAAGGTCAAATATTTGCAACTGGTGAGGGCATTCCAAAGAAAGGTTTTATGACCCTGAATATAATTTTTTAGAAAAGGATTATCACATATCATGAAAGATGGAGGTATCCCTAGAATAAATATATGTGCTCCAGGGAGTTTGTTGGTAAGGAAGTAACAAACGTTAATCTGATGGTGTTGTATTTTCAATCTTTCACATTTTAGCAAACAAATCTCAGATGTTTCCATATAACTACTCATATTTGTGCAGTTCTTACAATGCTCTCATGATTTTACTGGGTCTCCAAGTAGAGAAAAGGAAGTAACGTATTGTCCCTGCTCTCGAACTTTATACGAAACACTAATGCACTTGACGAGTTGCAGTAGAACCCACAGCCAATGCTCGGTCCTGCCAAAAGGTCTCAAGATGAAATAGACTGATTACTGTCCCAGTCAACTGAATGGTTAGGACTGTTATTTTACTCATTCCTTTACCTGTTACATCAGACAACTGTTGAACATCTCTGTATGTATGATGACCTGCTCTAGACTCTAGGGTTACAGCTGTGAATAAGCCAGACAAGCTGATAAAATAAGAAGCTGAAGTGTCATGACTGTTTCTCAGAAGAAAGGTGAAAGGTATGAGAGTCTTACTAACGGGGAGAGGTGTGGGGAGCTCTAACTTGGTGAGAGGAATTGGGAAAGGCCTTGCTACGGAAATGTTGTCAACAAGTAGGTTTTGAGGATCAGCAGGAATCACCCAAGTGAAGAAGGGGTAACAATATTCCAGAAAACAGGAGCAGCATAATGTGGCTGAGACGAAAGGAAGAGGTGGTAGGAGGTGGTTCTGCAGCAGCTCCAAAATTGCCGACGTCTAGTCCCAGAAAGTAGGAGAGTAGCCTGAGGTAAGGATGGATTAGGGGGCTGGCAGAGTCGGGGGGGGGGGGCCGCGTTTCATCATGACTTTGGACGTTACCTTAAGGCTAATGAGAAGCGATTATAGGATTTTAGACTGGAAGGTACCGTAATCACTTTTGTACTTTTAAATTTTTATTTTGGCCGCAAAGTAGAAAATAGAAAGGTGGTGGGCAAGAGAAAACGTGAGGGGTCTCTTAGGAGTTACTGCAAGTGCCGGGGACGGAGGAGGGGGAGAGATGACAGTGGCAGCAGCTATGCTGAGAAATGGGGGGCTTTGCAAGCTATCTGGGTTACAATCTGCAGACTTGTTTATGGCCAGGATGTGGCAGGTGAGTGGAGGGAGGTCACAAGTATGACACTCAGGTTTCTGCATCGAATACAATATGCATTGGTACAACCGAGCATTGTAGTACCAATTCCTGTGCTAGGGAACATGGTGAAGGGAGGAGTTAGTGTTGGTTTTATTCAATATGATATGTGTTTGAAGCATATGCATAGAGATGAAAGGAAGCAGTCTTTGGAGTTGTTACAATAAGACCATCCATCCTTGGATCGAATTTTAGTATGTTCACAGCATCTTTTCTCACAACTACAAATAAAATATTAATGTTAAGAAGCTATTATATTAAGTATTATTATTCAGTTAATATTTATTGCTTGTCGAATAGCCCCA
This sequence comes from Procyon lotor, assembly GCA_028646535.1. NCBI lineage: Eukaryota > Metazoa > Chordata > Mammalia > Carnivora > Procyonidae > Procyon > Procyon lotor. Next base: position 24,032,365 of record CM053614.1, read on the forward strand.
TTTTATGAATAAAGCAACCGAAGTTCAGAGAATGGAAAAGTATTTTTTGTTCAGGCTTGGAATACAAACCTAGACTCTGTAGCTTCAAATTTTATAGACTATGCATAAGATCAATATTACACTGTCTAAAATGAAAAGATTTTACAAAAGTCAAGGATCATGGTGATATTAGGTAGAACTTAGAAAGCTGACTTTATCTTTATAACCACATTTTTCATGCATGTAACAAAATTTGTTATCCTTACACTCAAATAGATTCAAAATACTTGCAAGATGCTCAGATTTGAAATCCTTGCTATTCTATCCAATTTAAAATGGACATGGATTATCTAAATGACATAAGGTCAGGCTTATATGTTTACTTAATCATAATGCAAATGCTGCCATTTTGTAAGAACCTAGAAATCTTTCTCATTTTGTACCATGTGATGAATTCAGAGAAGCAAAACTGTTGAGAACATGGGCTTTGAAAATGAATTCTCTCGAGTTCTAATGTTGGGTCCACAGTTTGCAAATAATTTTGATAAAGCACCTAAAGTTTTTAAAGTCCATTTTCCTTATCTATAAATGGGAAAGAATAACACTCATGAATTACTATTTTTTTTTTTTTTAGGGAGAACCAAATGAAATAATCTTGATAAACATGTGCTTAAGTTTGGTTCTCATTACAGTCTAGATGGGTCAGTATTGCCATAGGAAATAGCATATCTTTTTCTCCCAAATGTATTGCTCTTTTTTGGTAATCCATCAAATGCCAGCATTAGGCTTAGTTTCTCTCTAATTCCATTGTACATTCAGGTAGTGCCTCAATATCGTGGTCCACATTTGAAAAGTGATTTTCTCTGCATTGATAAATGGCTATTCCAAATGGACTAATCTCTTTGGACCAACCTGCCAATTTTGCCCTAATGGAAACTTGATAACCAGTAGCACTGTTCTTTAAACAGTTCCAGTGAAGCCACAGCCAGTTACAAATGCAACAGTGAACAAATAGGCAATTAATTTAAAATGTAAGACAGACATCCTTAACTCTGCCTCCTCTCAGTTCCTCTTTCCTCTGAGAAGGAAAATAGATGTTTCTCTCAATACTTGAAATGTGTCTCTCAAATATTGACAATAAATTGGGGCGCCTGAGTGGCTCAGTAGGTTAAAGCCTCTGCCTTCCACTCAGGTCATGATCTCAGTGTCCTAAGATCGAGCCCCGCATCGGGCTCTCTGCTCATCCGGGAGCCTGCTTCCCCTTCTCTCTCTGCCTGCCTCTCTGCCTACTTGTGATCTCTCTCTCTCTCTCTGCCAAATAAATAAAATCTTAAAAAAAGACAATAAATCAGGGTTTTATTTGTGTGATTTACCATGGGTAATAAAGCCTACACTGTGCTGTTCCCAACAGCACACTACCAACGATGGTGTGACTGATGGTAAGAACGGCTGCAGGTTGTTAGGTCTCTCCTTACTCCAAGATGGGAGATCCCACCCTAATCTAGATTCTTGGTGTCTCTTTGCAAATAGGCTGTAGAGAGCCAGGTAGATGTCAGCCTATGTGACGCAGATTAGTCCCAAGTTCCAAAGTTACTTCTAAATGTAGCAGAGCAGGGTATCAACCCCAGCTCTTCACCATGCGACCTGGGGACAGGCTGCCTCACCTCTCCACACCCATTTCCTTACCTGTGAAAAAGCAAACACTTTCTGATGTTTTAAGGATTTAGTGGGTTAATCTATGTAGCATGTGTATTATTTAGTACAAATCATGGTTATTTAGCAAAATCACGTGAATAAAATAAAACAAACAGTGTGGGAAATCCTGATCAAGTATATGTTTTCTTGCCTTGTAATGAAAAAGACAGACTGCCATACGTCAGTAGCAAAAGGTATATTCCGAATGTTTTTCTCACGTGTCAAAAACGATTCCAGGGAGAGGGGCACCTGGGTGGCTCAGTGGGTTAAAGCTTCTACCTTTGGCTCAGGTCATGATCTCGGGGTCCTGGGATCTAGTCCCACATCGGGGTCTCTGCTCGGCAGGGAGCCTGCTTCTCCCTCTCTCTCTGCCTCCCTCTCTGCCTACTTGTGAGATCTCTCTCGGTCAATTAAATACATAAAATCTTTAAAAATAATAATAATAGTAATTTCAGGGACAGCCCTTCTCTTGTTCTGTATGTTCTGTACTGCACTTTTCCAAAGAAAGTAGTAACTGTCATTTACTGGTGGTTGTCTCTGGCTTTAAAAATTCTTTTCCTTTAACTACTTTCAATTTCTTAGATGCAAGGTGTATACAAATGCAAGACAAAATTATTTATTTTCTGGAAGTAGGCCCTTGTTTTCCACTGTTCAGCATGTGTACATATTTACTGCTGAAATTACATCCTAATGATAGCAAATTGCAGAATTATGAGATATTCTGTACCTTTTTTTTTAGAAATAGAAAATTGAGAGACTTTAATAGCAGATGCTGTATTATGAATACAATGTACTGGAATTGCTCTTCTCTAATCATATAGAAACCATGTTATGGGCCAACAGACACATGAAAAAGTGCTCCGCATCACTCGGCATCAGAGAAATACAGATCAAAACCACAGTGAGATACCACCTCACACCAGTCAGAATGGCTAAAATGAACAAGACAGGAAATGACAGATGTTGGCGAGGATGCGGAGAAAGG
>CM053614.1:24035523-24078077 GCA_028646535.1 Procyon lotor
TATATATACAATGGAATACTATGCAGCCACCAAGAGAAACAAAATCTGGCCATTTGCAACGATGTGGATGGAACTGGAGGGTATTATGCTAAGCGAAATAAGTCAGTTAGAGAAAGACAATTATCACATGATCTCTCGATATGAAGAATTTGAGAGGCAAGGTGGGAGTTTGGGGGGTGTAGGGGAGAGAAATGAAACAGGAAGGGATGGGGAGGGAGACAAACCATAAGAGACTCCTAGACTCACGAAACGAACTAAGGGTGGCTGGGAGACGGGGGGTAAGGATAGTGTGGCTGGGTTGTGGACATTGGGGAGGGTATGTGCTATGGTAAGTGCTGTGAAATGTGTAAGCCTGACGATTCACAGACATGTACCCTGGGGCAAATAAGACCTTATATGTTAATAAAAATTTTAAAAAAAGTGTGATGTGTGGGCCTCCCACATTATAATGAAAACAACTTGCAAATTGCCTCTCTACAAACAGTTTGATGCTGAGCATTGCAAGAAAACTAGTTTACTGTCTTTTTTTTTTTTTTTAAAGATTTTATTTATTTGACAGAGAGAAACACAGAGAGAGAGGGAACACAAGCAGAGGGAATGGTAGCGGGAGAAGCAGGCTTCCTGCTGAGCAGGGAGCCCGATGCGGGGCTTGATCCCAGGACTCTGGGATCATGACCAGAGCCGAAGGCAGATGCTCAACGACTGAGCCACTCAGGCGCCCCTAGTTTACTGTCTTTTGAGAACTTTCCCCTAATGAAAGAAATGCCAAGACTGTATGCTCACATTCTTTATCTTCCTGACATGTCAGTGCTGGGACTTCTGTCCTTTGGTGTATTCATCCGACTCTCAAATTTACACTTCTCCCTAAACTCCAGACTTGTATATACAACTGCCTACTTAACATTTTCGTTTAGATACTTGATTGGCATCTCAAATTTCATATGATTAAAACCAAATTTAATTTTCATCCATATGTTCCAACACAATTCCATTGTTTTGATTGTTGCTTCTAGAACCTTGAGAATCATCCTTTACTCCTCTCTCAGATGTACTACAGCCCATCCAACAGAATTCAGGTATATCCAGAATCTTGTCTAGTCTAACCATGTCAACTGTCTTTCCAGTTTAAGCTAATATGGCTCTCACCTCTACTACCTCAATAGCCTTCTGACTTACAGACTTCCACCTTGACCCGTTACACTCCATTCATCATTCAGCAGGTAGAGTAATTCATCTAACATATAAGTGTGCTTAGTTAATTTCCACCTCACTAAACACAAAATCAGAAGTTTTTTGCATGGCTTATGAGGTCTACCTCATTTGCTTTACGTCGTTTCCTTCAACCCAATTCATCCTGTTTTCCTTGCTTACACTCGACTAACCAACTGAAACTTCTTTCTTTCTTTTTTTTTTTTTTAAAGATTTTATTTATTTGACAGAGAGAAACATAGCGAGAGAGTACAGCGAGAGAGGGAACACAAGCAGAGGGAATGGTAGCGGGAGAAGCAGGCTTCCTGCTGAGCAGCGAGCCCGATGCGGGGCTCGACCCCAGGACTCTGGGATCATGACCTGAGCTGAAGGCAGGCGCCCAACGACTGAGCCACCCAGGTGCCCCTGAAACTTCTTTCTGATACTCATACAGGTTGAGTAGTTTCTTGCCTCATGGACCCTTAAACTTATTTCTTCTGCTTTGAAAATTCTTTTCACAAGATATGCACATGCTTCTTTCTTTAGTTTACTTCAACCATTTCTGAAGTGACACCTTAGCCAGCTCTTCCTTGAGCTCCTGTATAACTTACTTCCTTACCCTGCCCATTTTTCTTAATAGCTTCATCGTATTATTCATCACATACTTATTGTCTCCTTCTCTGACTAGAACATAAGTCCCTGAGTTCTGGAACTTTCTTTTTTCATTGTGGTTTGTTTCATCAGCACATTATAACAGCGCACAGCACAAAGTAGGAACACAATACAAATTTATTGAATTAATTCAGAAGAGCTGCATGAAGTGATGCTGTGGAGTATATGGTAAATATGGATTTAATTATAGAAGGTTCCTGGAGTGCCATCCATTTATAGAGTGGCTGGAACTGGGCACTTGGGCTGAAAGAATATTTTTCTTCTATAGCCTCTAGAATTCCTAGGCATACAAGGGAAAGAATATTTTCCCCCTAGAGGCAAGGTTAGTTCTGATTTCATTAATGTATTTTTATTTATGAAAGTTACATGCCAAGGGAAATGACATTTTAGTTCCTTCAATTACAGATCTGCAGGTTTACTTCATCTCAAAATCTGACTTATTCACCTGAAGACGATCATTAAAATTAAAATTACCTCAGAGGAGATTTCCTGTGAGGACAGTCACAGTTAGTTGGCAGCATCATAGTGAACATTGCCTCAGTGTCTAGTAATGTACATATTCCTTTGATTTTTGGACTGTGGAAAGTTTACAGTGCTTTGCTCACTCTATGTTTGACGCAGTAACTACAACAGGAGTACCTAGGCTCCGCCTCTAAGGTGACTTTATCGTTCAGAAATAGCATAGATTTTTGGTTTGCAGATTTGTTAAGTTTTACCCCTTTAGCTTTTTCATCCTTATTCTCAAATTATGAAAGGAAACAATCTAAACCGTTATCGTAATTATTCGGAGTCTTCATTTACTTCTTTATAATGAATCAGTGTCTTACAGTCTGGTTTTTCTCCTTTCTTTCCTTCTTTTTTTTTCCTAAAGATTTTATTTATTTATTTGACAGAGAAAGAGAGAGAGAGAGAGAGAGAGAGAGAGAGAGAGATCACAAGCAGGCAGAGAGTCAGGCAGAGAGAGAGGGGGAAGCAAGCTCCCCACTGAGCAGAGAGCCCGATGAGGGGCTCGATCCCAAGACCCTGAGAGCATGACCTGAGCCGAAGGCAGAAGCTTTAACCCACTGAGCCACCCAGGGGCCCCATATTGTATGTAATCTATTATTAATGCATCAGCACAGTGCCTATATACAATTCTACAAGCATGAAAATCTTTGACTAAATTATGTGGGTACTACTGCAATCTTCCCACTTTAAACTGTGGAATAATCTAAAACATCATTTTAATTTAATAGAAGGGGTTAACTCACCAAGATGATTATACATTTGACTACTAGACAGACATTGACAAGTGAATCGAATCAAAGTACAGTTCTTTTAGAACTGAAATAAACTAGAGAGAGTAACATTTAATAGGAACTTCACTTTTCAAAATAGGTATTTATTTGAAAAGTTGACATAAATAATCACTATGGATTATATTGTAGCCTTTTAAATCAAATTTCTCTTTCCTAAAGTAAATAAAATTTCTTATTGATCCAGTTTCATTTTTATTTTATTTTTTTAAGAAAGGGAGTTGGGGGGAGGGGCAGAAAGAGAAAAAGAGAGAGAATCCTTAGCAGGCTCCATGCCCAGTGTGGAGCCCAATGTGGGGCTTGATCTCACAATGCTGAGATCATGACCTGAGTTGAAATCAAGAGTTAGATGCTTAACTGAGCCACCCAGTCATCCCTTATTTACCCATTTTTAAACAGTTATACTGCAAGTAGGATGCTATTATGTGTTCATCTGTCTTTCTCTTCAGCTAGACGAAATTCCCTTTAAGGTTAGGAACTGTCTTCTCTGTGTTACCATGATAAGCACAGCGCTGGACACACTGCAGATGCTTAATAAGGGTTTGTAGAAAAAGTGAATTCAATTCCAATTCCATCTAGGTGCCTGCTGTACTGAGTGCTTACCTGAAGTTATATTGGAATATAATAGCCTTGTGGTGTATGATGAAAATCGTACTGTGCACAAATGGGAGTCAATGTTGACCAGCTCTAGATAAAATATAACCCAAGCTCAATGACTGAAACTTTGCCTACTATCACAGAGCTGTAAGGGAACACAGGGATCATGAGAAAACAAGCATGATGTTTTCTTCAGGAGTTTCTTTGTAGTGATATATTTCTTTAGCGTATTACAGTTCTCAAAGCATCTTTACTGTGGATTTCATTTGAACTTCCAAACAACATTATGAGTTACACAGGACAGAAACCAAAATCTCTCTTTTAAAAAACAGGAAGAAAAATCTTACAAACAGAAAAGGAGTGATTTGCCCAAGAAAATCAGCTTTTAAATCTTGAATACAGTTGTATCTCACTGTACAGTGCAGGCTTTTGTAACATTTACTTTCAAGTAAGCTCCAGTATTCCAGAAGAGACTGGTACCATTAATTATGGACTGATTTAAGCATGTACCATATATTTTTGTTACCCTTGGTGGAATCAAATAGTGTTCATTGATGATGGACTTCTACTACAACCAGCCATCCATGTACTCTATGCAAAACTCATTAACCTCAGGAATCACCCTGGTTCGTACCACCTCACTATGATTACTCTTTTAACTCACATTTCCTTAAAAATATATACACATGGATAACTGGCATTTACTTTTATGAATCCTTGTTATGTCTCAAAATGATTATATGGTACTTCAAAGAAGAGGCCATGCCCTTTCTTTTATGTGTTCTCCACTATAGGGGGTGATAACAAAATGGGTTTTCAATAAATTTTTTATTATATATATACAATATTAACTTACTCTTCTTAGAGTCAAGTTTTCTCTGCAGAAACAAATTTTGATCAGCCAAATTTATAAACTATTTATTTATGAAGCAGTAAAACAGAAAATGCACGAAAAGTAAATGATTAAATATTAATACAGACCACACATTCTTAATAGTGATATTAAATTTAAAATAAAAGCTATAAGAGTATAAACATTGTTAAAATAATTGAAAATAAGTTCTTGTTTTAGATTGTAAAATGTTGCAAAATTTAGAGCAACCTCAATCTTACCTACATATTTAAAGTTACATTCTCCCAAAGCAATTTTTTGGGAAAGATTTTTATTTACTTATTTGACAGAGAGAGACACAGGGAGAAAGGGAACACAAGCAGGGGGAGTGGGAGAGGGAGAAGTCTCCCTCTCCGCCAGTAGGGAGCCAGATGTGGAACTTGATCCTAGGACCCTGGGATCACGACCTGAGCCAAAGGCAGATGCTTAACAACTTAACAGAGCCACCCAGGCACAATCCCCAAAGCAATTTTATAAAGATAATTTAAAAGTTCTCTTTTTCCAATTTGCAAAGGTAGGACAAAATATTAGTGATATTATCATAATTAGTGATAGTAAACTGTAAAACTGGCATCACCAATGAATCCTTAAGTTTTTGCCTGATATCGTGATTCCCTCAACTTTCTCCTAAGAAAGTTATTCTCGTGAATTTTTCAGTCAGATTTCGCAGTTCGAAAAACTTACATATGCTTCTGAATATGCTTTGTTACAATAATCTTTGAATTTTTTCATGATTTCTATTGAGTCTTCCACAAGTAAAATAAATTTTTCTACCTCATATATAGTACGAATTAATTGGCCCTCGCCTTAGCACTTTTCTTTTGGAATTAAATGAATTACTTTATCTCAGTTTTATTTTTTTATTTTTTATTTTATTTTTTTTAAAGATTTTATTTATTTATTTGACAGAGAGATTGAGAGAGAGAGAGATCACAAGTAGGCAGAGAGGCAGGCAGAGAGAGGGGGGAAGCAGGCTCCCTGCTGAGCAGAGAGCCCGATGTGGGGCTCGATCCCAGGACCCTGAGATCCATGACCTGAGCCAAAGACAGAGGCTTAACCCTCTGAGACACCCAGGTGCCCCTTTATCTCAGTTTTAAAAAGGGAGGGGAAAGAAGACATCAACTGAAATATTGACATTGTATATGGAGCACTGAAATATAAGTATGAAACCTGTAATAAAGTTCTAAAATATATTCCTATTTTACATTTGAATTACAGTTAAAATTATGTGATGGTACATAATATTTTTGCAAAGCCTAGAGAAAAATCCAGAGATGTGAAAATTGGAATGGAGACTGCATGCAATGTCTTAAATGAGATCATTACATTTTTCTGCTAATGGCAGTTGCCTTGCCTTGCTATTTTACTATTTTTTTTTCTTCTGCCAATTACTTACTCTGCTTCATTGGTTCTAAGTAATACAATACACTAAATCACTTGATCTTAGACATCACTTATGAGGGCTACTCTTGGGTTAATTTTATGGCAGCTGTATACTATAGTTAGATGTTAATACCATACAAGATGGGCTAAGTCTCATTCTGATCCCCCCCGGAAATGAATCACATAATAGGCAAAATTGCAATTAGATGCTTTCAGATATACATTAGTGAGTGATTTTCTCAGCTGTGAACCTCATAAATTTGATCAAAACTTGTGTTGATTCTTTTACAATAAAATAAAAATTGCTTTCCAAAAACATGACTGTTGACTCCTTCTATCATTAAATATATTATTAGACAATGTCATATTCTATTTTTATATTTTAATCTTTTGGAGAAAATATTGGATTGGCTTACTTCTCTCCTCATAGGTTATTAATACTTTCATGCATTAACTGTTTAATAGCAATGTTATTTAATATGGCAAAATAATGACAATATGTACTAGATGCAAGTCTCCCAATAGAATGCAAGAAGTTATTTCTGTGTTGTTTTTTTTTTTTTTTCTTTCTGGTGGTAAAGTTGTTGGAGATCTCAGAAGTCTGGAGATGCTCAAATTCAGGAAAGCTGTACCATAATTAATGTGTTCTATTGGTAGAAGAATCCATGAAAAAGAATCCGTGAAACAAATTTATCTTGAAACCAAAATATACTCCTGTCTAATTGCTTTCGGACTTAGTTAGAATATGATTTGACATAGCAACAGGAATGATATATATGTTTGTTTTATACTTGATGTCAAATTAAAATCTTGGAAGTTTAATTGAATATATGGTTAGAAACTAAAGTTAAGAGCTTATTGGACCTCTTATCTTCTCTTCACAATTCACCATTTTACACACCGCCACCCAGAATAACTTTCGTAAAAACATAGTGATCACTTCACAGATTGCTCAAATTTTCTACACTTGTTCATTGCTTGTTAGACAAACATATGCATCAACCAATATTTTCAACTTACTTTTAACCTAACTTAAATCTTATGCTTTGGGCACACTGGCTGTACTAACCCCAAACATTCCTTATGATTTGCTCCTTCCATAATTTGCCTCATGTTCTTCTACAAGTCTAGAATTGCCTGTCATCCACTGTGACCATTCATGTTTTTATAATTCTTCAGCACCTGAGTGAATTCTCACCTCCTCCATAAAGTTTTCTGTAGCTCCTTTCTCTGAACATCTTTTAAAAAAAGGATTGTTTTTAAAAAAAAAAAAAAGATTGTTTTTGTAATTAATTTGACAATCTAAATAATGTGTTTCATGTTACTTTTTAAATTCAAGAAATACTATTAAACGTCTTCCATATGCAAAACAATGTGTAAGTGCTGTAGGGCCTCAGTCAGAGGAATGAAAAGTGTTGAAAATGTAGACTCTCAGAATCCTGCCTCAACCTACTGAGGCAGGATCAAATCACTATAGGTGGTGGTAGATATTGAGGAGGGCACGTATTGCATGGAGCACTGGGTGTGTGGTGCATGAACAATTAATCCTGTAACACTGAAAAAAATAAAATAAACATATTTGGGGACAAAAAATCACTATAGTAAGTAACAAGAGTCCTCAGGCAATTGAAGGTAGAGAAGTATGGCTCTGGGGGATACATCCATAAGTAAATCAACTTGCCCTCATACAGTTTACTGATTAATAGCAGAGCATTAAATAATGAGGGCAGAGTGAAAGTAAAGGTCAGGAGAGAAGCACAAAGTTTCCAGGGCAGGGCGATGTTAAAGGGAGAAAAGATCACAACCAAATATAATCATAACTAGTAATGCCATGAAGTACTTTGCTTACTCTGGTGTATGTACCTAGCCCAATATTTGGCTTTGAACATCCCCTGCCTCTCATCTCCATAGTGACCATGTTACAGTTATTAGTTCTCATTTCATATATTAAAAAAAGGGTTCAAACTAAGAAATATAGTGTGTAGTAAGCCAATGTTTGTTCTGGTCAGGATTTCGATCCATGTCTATTTTCTTTGTTCTTTCAATTTTTTGACATTTCCCTGCATATACTAATTATATTACTCACATATTACCATTTTCATTGAATATGTGTTATTTCTCTCAAACTTGACTGCAGAGATTTTGAAGTCTTCTTTATGTTTCTTTGATGTTCCTACAGAACTGATTAAAGGTACCAAATAAATATTTCACTGATGTCTGAAAATTAATGATTCTCCTAAGGAGAATTTTTTCAATTTAGGTTATATAGGGCCTATACTGGCTTGGTTTACTCCAAATTTCTAGATGTAAAGGAAGGAGGTCTAGAGTATATGTCTGTTAGGAAAAGGAAGAGTTATTTTAAAGCCTGAGCAAATAAAATAATGGCATTTGGATGCATGTCCCATGATTCTGTTATAAATCTCAGAATATGGTGGGAGGTTAGGATATGTTTTATGTATTTATTTATTTACTTATTAACAGTAATGATTAGATTGTATATATAATAATTTTGTGTGAACTATTTCATTATTAATTATTTAAATTATCTAATAATCCTTGGTAAATAATCTTTGGGTAAAAGCTCCCATTCCCCGACTCAGAAAACCTTACATATCTATTTTGAAGGAGCATTAGGCTCCCTCTCTTAAAAAAAAGAATGCTACAAATGCAAATATATTGGTCTTCATGCATCTCTAAACTCTGGCGTTGATACTTTATTTATTTATTTATTTTTTTGGGCGTTGATACTTTAATAATTAAACCATCCTAAGAAGGCTTAACATATGTTGAGTTGTCTTAAAACAAACTCAGACACATCAGTTCTAGGTTGTTTAAAATCCAATATAACATGACGGTAAGCCATTTGTGTAAGTAAAGGATTATTTATTCTTGAGTAAATGGCATTTTTCTTTTGCTTTTCATATATAGTGTGTTGTAAGACTTTCAGTGGTCATTCCATTGGCTAGGTCATAATAAATTAATGGAAAAAAAAAAAAGAATGACCAAAAAAAGGCTCATTTCATTCTAAAAAAAAAAGAGAAAGAGAGACATTCCTTTGTTTTTAATATAGTTGAGTGCTAATTTTCACAGAAGTATCAGAGGTAGCTGGACTCTTTCCGAAATGAGGAACAAAAGAAGATAAAACCCCACTCACACCGCTCCTAGACTTTCTGCCTTCATTAGTCAATAGCAGTTGTAAATAAACTACTGAAATCCACTCCTTTAACCTTATTTTCTTCTTGTATGAAGCCATGCAACATTTTCCATTTTCTTCTTTTCATTCAGTCTCAGATTGTGTTTTTCTATTACCAACTATCTACATGTTTTGAATTATTGGTACTTGGTGACAAGGTTTAACAACTTTATTTTAATAGGAAGAGCAACCTCACATTTCATATCACCATTATTTTATAAAAGAGATAATGTTTGTAATAAAGAGCAGATCTTAAAATCAAAAAAACTATTTTAGTAGAAAGGCTCATTTCACGGTTCATACTATTTAATTTTGCCCCCATGATAATTAAAATAGTTATCACAGACTTCAGAGTACATTGACTTGTGTTGGGGGGGTCTCTGGGGTAAATAATAAAAGCAGGTGCATCATCCCCAGAGTCAAAAACTGGCATCCCATCTTCCAATGTGCTTAGCAGAAGCACAAATGAAAGGCTATGGGATAACTTGAAAGAACAGAGAAAGACTCAAGGTGATAAGACACCTTCAGGGTATGTTAAAAGTCACTTTTTAAAAATTTTTTACCCAGGATGAATCTGGGTTTGCCCAGGATCCAGACCTTTACACATTAAGGTTTCTACTTGCCCAGGATCATCCAACTTATTTGCATCAAGACCTTATGACTTGGCAAATCAATTCTTGATTTTCCTATCAGCAGAAAGAGAAGTAGCCTAATTCTTAAAATTATGAATTTTTACAAATTCCTGAACAATAAATTGACAAAAGTGCACTTAGTTTTCCCACGAAATGTAAAGCCCTTTGTATCAGGGCATTACAGGGAAGAATGCCTCATAGAAATCTTTATTCCTCTGCCTTAAAACTACAAATGACTTTTATCATGTTTAGTTTTCCTGATGCTTAGTTTTCCTGAATTTAGTTTTTGTTCCTTCATTTTTTCAAACTGTAGGAATAAAACATATTAACTCAACTTCCACTACTAGTACTATAACTAGGTACTGTGCTAGAGACATAGCAGTGAATAAAATCAACATGCTTCCTGCCCTCAGTGTTCAACTCTGAACTCCAAATTCTGGTATTTCACGGACTACACATTATGGATGTAAATGAAAAAGTGACTGAGTGACTCTTAAGTGTAGTTAGAATTTGCAGTTAGAATTCTGCCAGTTTTCATACGAAAGAATGAATGACAGCATTTAAATGAAAAAATTAATAATATTAATTTTTAAATAGTATGTAATTGAGATTATTTTCATAATTAATAGACCTATTCCTGTGTTTGTGAAATTATTCTCAAGAATCTCATCATTTGAGGCAACGTAATTTTTCATGTAATTAGACAGAAAAAAGTGTTCAATTTTTAAGACATTAAAAAGAAGAGACTCATACTGCCTAAATATTAGCTTAATGAATAAAGCTAAAACTTGATTATATTTATTCACAAACCCTTTTCAGTCTCCTTTTTCTCACATACAATCTTGAACAGGACAGACACGAATCTTGCCTTTAGATTTCTGTTTCACAAATACATAATTTGATGTTCAGCTTTCAAAAGAGCAACAATAAGCCAAGAATAGTCACGACAATAAGAAAAATAAAATTAAGGCTTCCTGACTGGTGGGCCAATGCTCTTCAAGGAGCTGTATCATGTGACCATATTTTGGTTATCTAGCTTCTGTTGCCATTGTTACAAATTCCATTTCACGCCTGTAAATTGTATTTTCTAAGTTTGCATGCACAACATACTATTTATTATACCAGCGGTTGGTTTTCTGATCCCTTAAATTCAGGCATGAACAGCTAGCTATTCCATCTCAGCTCTTCACATCTTGAACATTTATACTTTGAAGCTGATTAAAGATGTTTACCTTCATGAGAGATCCACATATATTTAGTCAACAGACCAGGTAATGCTAGAGTAAAAAGTTTAGTTGTGTTTTCATTTCTTAATATGATAACTCAGTTCATTCCTCATTCAGCAAATATTTAACATAAGAGAAGTAAATAAATAATGACTTTCAACTTCTGCAATTCCTTTGGCAAATCCTTCTAAAATCTCTAACGTGAGAATAGAAGATGTCACAAAGAAATAGTTTGTTTATACGTTTTTCTTTAACAGATATGTCTAGCCATATGCCCATATGTCTATTAATTGCTGAGAAACTTCTATAATAAATAAGACATTTATAATTAGAGACCATAAAGTTAATGCAGCTGTAATTCAGTTTAAAGACACAACTTGAGGAAGAAGACAATTAGATCCATGGTCACTGAGCAGACAGTTTTGATGACTGTCTTCATCATCTACAGACTTTTTAGGCTTTTGTGAGTTTAATCATTGGTATCCAAAATTCAAATAGAAAATATTTTAAATGCAGTATGGAGTTATCTTTTATACAAGGGTCACTTGACTCATACAGAACCTCTATTTTGATCCTGGTTTCAAATTAAGAGAGTGAATAAATTGGCTTAAAGCAGTTTCATTATAAAAACCTGGAACACACATTTGTTATAATTTCACTAGAAGGCATCATGCAGCACAAAGTCTGGCCTAGAACTGGTACTTTGGATATTATCCAGAAGAATGTAATTACTAGAAGCACCTGGCTATTCCTGCTTCATGTATAACATGCTCCCAGGTCATAGCCAAGGGCAGTATGACAACGAAACTTGAATATAAGTCATCCACAAGACACATCTGGAATTCAGATGCACACATCTTATCTTGAACATGACATTTATGTTGTTGGTGGGGTTAATATGCAATAATTAATGTGATCATCAGAGTTAGTTAATTCATTTTTTTTAAACGATTAACTTTACGGTCTGTTGCATGTGCAAGCATGGCTGTTGTGCTCAGATGTTTCAAACAGACAAAGTAGAACTAAAACCAGATAGGGCTGAGAATCAAAGACACCGTGTAGAAATAAGAATAGGAAGGGCTAAGAAGAGGACTAAGCATCTGGGTCTGAAGGAGGCACAAGTGAGTCCCATCTTGAAAATGTAACTTTACAGTGTAACCACACCCACCCACCCACCTACCCACCCACACACACGTACCCACCCACACAGACACCCATGAAATAAAATTTAACAAAACTTCTACCTTTATTTACTCTAATGAAATGAGATACAAGATATAGTCTATTTTCTGTTTTGTTCTATTCTTTTTCATTAAAAAATATTACTGGTCGCTAAAAAAATAAGTAGATTTCACCTCACTAAGGAGTTGTGACGTGTAGCTGGGGGAAAAAGTGATTAATTTTAGTGAATGGTTCTTAGTATAGTGTACGTGGACAGGTTTGAAGAGCTTATTAAAGACATATAATTATTTGAGGGAAGAGTTCATTTCCATCAGATTCTCAAGTGGATTCAATGACATCCCCTCAAGATGATAAAAGCTAAAATATATACAGCTATTTGAAGTTCAAATAGTATATAATAAAAAATATTCTACTAACATCTTTGTATGTGTTATTTAGTCCTTACAGTAGCCTTTTTAGATTGGTACAAATTTCCTTAATGAGGAAATTAATGCTCAATGGAAGAAAATAATTTCTCCTTCCATTATTAGTAAATGTCAAAGAGAACTTCAATGCCAGCAATTTGATTCCAGACCATATTTTTAAGCCTGTGAAATCCAGTAAACTTAACTTCCTCCCTCCTACCCTCCACCTTCCCTTCCGTCCAACAAAAAGATTTGTTTATGACTTGTTCTGTGCCATACACTGAGAACATAAAAGTAATTGACTACCCTGATACCCCTTATAGTCTAGTGAAAGATAAACAGAAATCAAGACTGAGAGACATTTCAAAACCACAATAAGAGGCAGCAAAGCAGAAATAGACACAAGTTGACCATGAGACTGAGGCAAATTTTTCTTTAGACAAGTTTTTTATAAATTTCATAACAGAGCAGAAAACAAGGCTAGATTTGGCAGGTTCCAAATATGTAATCTATGCATCTGCCACATTTTGTTTATCTTGAAATTTTGGGTATTAGACTATTCATGGCACATCTGGTCACCCTGGAAGGTGCTTGGCTGGGCCTAAGGTTCATTCCCTTGAGCATTCACAACTTAACTCTAGAGTTAATGTTTGCAGTAGTTGCAACCCATGCTGAAATCTGCACTGTCACTGGTATTATCTTGGTTGTGGAAAAGGGCTCAGGTGGTGCAGTGCTGCAATTCTTCATCATGGAACTAGTTTTAGCAAAGGTCAAATTCTCTAGGTTTGGATGTAACTCATGAAATTCACAATGTGCATGCCAACTTCTCTAACAATATGTTAAATATAGATTCAGAATTATGGCAAAACAGAACTCTACACATAATCACTCAAGGTTAAATTGCTTATTACAATGGACAACAAAACTCAACCTGTTAGCTAAGGGCTTATCTTCCCTTATTCATTTCACATAAATTTAAATAGATATATTTTTGCAACAGATGCTGGCTAACATTGATTATAACTATTATGAACATGTGGAACGTAGGTGAAGAATCTCACAGTAACTGATTCAAATTAGTGTTATCTGTTGAAATATTTGGTGTGGTTTTAGAGTATTAAGGTTGTAAGAAAGTGTCAAGTGTAGAAAATATCTATCATGTAGAAATCAAGAGCCAATATGGGAAGCTACAACTAGTTTCAATTATTTTGTATTTCTTAGTTAGATATTATCTTTATAGCCAGTGATGATCCATACGGGAAAATACGTCTACTTGATGTATAGTCCCTCTGTAACCTTTGTCTAATTTTGATACTCAATGTATACATCATACTTTGCTTATTGAAAATTGGTTGTTTATGAAAATTAATTAATCTTTAGAGAAGAAAACATACCATCATTTAAAAATATCTTATAAAATCTGAAGTAATTCCAAAGGAACTTTCTAGAAACACTGTCAATAAAGCTTGCGTTTCTGGAGAAAATATGAAACCTCCTAAGGGGATTGTTTTGAGGGGAAAAGGCACTTGTTTGGATATGTAAGTTTTCATAATGTTGATAAAATTTCTGCTGTGACAAAATTACATTGTAAAACAATAATAACCAAAGGAGAGAAAAAAAGCCTTCACACTCCTTGGGATATATTCCTAAATGCTGCTGTACTGTTCATTTTAGCAGATTTGATAGGACATTTAAAATTGTGTCTAAACATCTAGTGAGTCCCCAGGTGAGAACTTTTGTCACACTAAACAGAACAGAGAGAAGTGTTTGTGTGTAGGTTTGGATGAGTGTCTACCAATTCTGAGATCGGGATGGGATCTCCCAGTGCCTTGGCCATCACATGAGTGATAATGCTTCTCATTCTGTGGACGTTTTCAAACATCTCAAATTTAATATGGGCAAAGCATAACCTTAAGCCTGTCCTTCCCATTCTCTTTCTTTTCCATAAATATACCCCATTGTGGAAGCCAGAAATCTGGATTACTCCCTTTTTCTAACCATAGAACCCTGAATCATCAGCAATTTCTTTACAAAATATAATCTCAAATCCAGCAATTTCTTTTTTTACAAGCCTGTTTCTGTTTACACGCCTGTTTTTACAATCAGTTCATGCATCAGTTACCTCCTAGCCTATTTCTTCTTTTCCATCTCCTTTCCACAAACCATTCTTTCCACAGTGAAGTGATCCTCTTAACAGACAAATCTAAGCATGGGGCTCCCTTGCCATGATCCTTTCTATTGCAGTTTATTTCCCTCAGAAAAAAATCTAGTCTTTGCCATTCCTTTATGTAGCCAAGAATTATTCACTCCAACCCTCTCCCCACCATAGCCTTGTTTTTCTTCCCACATCATTTGAGCCCCAACTGCACTGATCTCCTCTGATTTCTTCGAACAAGCAGGGCTTCATCTTGACCCTCTGAATGTAGTCTTCTCATTGGTTGTGTTGAGAATCCCACCCTTCACACTAGCTGAAATACCAACTTCTTAGAGAGCCCCATTCTTTGCCAACCTATTTAAAGTATAATCTCCTAGGTTACCCTCTATTCTATTTGTTTATTTTCTTTCCAGCATTTATTATATTTTCTTTTTTTTATATCTATCCCTCATAGAAATTAACTCCAGAAGGACAAGAGTCATGTCAGTCTATTCTATCACACTGTAACCGAAACACAGAATCTGGCACCCACTGGGTACTAAAGCATTTGTAGAATGAGTATCACTGTTTCTTAGCTATATTACTGTAAAGGCTAAATGTCTGCCTCTTCTGTGCTATTGCAACCTCTCCAGCCTTTTCCTGTCACCAGCTTGATCTTCGGAAACAAACTACAGAGTATTATAAGTGTGTTTACTCCAAAATACTTATGTTTCCCCAACCCACAGAATAAGGTCAGAGGTACTTAGGTGAGAGCGACACTCAAGACTCTCCAAAATCTCCCAGGATTGTCTCCATTATATTGTACCTTCTCAACAATCATGTACCTTGTGTTCCACCTGTATTGATCTACCGAACTCACCTGTCATCCAATATAATAATATCCCAGGTATTTGTCACCAGTAACCCTGAATGTGTAATTACTTCAACTCAGTGAAAAACACTATCTACCTGACTGATGTAGAACCAGATTCCAAGAAATAAGAACTCCCTGAAATTTTCAAGTCAATGAAATGCCAGTCATTTTAACATGACATCACTGAACATCAAGTAGCTTCAAGGCAAAGCAGTCAGTCTTGAGAGTGGGGAAATGTTCCTTCAGAAAAGGAGCCCATATAGTTTGATGCAGTTCCAGATCATGCCATGAAACTATAATATGAGGAAACCCACGCCCTCGAGAAGCAATTATTTGCTACATTTTATTCTGTCCTATTTTCTAGTACAAATAGCAGGGCAGTTAAACAGTGATTTATATAGAACTAAATTCTGGTAACCACAGGCAGGATTTACAGGAGAAATGCTGAAGGAAACAGCAATAAACAACATGGAGGAGATCTTGGCTATGGGGAAGAAACAGCAGCACTTTAGCATCTTGTCACTCTGAGACAGGGTTGCCCCTTATCAAATAAGAGTGCACCCAGGAAAGCTACAACAAGTGTCAGCCTGCGGGAAGACAATCGGGCATATTGTCTTGGAAGGGAGCATGTCTCTCGTTATTTATTTGCCCTTTAAAAGAGTAACATGTTGGACTTCTACACTAATATTACCTTCCTGGGCTAGGCTAGCAAACATCTCCACCTAAGAATATCTTATAATTAGACCACTTGGCCTTCAGAAACTGAGCCCTTCTCAGCGGGACTTGAAATCTTTCTGCCAACCCAAATTCTGTTTGTAAATAATCTTGGAGCCAGAGATGCCTGGGAGGCAAAGTCCATTAAGTGTCTGACTCTTGATTTCAGCTCAGGTGTCTTGATCTCAGGCTAGTGAGATCCAGCCCCATGATGGACTGTGTTCTTTAGAGGGGAATCTGCTTCTCCCCTTTTCCCTCTCCCCTTCCCCTGCTCACGCTTGTGTGTGCTCACACACACTCTCTCTAATAGATAGATAGATAGATAGATAGATAGATAGATAGATAGATAGATAGATACTTTTTAAAAACTAAAAATAATCTTGGAGCCAGGTTCCAGAGGTGGGCTCTTAGTGGCAATGTCACCTTCTATCACTGTTGATTCTGCTAAATTCTCCTTCTGTTTACAGATTTCTGAAGCAAAAACAAAGGACAATGGACATGTCCATGAGACACTACGGTACAGTTGAAAGAAGAGAAATTAGTCAGGTTGTAGGAGCTCACATAGTTACCACAGCTATCCAGTTGCATGATTTTTTTTTTCTTTTCAAATCACTCAAGTTTTCAGGGCCTCCAATTCATCTGCACATGAAGTCTTGTTTACATATCTCACATGTTCTTTCTTACAGTAAATTCTATGAGTCTATGGTAAATACATTTAAATTGTTAGTGTATGTGTGTTGTTTGAAAAGAAAAAGTCAAGGTATGACACAACAAATCTAACACTTATTAAACTTTTCCACTACATTTTCTCCTAAGTGGAGAATGGCAAACATCCCCCTCTGGAAATTTCATTAAAGTCTCTTGTTTCATTCTAAAAACTATGCAAATGTTGTGTTTTAATCCATAACCCAGCCTTGTTCATTTTAATACAAAGCGATAAACACAAGTAGAGAAAAAAATCAATACACAAACATTTGCACCATACCTATCCTGTGACATTGACTATCTCCTAGAACACATCATGTTAGTAAATTAGGTTTCAATCCAATGTTCATCCCATTTTAATTGAGTTTAGCTGGAGAACATATACATATAAGTGGGAAAGGAATATGTGCGTATGGGGAGAGGGTGTTGAGAGGTGGAATCCAGAGATTGTTGGCAAAGGAATTTGAATGAAGCAACAGAGTTCTACAAGTGCAAATGAAACTAGATGAGGTGAATTTTTAGTTCTATAGACTATTATAGATGAAAGGGCCCTGAGGTTCAAATCAAGCAAACCTCAAAGTGAATCTCCATTGGAGCACTTTGTGCCAACTGTCTAAAGCACTGAGCTTTGAATATAACTTTTTCAAATGATTCCAAAAAAGGTTAAAGTGCTTTATTAGAGATTTGTTTATGGTTAGAATGCTTTATTAGACCTTTGTTTATCTAAAGAGCATTACATATACAGATAATTTTTATACGCCAACAACAAAAGAAGCATACATCTCAGATTTTAAATGTACTAGGATATGAAATGTGGAATTAAACTTTGGTTCGTCTCTTTATAGGGATGTAGGAGCTGCCTTTTAGGAATTTTAACAATCAAGAAAATATAGAGAGGACTGTGATTCTAGTCCTGAAAATGACAAAGGACCTCGTAAGGAAAATGAAAGACCTGCTTCCTCAGCCAGAATTTCCTCTGCATCAGGAAAAATTACACCATGGTGTATTTCAAGGACCAATTCAAGGTATAGGAATTTGTTCATTGTGGAGAAGAAACAGAAACAAATGCTGAATCATAACTGTCTTTAATTATGTAAATGGTTGCCATCTTTTTTCTTGAGGTTTTAGTTGTCCATCTGTCTATAGGCACAAAGTTAGGCCAAATGACCTTTTGAGTTTCTATAGTAGTATGCTATTTTTCTGAATCACAGTGTAATAGCTCGTACATGTCTCCCAAACCCAGATCACCCCAGAAAAAAAGGAATTGATATTAAGCTAAATATTCATTTTTCTATTATACACAGTGCTGAATACCTCTCTCCATTTCTATAGAGATATGGCTATCTTTGTGTCTTTCCTAGATTCATATGCACACTATTCTGTAATGAAGTTTAATTGAATTTTTTATTTCATAATGTGAATTTATAAAATGATTTATGATGTGCAAGTCCTGAGAACAACATGCCATCCTTTCCCAATTCATCAACAGAAGTTCAGTTATTTTAATAGCTTTCTTCAAATGCCTAAAAAAGTAACTGAATGAGATCCAGGTAATTGTAAGTACTTATGAGTTTATCAAGCTTCTTAGACAGAAAAAATGATAAGGACTAGTTACCAGAATAATTAAGTACGCAATAAGAAGTGCCTCATTCTTTCAGGAATTAACCTCTAGGATTTGAAATGCACGCTTCTTAAGGTTTATAGTTCGCCAGTGAACTATGGTTGACTGGAATCTCAGGTGCATGCGTGCTGTAAATATTCTGAGTATTCTGTGTCCTATGATAAAAGGGGCCAAACAATTATTTGAAGAATAATGTGAAAAAGTGTAAAAGAAATGTGTGTCTCACAAGAAATGCAATAGAACAGACATGACTGTCTTACCTCTCCACGAATTCCTCCATAATTTATTTAGTACCTTAGCAGCATACTTCATGTGTTATTTCCTCTACTGCTGAATGATTCTTAATTACTTAATTTAATGGGAAACACTACTTTACACAAAATAAGTGTTGTGAGGGGACATAGCTATGGAACCAAAGTGCACCATTAGCGCTTTATTTCATGAACTAAAAGTTTAAGTGTTTGGGCAGAGGGGATTTGAGAGATGAGTTATGGGTTTTTTTTCCCAGATACAGTTGCTTGTTCAAATTCAGCCTGAGTTGTTTATCAGTGCTTTATATACAAATTCAGGGACAAATTAGCAACTGTGCAATGGCTCTCTGTCTGCTCATTAGTAGTAAGCAATTCACAAAAGACATCTTGGATAGAGAGAGCTATTGGCTAAATGTTCTATAGAGTGGATTGGGAAAGCTCTAAGAACCAAGTTTCTGCATTCATTGTGAATACGGCACATTTCAGAGTTTAGAGAACCCCGATTGGTGGTGCATAAACATACTTTTGCCGGTTAGACAAAATTCAGCAGAGCTGTTACTGCAGAGCCCTATCCGTGGAGTCTGAACATCACAGGCCAAAGAGCTCTTCCTATGAAACATCCTTTTCTCTTCTAGTCTCTTTTAATGGTCTTTCCCAAGGAAGCACAGGCAAGAGCCCTGTGATGATCCCAGGGTTTTGTAACCTTTGATGATATTTTAAATATAATTAAAAGGATGTCCTGAAAGGTCATTTTATCAGGAGACTTGCCTCAGAACAGAGTCTGTTTTTCACTATTGTGGAGAAGAGAAAATGAATTCTTTTTATATTGGTATCTCGCAGGTTTTCATCTCCATATCCTTACTCATCTGTTTCTTTCTAATCTCATCAACTCAAGCAGGGCTTTGGGACAGAGTAGGGTTTGAAGGACGATTCTCTCCAATGTCCCTTTTACATCCTTCACCCCAACTCTAATCAAATTAGTACCACAAAAGCCACTCACTCACAACCGTTCATCAAAATTGCATCTCTGTGCTAATCTACAACCCCCCCCCCCCGAGATGGGGCACCAAATGGCAAATGTTCCAGAGCTGGGCCAGAGGAAGGGTACCAACTGCTGCAAGTTACTGTGAAAGGTCATGTTCCATTACATTAATTTTCTTTAATGCCAAGTTTGGAATTTATAACAAAACTTCTTCCAGCTTCACATTTTAGAAAAGCACAAAAAATATGCTGACAAATGATGTATATAATCGTCAGGCAGTACCGCAAACCGTCTGGGATTTGCTAAATAACACAGTGGAGAGGAACCAGGTATTAGTCATCGGGGCGGTCTCTTCTGTTACCAACTTTCATTTAATGGCCCGGTTCAGTACTTGCGGAGGGCTGCTGGAGGCTGTAGGACATTGCATTTAGGAAGCAATTATCCTCCCTTAATGACAGAAGTAAGGCTGAGATCATCTGTGATTTCTCTGGGGGAGCAAGATGGGCGTTTTCAGAACTGATGTGAGGAATGACTTCTGAGAGACGTGAGGGGGGAGCTGTTCTAAGAACAACAGCTGAGTGGGTGAAGAGACTAAAAGGGCAGGCTGGTTCATAATCTTGAAAATACACATTTGCCTACATAACCGAGTGATAAAACAAGGTGAGCAGATGAACAGCATGCTGTTAATGTTCCCCTTCAGTACGAAGATAGGCAGTTTTTAAGAAGAGAGAATGCACCTTCTTTAAAAATGATATAACCGTGGAATGACTATACAAAGCTCTGGAAGTAATTAGGTTCCTCATGAATAGTGATTACATAGTATATCTATGCTGTGTTTATTTCAGGGCAGGTGATGGATGTTTCCTCGAGGGCCTTGCCTCTCAAGCATGGTCTGCAGACCAGCACTACCGGCGTCTCTTGAAACCTTGTTTGGCAATTCAGAATCTCCGGTGCTACCCCAAGGTAGAGTCAGATTCTGCATTTTATGGAGATCCTCCATGACTCTTTGCATATTAGAGTAGGACAAACACTCATTCAGGGGATTCTTTATTTTTCCTTCCTTTGGGGATGGAGGTGGTTAAACCCCCCGCCCCACATAAAACACTTGGGTCCAGCACTGTAAGCTTTTCCGTTATTGAGCAGGGATCTGGCTTCTTATTGTTAAAATGTTTCAAAGATGGTTCCGTAATCCTCGGGGAGCCCAAGAAGTGCAGCTGGTTCACCTAAAAGGTGCTACGGAGGCCTGCCTCACCTCCTTTCAATATCCTTTCTATTGCCCTTTCCAGTCAAGGGCAATCTAGGCAGACATCTGTAGTATAGTCACACATGCCATGGAGTTTATAAGGAGTTTATAAGGAGTAAATACGATAACATATCTGAAAACACTCGGCACCTCATAGGTGCTCAAATAGATCTCTGTTATTTGTGGGATTAACTTCTATCTTCTTTCCAAATTCCTGCCAAATAGCATGGTACATTTAAGTACTCAGTATTTCTGCTTACACGAGCAGGATGTGAGCTTAAGTCCAAGGAGGATGACGTTCATATCGTTCATTTATAGTTAGAGGGTGCCCAAAAGAAGGGCAGCTCTACGGGCCTGCACCTGTGCCTAGGAAAGCCCCACGGTTGCTTTAAAGTTCCAATGGGGCTATCTTGACATTTTCAGATGGTTTTTGTAAAACCAGACCTACCTTTTCATTATGAAAAGTATGTGGCTGGACCTCAGTGGTAGAGATCTAGTGGTAAGCAGAGCCAGCTTCTTAAACTCAAACCAGAGATTCTGTCCTTCCGTCCTCTCACTGCAAACACTTTAGATGGGAGCATTCTTCAAAAATGGCTTTCGTTCTACAAAATCAGCATCACCTTCAAGTTTCAAAAGTTCACAAAACATGAATGGCTTTTTTGTTTGTTTTTTGTGGGTTTGTCTGCATGCCAATTATAGGAGAATAGTAGGTAATGTCAAAAGAGCCACACCACTGTTGACCCTTGAACAACATGGTTTTAAACTGGGTGGGTCCACACATGCAGATTTTTTTTCAATGAACCCAGCACTATCGATGTATTTTCATTTATGATTTTGTTTTCTCTAGCTTACTTATGTGTAAAATATAGCGTGTAATACATATAACATACAAAATATGTGCTGATTGTTTATGTTGTCAGTAAGGCTTCCAGTGACATAGGCTATTTGTAGTTGAGTTTTGGGGGAGTCAAAAGTTTTATGTGGGGTTTTTACTGCATGGGTGGGTCGGTGCCCCTAAACTCTACATTGTTCAAGGGTCACGTGTAGATGCATCAATCTCCAATTCACCATATATTGATGCATTTACACCAATGGATCAGTTTCTGGCAGTCTCGGTAACTCTGACTGCTAAGAAATATTTAGGAAGTTCCCAAGACTACTCCAAAATAGTGTGAACAGTTATGTCAGAGTTCACAGAGTGCTATGCAACCCTCTTTCTCTCATCAATGAAGTGAAAAATGCTGGTTAGCAATTTCAGTCAATCTATGCTCTAAGATATCACAGGGGAAATGGAAGCTTTTTTAATTATACGATCTTAGTTTCCCTCAACTTAATAGGCTATGGACATTATCAAAGTTCTCAAGACAGTGATTTAGTAGCTGCTGTAGTATTGCATTCTTAACTGTGCAAGAAAAAAAAATCCTACGAACTGCCTTGCACTACCAGCATAGGGCTGTGAAAGATGATTCACCTACTGAAAGCCAAGGTCATATCTCAGCCTAAGGAGGAAAAAAATCCCACAAAGAGCCAGATTTTCTTTGTGTAACAGACAACTGAGCCGTGTAAATGTGACTCCTTAGAAGGCACACCATCTAACTGGCCAGTTACTTTTTTTTTTTTTCCTTTTTGAAAGGAGGCAATTTAATCATGAAAGCCAACCTGGCCTTTGGAAGTCTGGCAGATTGACTGTGCTATGTCAGCCACTAGTTCCAACTGTGAAGGAACTTTCAACTTCAGGTGTTTTGAGGAGTTGGTGGCCATATTTAACTTTAACTGTTAAAGATTACTCAACTTCCTGATGCTGTGGTAGAGTGAATAAGGTGCTGGAAATCATGTCATTCCGGAGGGTTGGGAGTAAAGAACAGAGAGATGATTGTGGGAAGCCTGAACAGCTAAAATGAGATGACAGAGGAAAACAAGGAAAAGGGACTTTGAAGACTAAAGTGAAGTTCAGCCTTGAACTTCTGGAAACAAAAGATGAGAGGCAAATTAATCTATTGTGCTTGGATCAGAGGTACTAGAAATAAGGCTTAAATTCCAGAAGGTGCCATAACAAAAGAATCTGTGAATAAAAAACATGGCAACACCATTAGGAAAACTTCTAGAGACACCTGGGTGGCTCAGTTGATTAAGCGGCCAGCTCTTGGTGTTGGCTCAGTTCATGATCTCACGGTCATGGGATTGAGCCCCGTGTCAGGATTCACACTCAGCATGGGGTCTGTTTCAGATTCACCCTTCTCTCCCTTTCCCTCTAGTTCATGCTCACTCACTCAAATAAATAAAATAAAATATTTTTGAAAAATCCCTTCTATATACTTGCAAATAGAATACATGACTGCATACTTTTATCTCTGCCATAGTATCCTATTGCTTGGGACTTTCATTTGTATTTGTACATGTAATATAAGATTATTGGTTCTAAGAACCTCCAAAAAGCAAATAAATCTAAAACAAAAAGTCATAAAATAATCAGGGGGTTTGTGTCTCCATCCCATCCTCTTTTGGATTTCAATATATAATTTTCTTTTTTTATACTGCTTTTACCCTAACACTGGATTACATCCAATCACATTATATCCTTCCATTAAATTTCTCAAATACCTACATGAAAATCTATTTTTCTGGAGAATAGGTCTGATCATGTAATCTTCAACAGCTCTATGCCTCCTACAGAGAAAACATACCCACATCCACACTCCTTAGACTGACATTAAATGTACTCTTTCACAGAGGCTTAATCTTTAAGTAACCATGTTTGTCACTACTCTTTGGAGACAGAGCAGAATAGACCTCCTTCTCCTTTCCTGGTGAGAACTAGTGTTTTCTTAATATCCATGCCATTGTTCCTACTGTTTTCCTTCTCTTCCTTCATCTTGCATATTCCAATTCTACTCATGCTTTGTCCAAAACAAATGACATAGTCATTGTATAGCCTTTTGTGCTTATTCTCTGGAAAGAGAACAATATTCCTTTACTCTTTTTTTTGGGAAAACTCATTATTTGTCTCTTTTTTGTATTTACCATGGTTAACATGTATTTTGTTATTATACAAATGTCTTTTTTTATACACATATTATTATACACATACCTTACTTATCACATTGGGAATAATTTGTATTTATTCATTTTGTATCCACTAAAAAGTTTAGCACAGTGCCTTAAGCATAGAAGACACTAAATAAACATTTGAAGGAATGAATACAATAAATGAATATTCAGCTGGGATAAAGGGATAAACGGAAGTAAATAGTAATATAAGAGTTGACAGAACCAGAAAATAAAGTTGAGAGTCTGTAGATTTCTATCCCACAAATGTTTTAAATTGAATATTCAGGAATATTCAGCATCATCCTTAAGACTTCTTTAATGGAGTGATATCAGCAGGAAAGGCAAAGTAGGACCTCTGAAAACCTTACCTCCCTTAAAGGCAATGATAACACTGAGAAAAATTGTCAAAAGACATTTTTCAGATGTCTGGAAATTAACCAAAGGCTTGCAATAAACTAGTAAGCATTTATTTAAAAAATGGCTGAATCTTCTTAAGACAAGTGAGTTTTGTCATATTTTAACTTGCCCTATTCTTGTTTCCTTCTCCCTCTTTAAAACTAATAGCTCTATTAACCATGTGAAAGCTAATAGGCTGACAGGAATACAAGGTTAGTTTAACATATGAAAATCAATCACTGTAACACACAATATCAATAAATAAGGGATAAAAACACACGATCATCTCAAAATACACAGAAAAACCATCTGACAAAATCCAACCCTATTTTATGACAAAAACATTCACCAAACCAGGAATAACAGAAGGGAATTTGTTCAGCTTAATAAAGGGAATCTATGAGAAACCCACAGCTACCATCATCGTTAACAGTGAAATATTGAAATCTTCCTCATAAGGTCAGGAAGAAGACATTTTATTGGAGTTTCTAGCCAAAGCAATTAGACAAGAAAAAGAAATAAAAGACAACCAAGGTTGGAGAGGAAGAAGCAAATCTATCTCTATTTGCAGATGATATGATTCTGTATATAGAAAACCCTAAGGAACACACACACACACACACACACACACACGCACACACACATTAGAGTCAAGTTTAGTATGATCACAGGAAACAAAATCAATAGACAAAAATCAATTATAGTCCTATATATGTGAGCAATAAACAACCCAAAACCAAAATTAGGAAATAATCATATTTACAATAGTTGCAAAAAGAATAAAATGCTTAGGAATAAATTTAATAAAAGACATGTAAGTTTTGTACTCTGAAAACTACAAAACATCATAGGAAGAAATTAAATATTTATGTGAATGGAAAAATCTCATGTGTTTGAATTGTTAAGATGACAATACTCCCAAAATTGATCTACAGAATCAATAAAATCTCTACCAAAATCCCAGTTGGCTTCTTTGCAGAAACTGACAAGCTATCCTAAAATTCATACGGAAGTTTAAGAAACCTGGAATGGCCAAAACAGCCTTGAAAGTGAAAAACAAAGTTGTGGTACTCACACTTTTTGATCTCAAAACTTACTACAAATCTACATTAGTCAAGACAGTTTGGTGCTGGTATAGAGATAAACAATATAGATCAGTGGAATAGAATTAAGAGTTCAGAAATAAATCGCAACATTTACAGTCAGTTTGTTTTCTGTAAGAATATCACATGGCAATTCAATTGGGAAATAATAGTCTTTTCAATGACTAGTACTACTTTTCAAAGGATAGCTGTGTATCCCATGTAAAGAAAGACCCCTCTGCACATTATGTACAAAAATTAACTCAATATTCATAATATCTAATGTAAGAGTTAAAACTACAAAGCTCAGAGAAAAAATACAGCTATAAATCTTCATGATTTTAGATCAAGCAATGGTTTAGATACAACACCGAAATCACAGGCAACAACAACAAAAAAAGCAGAAAACTTAGATTTGATCAAAGTTAAAATTTTTGCGCTCCACTATCAAGAAAGTGAAAATACAGCTATGTAATGGGAGAAAATATTTTCAAGTAATATATCTGAAAAGGAACGTGTATCTAGAATATATAAAGAACTCTTATAATACAATATAAAGATAAATAACTCAATTAGAAATGGGCAAAGGATCTGAATAGATATTTCTCCAAGAAAGATACACAAATAACCAGTAAGTATGTGAAAGGATGCTCAATATCATTAGCCATAGGAAAATGAAAATCAAAACCACAATACTAATTCACATTTACTAGGATGGCTATAATAAAAAAAATAAATAAGTGTTTGTGAGGATTTGTGGAATTGGAACTCTTGCACATTGCTAGTAAAAATGTAAAAAATTAAAGTTAGTTTGAAAAATAATTTGGCAGTCCTTCAAAAAGTTTAACTTTAAGTTACCATATGACACATCAATTATACTCCTAGTTATGTACCCAAGAGAACTGAAAAGATATGTTCATGCAAAACCTTATATATGAATGTTACTTAGTAACAGAATTAATCATGAAACCAAAATGTGGAAACAAGCCAAATGTCTATCAATTGATGAATGGATAAACAAAATGTAGTATACCCACATACTAGAATATTATTCAGCCACAAAACCAAATGATGTATTAATATATGCTAACATATGAATAAACCTTGAAAACATTATGCTAATTGAAAGATGCTAGATACAAAAGGCCACATATGGTGGCCATTAACAGGAAATGTCCAGGATAGGCAAATTCATAGAGCTAGAATATTAGTTGCCAGGAACTTGGGGAACAGGAGAGTGGGGAGTGACTGCTAATGCATATGGAATTTCTTTTTGGGATCATGAAGATGTTCTGGAATTAATGTCCTGTCATGCAACTGTTTCAGATACTACCTAATCCAGCATGGGAGTCACATTTGCCCTGCTGATAACCACTGATCAGACCTATACTTATGGATGTGGAAAGGTATCAGAGATGTATTATTAAATAGTTATAATAATCATAAATGCAGAACAGCAAAAAATTGCATTAATGTTCATTTCAAAGTTTGCCTGCACTTCAGGGAAGAAGCAAATTTGAAATCAAGAGGGTAAGAATAATCTGCAAAATAATTTTCTTATATGAATAATAAAGAGTAATATTCTGCCCACATCAAAGGTACAGTATAATGATTAAGAGGTCACATTTATGAATGTATTTCTTTTTACAATTGTTACACAGAAGATGATTGCACCATAAAAAAAGATATTTTTCCTGTTACAGTCTGTACTTAACACAGTACTGAAAAATATTCAGTCTGTTTTCCACAATGATTAAAGCATAATTATAAAAAGAAAAATAAATCAAACTTTTGCATATTTGAGACAAGAGAATGCAAGGAGCACCTGTTTTCAACTTTAATTGCCAGAGAGAACATTGAATTTAAATTGGATTCTCTAAAAGAAGAGACATCACCTTAGTTTAAAAATACCAAGGTAAAAAGACAGAAAAGGCAGAGCTTTTTTATCAAAGTTGATTTAATAAGAATAATAATCAAGACTATAGTAATCACTAACACAGAATAGTACACAATAATAGCAATCATCTACATTTCAGAATAGATGGGTCAGAGCTTGCACTGCCTATTTTAAATTACATTTAATCCCATGGTGCTATTAAGTATGGCTCAAGGGATCACTCACATTTTACAGCTAAGGAATCTGAGATTTAATAAGATTCAGGACATACAGGCAAGAAGGGGCAAGTATTAGGTCCTGAATTTCAAAGCCCATGTATTATACCAACCACCCACTAAATTTTGAGTTCTTAAATCTTAATAAGAATCATTGAAGGGGATTAAGCGTATACTTATGATGAGCAACGAGTAATGTAGAATTATCGAATCACTATATTATATACCAGAAACTAATATAACACTACATATTAACTATACTGGATTTGAAATGGAAAAATAAAAAGAAGAATCCATGTAGGACAAAGGGTATGAGTTATGCTGCAGTCTTATTACATGGATTTTCAAACCATCTTTGCCAGTAGAGATAAAAATCACTATGGTGAGCATCTTGCAAATATGTTTTCATGAAACAAGGACCAGAGACAATTTCAACACAGGAATTTGTGGTGGGCCTGGAGAAGGCTAGGATATGATAGCTGGTTCTATTGCAAATCAGGGCAGGAATTCAGAGCCAGAGATGCTTAATAAGTGTGGGGCCAAGACTGAACCATTGAACCTTTCTCACTACTCATCTCTTGCTCTTTCTATAGCACCATGTTGCTTTCCATTATCTTGCAAAGCAGGTAATACATATCAAACACGGGGCTCAGGACCAGTGCCAGACCCCAACTGTGTACACGGTATAAGTAGAGAACTCAGAATCATGTTTACCCACTGCTCAGAGAAGCTGAAAACCTCACTCTAGGAAATGATCTGGTCTGGGGCTCTGCCACCGGGGCAGCCCACCAGGGACACTTGAGAAGTTGTTCTTTAGAAGGAGGAATCATAGATTCCTTCTAGGGGAAGGAGCTAGAAATGATGTATACATATTAATTATTACATTTGAGCTTCATAGCAATTCATTAAATGGTAATCAAGTCTGTTAGGATTTTATTTTACATATGAAGAGATGAAGAGTCATAGAGTTTAAGTAACTTCTAGTAGATCACATGTCAATGAGTGGAAAACATAGGTATTTTAATTCCATAGGTAGTGTTCTTTCTCTTATATCAGGTTCCTTATGTGGTCCTCAGAATTTTTTCCTAGGACATGTTTTGCTCAATTAAAGTACATTGGTCTAGGCTAATAATAAGTGAATCCTTCACACAATTTGTGTTGAGTTCTTTCTCATTTTTCTCTTAGGAGTAGAAGGGAACATTTCAATAGATTTCTAAAAGCAATATTTACTTTCACAAACTGCTTCTGAATTGGAGTCTTTATTTCTGTCTGCTTTACTCTATTTCAAGAATTCCTTTAAAATGTTTCCATAGAAACACCTGGAGAAGAAAATGATGAGCTATATAACATTCTCGGAGGATGTCTTTCTGTATTTGGACATTCATTCCTCAAGAGAGTTGAGATGGTTGTTTTTTGAGGTAAAATCCATTTCTAAAAGGGATTCTCCTTACATGTCTCCTGAACATTTTAGGTTATAAACCATACTCTAGAATTTTAATGAAATATTCCAAAGGCTGAGAAATACTGAAGTTTTATTAGTGTAGCTTAAGGGGATACCCTCATCCATGTTACCCGCATTAATGTCTTTCTCTGTTTAGCGTCTCCACAACTTGCTAATGCTGAGGTTGGGTCATAGGACAATGGAAAGCACACAGCTTTGCCCAGGCATATTGGACAGATGACTGCAGAAAGCCTATGCTGCTGGACAGGGATGACAAAGAGAAAACCAACAAGAAGCTCAGTGATGTACTTGGTAGAAGAAAACAAGAAACAGATTAATCTCAATCTCGGGGATTTTGCCGCACTTGCATTATCATTGAAACCCAACATTTTTCCTTAACACATTTAACACTCAATGAATTCTCAAAAATGAGGAAATCCGATAAACATAGAGGATTTGAAATTTTTGCTTATTGCTGTTTACATGACTTTATTATTTACATCTGTACCACAAAAGGCTTGAAGTGGAGGTCATAATTCTGTCAGTAAGTATGGAACTCTGCAGCTTTTGTTCAGTGTATAGGGAAGAGCAATAACTAATGCTGTCTGCTGCTGCAGGTCCTAAATTATATGCTCTTATCTTCACTGGACAGTTTTATATTTGAAGATTTCCCTTATGCCCCTCTCGAGCTGATCAAATTGCAAAAATCACTGAATGGAATTCTGTTGGCCTCTCACATTAGTAGGTGGCCCTATAAATTAGCTAAGTGAGAAGGTGTTATGCATTCCAAGGGATACTCCAGTTCACTGTTGGTGAGAAGCTTTAATGCTTTTTGTAATGGACTATCATAGGGACTTTTTTTGAAGAAAGGTAAAAAAGGGTTGAACAGGATGGTTTTGCAGTACTGAAGGACTGCTGAAATGTACAACTCTGGAATTACACATTACTAGCTTAACATGTGGCATGCTATACAACATAATACAGTTAGATTTCTCTGTCACACGAATTTCCTAGAGAGAAGTGGATCCTGAGCAAGACAGCTACATCTCAATTCCCCATCTGCAGATTACCTCTTATTAACAATAGCCAGTTTCTGCAACCATTGTACTGCACGGTTGAGTCAGCTGTGTGTTGGAAACCACTTTATTTAGCAACAGAGCACATTTGCTTATGCTGTTCTACTTTGAACTCTCTTCCCCTCCCCTTCCCCTTTCTCTCCGACCCTTCTCTCCTTTTCTTTCTTTCTATGGAATTCAGTTCAAATGTCATCTCCTCTAAACAGACTTCTCTAGGAAGAATTGGTTAATGGATCCTATGTGTTCCTTCCACATCTTTTCAGAGTTCTACTACTGCAACATTGGGTAGGTAAGGGCATGCTATGTGGCAAACACTGTTTTAACACAATGGCCACAAATATGAGTAAATACAATGTATTCCTACTCTAAAAGGATTCCTAATATTGTACCTCCTATTTATGCATCTGATTCACCCAGTACATACATATTCCAGAAGATACACACTGTGTTTCATTGATTTTTGCATTCTCGGCACCTTGCACAAAGATTTGCACAGGAGAAAAAAAAACTGTTTAGAGTGCTTACTGATTGAATATATAGCACTTAAAACAAGTATCGTAGTTATCAGATAAAATGTGACTCTTAATAAAAATATACAAAATATGCAAATATACAAAATACACAAAAACAAATAAAATTAGATAGACCACAATTAGGGCATTGTAAGTAAGAGAGAATATTTATATTTTTTTCAGTGAAAAATAATACATGACTCATCAATCCATTTATTCATTCAGTTGTTCAACTAACATTCATTGAGATAATACACAAATCACATTAAGATATCTTCCCAATTCTGGGGGCGCCTGGGTGGCTCAGTCAGTTAAGCATCTGTCTTCAGCTCAGGTCATGATCCCAGGGTCCTGGGATCAAGCCCCGCATTGGGCTCCCTGCTCAGTGAGAAGCCTGCTTCTCCCTGTCCTACTCCTCTTGCTTGTGTTCTCTCTCTCGCTATCTCTCTCTTTCTGTCAAATAAATAAATAAATCTTCAAAAAAAAAGATACCTTCCCTATTCTGCATGCTATACTGAATTTTGAAAAAATCACATAATAATTTATTTAGAATTAAGAATAAAGGAAATTTTAATAGTTTTCCCAAATCTCTAATAAATAATGGCAAATTATGTCAATATAAGCAATGGTGATCATCTGGTTATTAGACATATTATTATTGTTAGTCTTTTCTATTTTGAAAAATCAGTTTACAATTTACTTTCACAGTCTGTTGGTTTTCTTTTGAATGAACACTTAGTAAATTATATGAAATTAAAAGTTGATGAAGTTTGAAGTCCACTTGGAAATGTTGGCATTCTTAAGTATCTAATACTCTGTCCATAGTAGAACTCAGTAGAACTCATTCTAATGAATACACCTGAATATTTTACACACTATACCACTCTAAGAATTGATAGGACTATAGTATTCCAAATTTTGAGCTTGAAAGAGTAGAATAAATTATTAAAAAATTAATATTTGGATAATTTGCTAAGGATTTACTGAGAATTAAAAAGGCTCAGAGTATACAGAAGGGTGGAACAGCATTGGATGTTTGAAGTCTGATTTCATCCTATAAATCTGCAGAGTTTCCACCCTCTGACTTTAAGCTTTCACCTTTTGATTATCCGTTATAGGTGTTTACAAAACTCTAAGTGAAGAAATGCAGTCTATATTGACAAAAGAAGAAAAATAAGAACCATCTGATAATCTCAATACATGTAAGGAAAAAAAGTTGATAAGATTCACATCCTCCCATGATAAAAACTCTTAGAACGTAGGAATAGAAGCAGGAATGAGGAATAATTTCCTCAACCTAAGAGAAAAGGTATCTACTGAAAACCTAGATGTAACATTGTATTTAATTATGAAACACTAAATGTTTTCCCCCATAAAGAAAAACAAAGCAAGGATGCCTGTTCCTATCATTCTTATTTGTCATTTGACTGGAAGCCTGTGCAATAAATCAAGAAAATAAAAAAGGCATACAGATCAGAAACAAAAGACATAAAACTCTATCTATTCAGAAAGAAATGATTTCTATACAGAAAATGTCAACCAATCTACATAGAAGCTACTAGAACTAACTCATGGTTTTAGCAAGGTAACAAGATACAAAGTCAACACACAAAAATTAATCCCATTTCTATATATTAGTAGTTGGAAATTTTTAAAAGTACCATTTAAAATAACATCAAAAACATGAAATATGTTAAGTGTAAGTCTAGCAAAATGTACAAGATTTGTATGATGATAACCATCAAATATTGATGAAAGAATTAAAGAAGACCTAAATAAATGGAAAAATATACTAAGAAAGACTCAATATTGTTAAAAATGTCAATTCTTCCCAAAACATGTCTAGAGATTCAGTGTAATTCCAGGAAAAATTTCAACAAAATTTTTTGGCAGAAAAAAATTTATTCCAAAATTAATTTTGATATGCAAAGAATCCAGAATAACCAATATAATTTTGAAGAAGAGCAAAGTTAGAGGATTCCTTTTCTGATTTCAAGACCTACTATGAAGCTACAGAAATCAAGACAGTGTGGTATTGCCAAAAAGATAGACAAATACATCAGTGGAACCAAATAATGAATTTAGAAATAGACATACATGATCAATTGATTTTCTCTGAAGATGCAAAGACAATTTACAAAAATGATACTCTTTCGAACAATTGCTGCTAGAATTTGGGACATCTACATTTCAAAAAAAAATTATGTTCAATCCATACCTCACACCATACACAAAAATTAACTAAAATGGACCAGAAACCTAACTCTAAAGTGTAAAACAACAAAACCTGTAAAACATAGGAAAAAGATTTTCATAACCTTGGGTACTGAAAGACTGTCCTTAATATGACACCAAAATCATGATTATTAATGGAATGAAAACTTACATAAACTGGTGTTAATAAAAATGTTAAATTTCTGCTTTTTTAAAAGATGCTGTTAAGAAAAGAAGAAGTCAAGCAACAGCCTGGGAGAAAATATTTGCAGAAAAATGCACTATTTAGGAATTCTATCCAGAATACACCAAGAACTTGCAATTTTCAAAATGAGAAAACATACAACTCAATTTTTAAAAGTGAGTAAAAGTTCTGAACATTTTGTTAAAGTGAGGAAAAAAATGGAAAATGAAAACAAACCCTCCTCAAACTTATCAATACTAAGTGCTGACAAGGAAATGAAACAACCAGAACACTCATCCATGGCTTGTAAGCATGGATGATATAGAACCCTCTTGGAAAACAGTTTGTCAGTTTCTCAACCTGAACATACCACTCTCAAGTGACCTGGGAACCCCATATAAAGAACTACATAAACTATGCTTTTCTGTATGAAATGAACA
Organism: Procyon lotor; assembly: GCA_028646535.1. Taxonomy (NCBI): domain Eukaryota; kingdom Metazoa; phylum Chordata; class Mammalia; order Carnivora; family Procyonidae; genus Procyon; species Procyon lotor. The sequence continues at coordinate 24,069,217 of CM053614.1, forward strand.
TTTAACAATACCGTACAAATATGGGGCTGCCATATAAACACTCTGAACATACTGAGCAGTAAGTTATTTCCATTATTCATTAGTAAAGGGAATTACCCTTCAGGGTTAGGGCCATTATTCCCACTAACGTGCCTGATTTCTTACACAAAAATAAGAAATATTAAGCTTTAAGTCATAAAGGATAGACTAATCTTTTTTTCAATGGAATAACTTGACTTAGATATCTACTAAAGAAGAAAAACATGAATAAAGCCTTTTACTTGCAAAACTGAAGTGCCAGCGGCTTGGGTTGATGTATCCTATCCCAAATTCTTCCCAATTTGGAGGAGAATTGCATGTTATTGAGGGGAGTGGGAGCATGCTAAATACTTTTGTGGAGGCAGTTTTTAGCATCTGCAAACAAATCTTGCACACCAAGAGCAGATGGTCCTCTGGATTTAAAGAGAGTCCCCTTAGAGACAGAGGCTGATGCTTCCTTATCCAGTTCACAGCTTCTTCTTGCAATTTAGCAAGGTTGTCCTCTAAGAGAACAAGGTAACTCATGTACCAAGACTGGCCAGGTATTGAATCTCATGAAATTTAAAATCATTTACATTTTCCAAACAGCCTTCTTTAAGCATGAAAATTTAAAAGAAGAAGAATGCTTAGCTTTGGGGCTACTCCCCAGGATCTTAGGATAGAAATTATTTAAGTTGTCTCATTTTCCCAGAAGATGGTTCCCAGTCTTCGTCCATCAAGGTGTAATGAAAATTGCAGGGCTCTTTAAGGTCTAGATGTAATGCACCCCTCTAAAGGGTGTAAGACCCCAGTAAGGAATACACTGGAATTCATGATGCAAAGTTTCATTAAGGGACACTAAACACGTGTCTTTTCATGCAAGATAAATAGCATCTTTATCAGACGACTTTCCCCACCATGAATGTTTTTTGTTATTGAGTGTTAACTGGATTAGAAGCCTTATTGTACTTATGAAATTTCTTATTTCAACTCAACATGTCAAAAACTAAACCCATTCCTCCTCCTCACAAATCTCTCTGGGTCCCACATTTTCTACTTTTGTTAAAGATATGCCATTCTTCTCTTTATTTGGGTCAGAGCCCTTGATCTTTGACCTCTCTCTGTCTCTTATCAATACCCCCTGCTGACTCCCTTTCCTCCAATCAGGCGTCAAGTGCTCTCATTTCTCTCTCTCAAGTATCTCTTGTGCAATTCCATCCCAATTCTGCTGCTGCCATGCTAGTTTAGGTCCTTAACATCTTTCATGTGAATTACTGTGGTAACCTAACTGATCTCTCTTATTCCAGTCTCTCCTTCACTTTTCAAGCTGGGAAAAAATATAGAATAGTAATTAAGTATAAGAGTGTCAGAAATAGACTACCTGAGTTTGAACTTCAGTCCTGGATAAATTACTCCGTGTCTCTAAGCCTCTGTTTTTGGAATTTCCTGTGAGGTTGGCATACATTTAGTACTGTGTCTAGCGCATAGAATTGCTAGACGCAGGTTAACCATGATCATTTACCTCCTCTTCAGATTTCAACACAAGGCAGTATAATCACACGTGCACTGTTTTATCCTTCTGTGTAGGCTGTGAAATTCTTTAGGGTAGATAACAGAGCTCACTGGTTTTTGTTTTGTTTTGTTTTGTTTTAAGTAACAAATTGCATACAAACTAACACATAGTAAACACAGTAAAGTGGATTTTACTTATCAGGCATAGGCTAATCCTGATTCATATCCTAATAATATTTACCTGAAAAGAGTATATATAAACTTTGAAGTCAAACACACTGAGTTCAAAATCTGACTTGACATACAAACTGGGGAGACTTCATAAAGAATCAGAACCTTTTTGTGCCTCCTTCCTTTATAGGAAAACTTGGTGACAATCTCTGCAACATAGCTTTTTGTCATTTTTACTAACACAAAATGTTATTTTCTCCCTTAATATATAAATCCCTACTACAAATATGAGTTCAGACCCCTCATATTTTGGGGAACCAATGCATTCCTGCTTTATTACTCTCTAAGCATATATTGGCTGGTTTTGTCATTTTCATACATGAATAACAATTTGGCAATAGTTTGGTTAATACTTAAGTTGTTAAAAAGTCCAAAAGTTGGCATAATTATAAAAGAATTCTTCAGGGAAAGTTGGATGGATACCTCCTGTCTTACATTCTTGAGAAATATAGCAAATCCAGGTAAATAAAATACAATCTTGTACCTAACAAAAAAGAGACTATCTGGGGCACCTGGGTGGCTCAGTTGTTAAGTGGCTGCCTTCGGCTCAAGTCATGATCCCAGGGTCCTGGGATCAAGCTCCACTTCGGGCTCCCTGCTCGGCAGGAAGCCTGCTTCTCCCGCTACCATTCCCTCTGCTTGTGTTCCCTCTCTCGCTGTGTTTCTCGCTGTCAAATAAATAAAATCTTAAAAAAAAAAAAAAAGAGAGACTATCTGGAAAAGTCCACTTAACATCTTAATAATGGGGAAGGTGAGAAATTTTACCTTCTGGTTTCACAAAGATTAGCAAAGGCAAATAAAGATCTATGCTAAAAAAAAGTCATTCATTCACTCAGAAATTATTTTGTCTCCTTTCTTCTCTTTCAGATCATATGATTTGAGTGCCTTTTATGTGTTGCATGCTATAAAAACAAACCTTTACCTTTTGGGGAACTCATAGTGTAGTTTTCAGAGAAACTCACTTGGTTATTTTAAGTCATCTCTCCACCCCATCTGAGACTTGAACTCATGACCCTAAGATCAAGAGTCACATGCTCTACTGACTGAGCCAGCCGGGAGCCCCTACACTTAATCATTTTAAAGTTCAGTTCTTTTTACACTGTGGTTTCTCAAAATGGGATTAAGAGGTGTGTCTGATATTGCTTTTACTTAGCTATTTCTAAGACCACATGTATTCTTTGAGATATTGGCAGTGACAGGGCAATTTCTTTAGGAGGCATTCTTTAAGTACCGATTTCCATTTTGGGTTTTAATGGGAGCTGGAGAGGGACTATTGCACTAGGAATGCAAGAGATACAGGTAACACCTTTCCTAAGAGGTAGCCCTTGTACTTCTGACACACCGACTTCCAGTTATTGAATGTTGAAGGAACTCTTTAACTGTCTCCTTATGTTTGGGGCAAAGAAGTAAGTGTTCTAAGAAAAGGGCGGTGGTGTAAACTGATTTTTAGATGGTAATCTGTTTATTGGGGTTGTATAGCCGAGATCTACTCCTAGAATTTCACATTAGTTTGGTCAGAGATGAAATTCCCAGACCAATTTTTTTTTTTTTTTAAGATTTTATTTGAGAAAGAGCAACAGGACACAAGCAGGGGGAGCTGCAGAGGGAGAGGGAGATGCAGGCTCCCCGCTGAGCAGGGAGTCTAATGTGGTGCTTGATCCCAGGACCCATGACTTGAGGTGAAGGCAGATGCTTAACCAACTGAACAATCCAGGTGCCCTCGTCAGATCTATTTTTAAAGGGTTTAGCAGATGATCCTGATGTTCAGTGAGGTTTGGGGCCCCCTGGGAGCACACCGTTAAGTACTAGAGCTGCTGAATGTAGGCGGCCAGTTCAGAGCCCACAAGCAATAATGGTCAATGGGGCATTCGAGTAAAGGGGCTGCTCTGCTCTAAAGGTGCATGAGAAAATGTTCTCTCTCCTTAAGGAATATTTGGGTTGAGGGGCTAGACTGCCAGCAAGGCTTGATTTCCTTCAGCTGGACAAGGGATCAGAGAATCAACATTTGGTTTCTGGTGGTGTCACATTTGTTCTTTGGGTGTGGCTAGTGGTCTGGTATACCACTGCTTATTTATGTCTGGTCATTCGTACATATTTCCCCATCACTCGATAATGCTATTCAACACCATTAATGAGGCCCACAGTAGGAAGATCTCTTGCTGCCAAAATGGTTTTGATGACTTTTTCCTACCTGGCTGTTGGTGAGGATATTTCTGGCTAGGAAGTGGCTTTCCTATGACGATCAACACTTGGTTTGGTGGTAATAACAGTGGGAAGTGATAGGGAGTTTGTATTTGTAAGGACTCTGACATTGTCCTCCAATATATAGAAGGGGCAGTGCCTGTGGACCTCATCTGAGAGAAAAATTTACTTAGCTCCTCGCTTGTGCATTTTAAGTTAATTCTATTTGGAGATTCAATCAGGAGTGTTTTTTTTGTTTTTTTTTTAATCCCAAATCAAGTATTCCTTAGGAACAATGAAGAGATAAATTAGTATGTGATTGGATCAGCTGTCACGTCGTACATCTTATTTGGGTTCCAATGCCTGCTCTGGGAAGGAATATTTGAGAGGTAGGAGCTTTTCTTTCATTTCATCTTAGTACTTAGCTAAACTAAACAAGGTTTTCAGGATCTTTTTGAAACAATTTTATGTTTGTTCTTATTCCGTCAAACTGTTTTTGCTGGTATTCATGATGGCCAATTTCTGTGAACACTTGAACAAAAACCGTTTGCTCATAATATTTGATATTTCTCAGTACATAGTGGCAATAAACAACTCTCTACTGTCCCAGAAAATATGAGTATCAAGAGTGTTTATCGGGATCATGTTGTAATCCCACCAGACATTTCCTTCTCCTTTTAAAATTCATAAATACCTTCAGAGCATGTATTGATAGGAAATGGATTCTCATGAAGAAATTCTGAGTAGCACTTCAAGGACTCTGATGACTGTGCATCTTAATTTTCTTCAGACCAAACTGAACTTATTTATATTAACCTAGACTAATATTTTCTAGTCTTTACAATTAGTATAATTGTGTCTAACTAGATTTAGTGTGTAATAAAGGGACCGTGAAGAAGGGCTGTGGCACGCATACTGAATCCCAAGGTTACCAACACGTTTTTGTGATTTCATAAGAAACTCTGTCGACATTGCCTGCAATTGTGTATGCAATTACAACTGTAATAAACCATTCTACTCTATTTGCTTCTGTGCGAAACAAGGGGACTCTGGCTGTATTGCTGCAGGACCCTGTTGTGTCAGAGTCGTAGACGGCTGGCCATGTGCTTGGTGACTGAACACACCTGACAGCACAGTCACACCCGCAGCCGCCTCATTAAAGTCCCTCCAGGCACCCACCCCCGTTAAACTAAAACTAGGTGATGAGGATCCTCTCTGAACAGCAGTTATTAAACTAAGATTTTTTTCCTACCTTTTAATCAGGGCCTAGAATCTCATTAATTATTGTGGACAAAATCTCCTCAGTCACCAGTTGCTACTCTATGGCCCCATTTACACATATATATTTTAGCTTAATGAAATGGGCTTTCATTTTGTAATGCTATTAACTTTAAGGACAGAGCGAAGGAATTGCATGTTAATAACAATGGCTATGATTTACTGAACTTCACACACAGTGGCAAATAAGGCACTAAGGGTTTTACTGGTATGATCTTACTTATTCCTCTCAACAACCTGTGAGAAGAATGACGGACGAGCAGGCTACAAAACTTGCCCAAGATCATAGAACTAATAGGTGGTGAAGGCAGACTAAATAATAGACTTAAATTTATGACTTGACAGCTTTTAACCACAGGTTCAAAGTACAAGATTGAGCATGGTTTTGACTCTTTATTAAACAGGGAAGTTGGGGAAATGGACTTTTTCATATTACAGGTTTGTGTCAATACTTTGTATTTCTCTACGATTTTCCTCTGTATTATTTATTTATCCTAGCACTACCTTACGAGGTGTATAGGTATTGTAGTATTGTCCTCTACGCATGGAGAGAATAAACTTCTGCCCGAAACTGCAGACCTAGGACTGATTCTAATTAATCTACTAACTCCATGAGTGGGCACTCTCCAATGAACCATACTGTCTTCCTCTATAGGCCAACTTTAATATTGCTACATTTTAACCCCCAAATTTCAAATATCTCATAAACATTTACCAAATTTGTAAAGAAATGTTTTGTTTTTGTTTTAGTTTTTTGTAATCACAACTAGAGGGGCAAAAAGTTGATATGGAACTTTACTGAAAGACATTGAACACGAGGGTGGTATACACTGGGGAAACTTCTATTCAGGTTTTACTTTTTCATAGGAAATATGTGAGAAATCCAGATGAAGCATTACCATCATAGGAGAATAATCAATCCATAAATTTAACACATATATGAATTGCAGGGGAATTATGGTATAGATATTTTAGTGGTCCAAGGAAAACATTTTTATCTGTCTATAAGGTAAACACAACTTTTCGGAACTTTACATGAAAGTTCTGAAACTAAAGTATAAATGAAACTAAGGTATAAATAAAATGAAACTAAGGTATAAATAAACTAAGGTATGAAACTAAGGTGTAAATATGAAACTAAGGTATAAATAAAATTTAACTTATGAAACTAAGGTATAAATGAAACTAAGGTATAAATAAACACTTATGTTTGTTTATAATAAATAAAATGAAACTAAGGTATAAATAAAATTTAACTTATCAAGTCCTCACAATAAGACTTTTGTAAAAGATATTATAAAGGCAGTTCTAGACTATGACCTTTGTAAGAAACGAGATGGCAATGACATATTGCCAAAATTTTATTCAGTTAAAAGTCCTATGAAAGGCAACACTACTATGGTTCACATATATAATTTCATGAAGGCCTTAATTGATCCAAGGGTAATATTAGAATATTCAGAAAATCTCAGCAAAAAATGTGGCCATGGGTCGCCTGGGTGGCTCAGTCTGTTGAGTGTCTGACTCTTGATTTTGTCTCATGTCATGATCTCAGCGTTGTGAAATTGAGTCTCGTGTGGCACTCTGCATTGGGAATGGAACCTGCTTAAGATTCTCACTCTCCTTCTCCCTCTGCCCCTCCTTCCGCCTAAAAAATGTGGTTCTGGACCCACCTATCCTATTGAGAATCAGAGGACAGCTGTGATTGAAACTTCTCACTCTGAAAACATGGACACAAAGTTATAGTTGCAATACATTTAATGAAAAAATTTCTATGTAGAACTGAAGACCTAGTGGCATTCTTTATTTCCAGAAGCCCATTCCTCAAATCTGGAATCCCTCCAATAATTAAATGGAAATTTTAATGTCCTGTTAATGTTTACCACAACCAAGCTTTTGATAAGAATTAATAAGGATGAGGCATCCAAATTGGCAAAGAAGAAGTCAAATTTTCACTCTTTGCAGATGATATGATACTTTATGTGGAAAACCCAAAAGACTCCACTCCCAAGACTGCTAGAAGTCATCCAAGAATTCAAGCACTTGAATTGTAAAGAAATGTTTTGTTTTTGTTTTAGTTTACACATTTATTCAAGTATCAGGATGTAAAATTAATGCACAGAAATCAGTTGCATTTCTATACCCCAACAGCAAGACAGAAGAAAGAGAAATTAAGGAGTCGATCCCATTTACAATTACACCCAAAATCATAAGACACCTAGGAATAAGCCTAACCAAAGAGGCAAAGAGTCTGTACTCAGAAAATTATAAAGTGCTCATGAAAGAAGTTGAGGCTTCCTCGATTACACCAAGAAATGGAAAAACGCTCCATGCTCATGGATTGGAAGAACAAATATTGTGAAATGTCTATGCTACCTAAAGCATTCTACACATTTAATGCAATCCCTATCAAAATACCATCGATTTATTTCAAAGAAATGGAACAAATAATCCCAAAATTTATATGGAACCAGAAAAGACCATGAATAGCCAGAGGAATGTTGAAAAAGAAAACCAAAGCTGGCAGCATCACAATTCCAGACATCAAGCTCTATTACAAAGCTGAAATCATCAAGACAGTGTGGTACCGGCACAAAAACAGACACACAGATCAATGGAATAGACTAGAGAGTCCAGAAATGGACCCCTAACTCTATGGTTGACTAATCTTTGACAAGGCAGGAAAGAATATCCAATGGAAAAAAGACAGTCTCTTCTACAAATGCTGTTGGGAAAACTGGATAGCCACATGCAGAAGAATGAAACTGGACCATTTCCTTATACCACACATAAAAATAGACTCAAAATGGATCAAAGACCTCAATGTGAGACAGGAGTCCATCAAAATCCTTGAGGAGAACACAGGCAGCAACCTCTTTGACCTCAGCCGCAGCAACTTCTTCCTAGAAACATCTCCAAAGGCAAGGGAAGCAAGGGCAAAAATAACTATTGGGACTTCATCAAGATCAAAAGCTTTTGCACAGCAAAGGAAACAGTCAACAAAACCAAAAGACAACTGACAGAATGGGAGAAAATATTCACAAACGACATATCAGATAAAGGGCTAGTATCCAAAATCTATAAAGAACTTCTCAAACTCAAAACCCAAAGAATAACTAATCCAATCAAGACACGAGCAGAAGATATGTCCTCCAAAGAGGACATCCAAATGGCCAACAGACACATGAAAAAGTGCTCAACATCACTTGGCATCAGAGAAATCCAAATCAAAACCACAGTGAGATACCACCTCATACCAGTCAGAACGGCTAAAATTAGCAAGTCAGGAAACAACAGATGTTGGCGAGGATGCGGAGAAAGGGGAACCCTCCTACACTGTTGGTGGGAATGCAAGTTGGTACAGCCACTTTGGAAAACAGTATGGAGGTTCCTCAAAAAGTTGAAAATAAAGCTACCCTATGACCCAGCAATCGCACTACTGGGCATTCACCCTAAAGATACAAACGTCGTGATCCAAAGGGGCACGTGCACCCGAATGCTTATAGCAGCAATGTCCACAATAGCCAAACTATGGAAAGAATCTAGATGTCCATCAACAGATGAATGGATAAAGAAGAGATGGTGTACACACACACACACACACACACACACACACACACGCAATGGAATACTATGCAGCCATCAAGAGAAACAAAATCTTG
>CM053614.1:24078177-24103089 GCA_028646535.1 Procyon lotor
ATGGGGAGGTCGGGGAGGGAAATGAAACAAGATGGGATCAGGAAGGAGACTAACCATAAGAGACTCCTAAACTGATGAAATAAACTGAAGGTGGCTGGGGGGTTGGGGGGTAGGGATAGGGTGGCTGGATTATGGACACTGGGGAGGGTATGTGCTGTGTGGTTAAGTGCTGTAAAATGTGTAAGCCTGATGATTCACAGACCTGTACCCTGGGGCAAATGATATATTATATGTTAATTTAAAAATAAATTAGAAAAAAACGAATTAATAAGGATGAGAAGGCTGAAATCTCTGACAAAAATCTGTATTTTTTGGTGACTGATCAAAGGGAGACAGAATCCAATGTAAAAAGGATGGATTTAAGGGTCTTCATGAGGGCGCCTGGGTAGCTCAGTCAGTTAAGCGTCTGCCTTCCACTCAGGTCATGATTCCAGGTTCCTGGGATGGAGCCCTGTGTCTGGCTCCTTGCAAGCAGAGAGCCTGCTCCTCCCTCTCCCTCTGATGCTCCCCTCCTTGTGCTCTCTCTCTTTACCAAAATGAGTAAAATCTTAAAAAAAAAAAAAAAAGAGCCTTTACAAAAATAAAGGAATAAGATCAACATATAAACTTTGGAGGCCTCCGTCAGACTAGAAGTGCATAAGATGGCAGTGATAAGAGTCAAACAATACCATTATCAAACACTTAGATGTTCCCAACTCAGGTTCCGACTCAATTCCATAATGTTAGTACTACCAACATATTCACCTTACATAGGAATAAAACAAGGAACAGTGAGGGCAAGTAACTTGCAAATGGTGTGACTCCTGAATTAGCAAAATTCATTTGGAAGGATTTTGGTTCTACACTTAAAAAAAAAAAGCAGCATTTACTTTTCCTAGAGAATCAATTATTTTAAAATGACTTGAACTCATAAAAGGCAAGCTTTTGTATAAAAATGGATGTCAAAATAAAAAAGTAACAATCATAAAATTTATTTTACTGCCTGCTGCCTTGTCCTATTCAAGGATTTTAGGCTCAGTGAGCTGGAAAGCACTTCAATAGTGACTGTCTGTCCCCTTGCAAATGATTTGACTTGTAGTAAATGATTGCCAAAAGTCCTATGGCTTTAAAAAATCTACAGCCTTACCTTGCAAAATAGTCTACCAAATTTTTCAATATATTTATGTATATTACATATTAGATGTGTATTTTGGTGACAGTGGTAATTAAAATTTAAAGTCTAAATTTCTATTTATTCCTGTGTTATGCATATTCATCATTCATATCAGATACTTATTTCATGCCATGACTTATCATATCCCAGGCGTATTTATTCTAGTAGGTACTTATAACTCTATTATCCACTATTTATGTTAACTTATCAGAAAGGAGATTCTCTAACTATTATGATGACCGAGTTTAGCTTTGTTAAAATAAGCATTGTCTGCACATGTGAGCTAGCTCCTAATGTTAAGGTGAAATAATATTTGTCTGTTTTGGCCTGGGTCCTCAGAAGAATGCTTCTGGGCTGGCTTATGAGAAGGTGTTTTTTGATGAATATTTTATCGCCTTGCTTTACGAGAGCACACATTTTGTTTTGCTTTAAGACAACACATATTTTAATTTCGGTTTCCCAAGCTTAGCACAAGAGAAACCCCAAGACATTGCTATATGAAGCATTATTGAATAAAATCCTGCCAGACAGGCAGGTGGATAATTATGTCCCAAACTTAAAGAAATTAAATAAGGAAAATGTTAAAATATACATTAGGCAATGGTACAAAATTAATTCAGCCCTCTTCCTGTTCCTGTCTAGTTTGCCATTCCTTCCTCCACCCCTTTATAAAGTTTTCATTGTAATTGGTGAGTGAATGTAGTCTTCTTCACAAGCTTGTGTTCCCTCAGCCCATGCTGTCAGGAGGAGGTGGGAGTGAATGCAGCTGTGAAACAGAACCCAGTTCCATCTTCCCCCATAAATAGCGGGGTGAAGGGTGCTCTGCCGTCTGTAAGCAGCTTCCTGTTAGAGTCCGTTTTAACGTAATGGGCCCAAACTAAGTTCTGATTCTGGATTCCAGACTGAGGGACCCACTGAGGAGAAATGCTCATCATTGTTCCCACAGGGCCCTGGAGACAGATCCTGGGACATCCAAGAACTAAACTAGACCCTGAGAGCCTTTGCTCCTAGTCTGGCCCACTTTGGTTTTAACGTACTTGATACAGGTCAGGAATCACATGAATGCATATACGACTGTAGTTACAGAAATGTATGAGAGAGAGAGCGAGAGCTCACTCCATTCGCAACAATCTCATGTGTGTCCCCTCCGGGTCGTTCCCATCCTTCCAAGGAAAACCATTTCCAATCTCAAAGATTCAAACCTGAAGTTTAAAAAAAAGTTTCTAATATGTATAAATCCGGAAATCTGCATTTCTGCTATCTTTTGAGAAATCAGGTACGGTAATCCTAGGCCTGTGTTGTCTGGAGGTTGAGGCTGCTCAAGTGGGAGCAGCAGACCCCTGGCAGGGCCTGCCTTCTCCTGGCCCACCTGATCCACATCCTTATTTTGTCACCTGCCTGGCCCGCCGCTAAAACAGCCTGTAGTGTTTGCCTTTTTCTATCTCTTGATCCCAATTTTAATGTCTTTGGAGTTTTGGCCACTCTGAGCCTTTTGTGCAATAAAGTGGTATTGGATGTATAAATAAGTAAATCAAAGAGGAGAAAAATGTCACACACACACACACACACACACACACGCATTTGCATAGTTACTGTCCTCTATTGTTATTCCTTGCTGCAAGAAAAATCAACTATGACTATTTGCGCCCTCCAAAGGGACCCAATTCATTCATAACATTTTAATTCTGGTATTTAGGATTACAAAATGTGAGTTAGAATGAGACAGGCTCTTTTAAATTCCTTCCAATCACCTGTTAGAATATAATGAAATAACAGGAAAAGCACTTAAAGTCAGAAATGCCACTAATTCCCCACTTTACTTGGGCAAAAGTCTCATTAATTTTAATGTGAATTTTTACTACATGAGGACTATGGAATCATGTACATTGTGACTGTATAAACATTCAGCTGAGGAGAGGGGAGCATGTTGAAATAAGAATAGATTACCAGGCAAAGAGGTTGTCCTTTCCGACCGACATTTTTATACTCATGAATGAACATGAATACGACATATATTGTAAAATTATACACCAACTTCTGAACACAGGTCTCAGACTTTAGGATCTATCACAAAATCTACAGGACGTGTCTATAGATTAGCATGTGTGAATACTATGAAATTACTTTTTCTATTATTTGAAACCCCCAAATTAAAGTGACAAGAATAAGTGGGAGCTGTAGTAGAGACGATGTGCATTATTCTAAAGGCAAAGTAATGCTCCATGAAAATGGGACATTGTGAAGATAGAAGCTCTTATAAAACTGAAAGTGCTTGTTTTTCATCATTATACAGAGAGAACAGAGTGACTGATGTTACAAATGAAATGTTGAAAGAGAAAGGTTATCTCATTTCTGATTCACTTAATTTTCTTTCTTTCTCTTTCTTTCTCTCTCTCTTCCTTCCTTCCTTCTTTTCTTTCGGGGGTCCAAAAGATAGATATTTGTTAGAAAATCTATTCATCTGGAAAAGAAAATCCTTTAAGTCATTATGATATGCATTCCCTTGTCACTTCCAACCACATGAATAAACCATTCTTACTGATCATTAAACAGATCAAGAAGAATAGTCTATAGCTGCCTTTAGGCTAAAATTTTGAAAAATTATGACACCTTTGAAAAAAAAATTAGTATTCTCGGTGTCTACTTGGCTAGGTTAGAAATGGAATCTGGGAAAGATTTCTATTTCCGGTTTTCCCCTTCTGAATCTCTGACTCAATATATTTCTCGGCTAGATTTGGTATGTTTTAAAGAAATGTCTGTGGCCTGAATTAGGGGTCTTGGAAACTTTAAGAAAAAATACCATACTCATCACTAGGCTTTTAGAAAATGTTTGACTAAAATTGCAAAAATAGATACCAGCTTCCTGTCTGCCTTTGTAGAAAATGTTTAGAGTAGTCAGGCATCAAACATGTTTAATTTATAGAGCTAAGCTACTGGATGCATTAAATATATATATTCAGAGAGTGTCCCCTTATCTTAAAGGAAACTATTGATAACCCATGTTTGTATTTCAAGTAGAAATTTAAAGTTAATTTAATAATGTGGTATAGTATTGGATCTACTCCAAAATCAAAGAAATCATCTATATTTAGTTACTCTGGGGGATTTTTAGAAAGTTGTGATTAATTCTTTAATGAGAACAAAGTGTTATTTCAACATGATAAAGATCCTGAAGAAACTCGAAAAGTAAGGGGAGTCCTAGTCTAAATGAAACCATTCAAGCAAGGCTATGAATGTGCCTTTGGCAGAGATTTATAACATCTACTTAAAATGCTACCCTGGTAGGAAATGAGAAGAAAAAGAAGAAAAAAAATCCCCTGAAAGTCAGGAAACCATTGAGAAAGCACTGACTAAAAAGCATCGACACAACAAATACTGCACATCAGTAATAATTTATATTTAGCTATTGGACAGTGGGGCTAAGAATGCACAGCAATTGTATAACATTTTATTGTGTAAAGGGAGAATTGCTTAAAAGCAACAGAATAATTTTTATGCCTGATAATTTCCAGTATAGGTTCACTTCATAGTAATTTTGATAATAACACTCTATCTTATGAGTTCAATTACGGATAAAGATTTTGATGAATGTTAAGTATAACTAAAAATCTCCTTTGTCCTTTGACAAGAACAGAGACAAAAAATAACAGGGAGAATTTCAGTATTTGAATAGAGAAAATGAGACTTGAAAAGCCTTCAGTAAAAAATAAATGAAGGACCGTATCATTAGTTTAACTTTAGAATACATAGGCATGATTTTCTTTTAAAAAAAAAATTTATGTGAGTATAGGTGACACATAAATATTATGTTAGTTTTAGGTATACAGCATAGGGATTCCACATATCGATACATTAAGCTATGCTCACCAGTGTAGTTACCTACACAGGTGTGATTTTCAAAGGAAATAGGTACAGTGTCTTTATTTTGCAATTACTGGGCTTTCATGCACGGGCACGCACACATTTGTATGTGTTTATAGCCACCGTATGTTTTACATTGTATGATACCTAAAATACTTAAGAATCTGGTCATATAACACTTATAATAGGGAAAAAACCCTCCTCATAAAGAGATTAAAAAGAGTAGTTCTGGCATTTTTCTTAAGGATTGTGAGAGTGAATTCAGAATTTATAGGCTCAGCTGGACTGAACCATATGACTAGTAAAAGAGCAATCTTAAAAAGCTACCAATTCAACCCAGTGAAACCTAAGGAATTTTCTCACCAAGGAGCACTAAATGATTAGCCAGTGATGGCTCAAAGATACCAGGAAAGATGATCTAATTTTCCAGAGATGAACATACAAGAGATTAAGACATATTACCATTGTTTCCAAACATCAGTTTTGGTATAAAGGTCCAAATACAGTTTCAAAACACGCAGCACAGAGTTGTATCACTGACCACATTTTGTCTATCGTCTCCTGATTCCCTGCCCCACTTCCTGGAATTCATTCTTTATCTACTTAGGAGGGTGGCACCTGCCCTCTATTTGTTTCCTACCTTTTTCTCTCCCCTTGGTCCCTAGTGTGTGATTTCTTCTTTCCTCAATGTTCGGTGCAAACAAATCCTCATCCAGTTTACCTGAATTTTAGGCGTTGGATTCCTCTACAAAGTCCTGGTACAATATATTTCTCTGCTTTCTCTCCTCTGTTTATTCTGTCTGCCCAAGGCATGCCAACCAAGTGAGCAAACTTACAGACTACCCCCATTCCCATGTTTTAAGAATTTCAAATTGGACTACATTAACCGCCTGTGCCAACTATGATGCCTTTCCTTACTTTGACCTATTGTTCCCTCTTCTCTGCTTGTGCTCTTCCATGCTTGCTTCCCTGTGAGTCCAAGGCACAGAGGTGAGTCCAACTCACTGAGGTGAATTTCATCCTACTGTCCTATTTCCCAGCATGTTTTCTTTTTTGTGTCCCTACACTTCATGGGCACAAAAAGCAAGCATGAGCACTACCACTATTATACTTGGCCATTCCCAAGAAGGAGAGGCACTATGTATGTATCAGGAGATCGGAGGGTACATTTATAGTTTGACAAAGCCTTGCCTAATCCAAATCTTCTCCTTTGCTGCCATCCTAAATGAGGGTATGCTCACCCTGGTGGAAAAAGTTGCTCCTCTAAATCCTGGGGCTCTTGGGTGGCTTGTTCAGTTAAGCATCTGCCTTTGGCTCAGGTCATGATCTTGGGGGTCCTGGGATTGAGCCCCGCATCATCAGTCTCTCCCCTTCTCCTTCTCCCTCTGTCCCTCTTCCCTGGCTCATGTTCTTTCTCAAATAAATAAAATCTTAAAAAAAAAATCCTGTCTCTCTATAATTTCTTTATTTTCCTACTATTGGATTATTTTTCATTCCAATTTTGATATGAGAATAAATAAGGTATTCTTTTTCAACAAGCCCAATACAAATGCAAATTTTCAGCTATTTTGTTTGTTTTAGCTAATACTTCATCTTTTACCAAAAGTGTGCGTGTGTACATGCATGCATGTATATGCACGCATGGTCTGTAGAAGGTCATATGTGGAGATGTGCAAGAAAGTGGGTCCATGTGCCTAGGATTCCCAGCAAGGCTGAGGACTGTGGAGGGTCACGTAATGTCTCTGTGTGCGTTTGGGGAAAATCGGGGGGGGGTCTGTCTTTCCAACACAAGGATGTTTTGCAGGCAACTGCAGCCTAAACGGGTCCCTTTTTATTGCTCCCAATGTACTTGTTTCAAATACTAACATGTTCAATTTTTTTCACCGATAGTTTAGAATGGCACTGAACATAAAATCCATCTTAGCTGAGTGAATGCCTTTCGTCTTACTGTTAAGAGAGTTGGTTTGGAAAATTACAACATGAGTCATCTAAGAAATAACAGCAGGGATACCAGCAAGGAAACTTTAAAATGTGCTGAAAGAGCCACCAAAATGCGAGACTAAAAATGATCAGTAAAAGCCAGGACCGAACACAATCAATAAATGACCCGGGTCCAAGGACAGTTTTGGGAAATAGATCTGCATGGAATGCTAAACCCAGTGATACGCAAGGGCAGCATATGTGCTATGAGGTAATTCAAAATGTAACTTATGCTCCCAAAGAGGATAGAAAGCTTGTTTATATTATTAAAGCATGCACTCCATATGTCTCTGTCGATTGTGCATTCCAGATATTTACCTCAGTTTCATGAGAATTTCTCAAGGGAATAAAAATTGATATGATTAACATTCTCTGAAATTCTACTGGGTATATTAGCTATTTCCTTTTCTCTACTGAGACAGTGTTAGATCCAGTGACCTCCCTGATGTCCTGTGGTGGGTGCCTTCCCAGCTGAATTCTTCAGACATTAGCCTGGATGGTTACATTTTTGTGTGGTTCTTTTTTTTTCTTCCTTCAAAGCTTAATGTCTTCTATATTTTCTTATCTTTAAAAAAGTATATTTTTACTTGAATTTATTTCACTACACACACACACTGTATATAGTGATTATGGGCTGAACTCTGTTCCCAGTATTCCGAATGTGACTATTTGGAGATAGGGTCTTTCAAGAGGTAATCCAGTTAAACTGAGGTAATTAGGGTGGGCCCTAATCCAATGACTGTTGTCCTTATAAGAAGAAATCTGGAAGCAGTGAGGTACAGAAGGAAGACCATTTAAAAACACAGGAAGAAGACAGTCATCTACAAACCAAGGACAGAGACCTCAGAAAACAAACAAACAAACAAATAAACAAACAAACAAACAAACAAACAAACAAACACTGCCAACACCTTGATCTTGGACTTCTAACCTCCAGAATTGTGAGAAGATAAATTTCTGGTGTTTAAGCCATTCAATCTGTAGTACTTTGCTATGGCAACAACTAGCAAGATGATACAATGTATAAAACACACACACACACACACACACACACACACACACACACGTGCGCACGCGCAATGTGTGTGTGTGTGTGTGTGTGTGTGTGTGTGTGTGTGTGTGTTTACTGGCTCCAAATCAACAATCCATAGTTCAGTTTCAAAAATTAAATAACATTATATCAGTAATGTAAAAATCATAAGAAAAAAATCATATTTTTGATTACATATCTGGGGAATCAGTGAACATGGTCATCAAGAAGAAAAGAAAATGGTGATGAACATGGAGTGGGTCCTGCAGTCTGGAACATACACATCTGAGTAGGGGTTTGAAGTAATGCGGGCAAGGGTACACCATATTCCTTCATCCATGCTCCTCACCGTGATGGAGTTCTTATCGACTGTCATCATGATTACAAGTATCTGTTCAATCGTGACTATGAGTAAGTCACTCCGCTAGGTCTCTAGGTTATACTGCAAATATATAATATGCTTTCTGCCTTGCAGGAGCACACAGTGAAGCTGGGAAGAAGCCATGAATGTGTCAACTACACAAAGTTACAGAGAGAGCTCCACCGATGGAAACCAGGTAAGAGACTAGAGTTAAAAACTAAGAAAACCGGGGCGCCTGGGTGGCTCAGTCGTTGAGTGTCTGCCTTGGGCCCAGGTCAGATCCCAGGGGCCTGGGATCGAGCCCTGCATCGGGCTCTCGGCTCTGCGGGAAGCCTGCTTCTCCCGCTACCATTCCCTCTGCTTGTGTTCCCTCTCTCGCTGTGTTTCTCTCTGTCAAATAAATAAAATCTTAAAAAAAAAAAAAAATAAGAAAACCATAGTAAGGCATTGGAAAGTTTCCTGGGTGGTATAATAGCTGAAAGTGAGCCTGGGAAGGAAGGAAAGAAAATGAATAATATGAAGAATAAAGCACCCACTGGGCCAGGACTGAGGCCAAGGATAAGACAGAAGTTGACCAAAAGATGAAGAGATGTTTTCAGAGAAAAATTATTTATTTACTTACATATATCTTCTATTTATGTTTACATTATTCCTTCAAAATTTGCTGGCACATCGACTTAATCCTTGGGAGTCTGGTAATGGGTGGGCTCTCTGAAGATGAAGGGGAAAGGGAAAAAATTATGAGGCCAAAAATAAATATCTGGAGGGAAAAGCAGACTTTATGGAATGGATGGGTAGAAAAACACTAGGGAAAGAGGCAGAGGAGGAGTTATCAGAGGGCTTAGAAGAGAATCAGGACCTTGGGTCAACAGAATCGAAGGCATGGGGGAAACAGGGAGTAGCTAATAATAGAAAATGCTGCCAAAAGGTGAAGGAAAACACAGAGAACTTTAATGAGCAGATAGATGATCATTTGCAGCTTTAAAATAATCTTAGTACAGGATGAGGGTAGAAACTGCAGAGTATTAAAATGTGGGGGTCTATGTGATAGCAGAAAAAAGAAGTTTAGGTTTGCTAGAAATACAAAATGGAAGACTTTCTATTAGGAGAAAGGTCACGTCACGTGATTTTTTTTATCACGATGGAGAGGTGCTGGGATCTCTGAGGGGCAGTGAGGAGAAAAGGATGAAATGGCTGCAGTACAGGGGCTAGAAGGGACCAGGAACAAAGGTTTTGAAAAATCCAATGAGAAAAGGTCAGGAGCAATTAATTACATCGCATTTTCCAGATGAAGAGTGATATAGGTTATCCTTAAATGTTAAGAGGATCGACGGTTTTCTTTTCTTTTTCTGTTACATGATAAGCTGTTAAGATCTACCAATTTTGGATTCCAGGCAAATACTTTGCTGCTTGTGTTCATCTTGCCCACTCTCTGAGCAGAATCCTAAAGCTACAAGCCACATTTTTCTTCTGTGAGGAAAAAAAATGTAGGTGGAGGATTGCTTCTCTCCACACAGAGAGGAGCTGAATTGCTGCTATTTTTGGTTCTTATTGTATTTTATTCGTCTTTTACAATCTAATTAGATCTCCATCAGGGTATACATTTTACTCCTCAGCGAGAAGTAAGACATTTTAAGGTAGGATTGGATAAGGACTTTCTGTCTTAGGCTCTTCGATTCAATCCATACATTTTTCTTTTTTTTTTTTTTCTTCAAGATTGTATTTAAATTGTAGTTAGTTAGCACATAGCACACTGTTAGTGTCACGATCCATACACTTTGGTGTAGCACCTACTGGGTGCAAGCTACTGTCTGTGGTAAGGGCTGACTATGATAAAAACTTTACAAGAGGCAGAAATTAAATATTTCCTATGGGGCTTCTATGGGCAAGTGAGAAACAAACTATCAACTTGCTTTTCGAAAAAGGAACACTAAACTAGCTCTAAAAACTACAATCTGTTGACACTGTCGCATTTAGCAAATTCGTTCAGAGCAATATGAGTAAGCTGAGAAAACTCTGCTCAGTGAGTATCCCTTTCTATTATGTTTTCTAATCAGGCATCTGCAGGAGGAAACATTTAATCTTAAGTTCTCAGAAGTTTTAGTTTCACATTCCTGTTTAGCAGACTTATAATATACATTTTACCATATATTATCTCAAATAATTTTGGAAGTAAGTGTCATATATGAATTCTTAGCACTGAGATAACATGTAGAAATTATTTCATCCAGCCTTCTGCTGAATTTAGGAATCCATGCTCAAATATCCCTACATGAAGGTCATTTGGCCTTTTTGGGTTTTTTTTTTTTGGAGTGCTTTTAGAGATGGAGAGCTCACTATCTTCTCAGGTTAATCATTATGTCAGAATAAAAACAAGCCCAAATACTATAGTGATGCGAGTTATTTTTCATATTCTGGCTGCATATTACAAAGCAGAGAGCATAAGACTTTAAAGTAGTTTGTCGGAACATAAAAATGGCTTCTTGTAATTTGACCACATCTTTCCTAGTTAAAGAACACAAGTTGTACAAAAAGGTGAATTTTGTAAATGTGTTCAAGAATCAAAAGAGAACACTAGACATTTGGAGCAGGGGCAGGTGTTTGGAAACAACATGAGATGGCTTGCCTAATTATCACTCGGGGGATGCAGATGTAGTGCCCTAATTCTGATTCATGGGTTCTGCTGGGTCCCAAGTTGTGGGTCTGCTTTGCTGACTGTTTGGGTATCAAAGAGGAGAGGTTGGGAGAGGGGGATAAAGGGGGACAAGGAGGAGGGGCAGTTCACCTATCCTCTGTATCATCTCATCCTTCCTTCTTCCTCTCTGTAGGTTTCCCTTGCCTTACCGAGAAGGGTTAGGCTCTATTGAAACGTGAACCCTGACGGAGATAGCACGACTGGTTAGGATCTGTGAGAAGTGGAATTTTCACGTGAAAGGTTATCCACGGGCATGAAGATAATCAAGGGAACACTGGCATACCTAAGACTCAGTCCTCAACCACACGCTTCTCAGTATCCAAGATGGAGGCAGGGTGTCCAGCCTTAGGCCCCTTTGCTGGCGGATCCCATTTGTAGGTCCTCTCCAACATCCTCTCAGTGTTTAACCTGTCTTCAGCTTTAGTATAGCCCCCGGGGAAACTTGCCCAATTTTCTATTATACTCTCTCTATAGTTTATTTCTGGTGTATTATGGTTAAAATAAATGTTTTTTTATTTAACTTGAAGTAAAATTAGAAATTTATGAACTCTGTACATCTTTGGAAAAACATCTTTATTAAAGTGCTCATTTAGGAGTGGATCTCTAGGGGTAGTTTTCCTTTTATAAGAAGAATGAATGTAGATTTTATAAACTTTATTTCTTGAGTGGTATAGCTTATTACTCACCTTGTTGAGGATGGAAAATAATTATGAAGCAATTATTGGCTAACGGTAGGCCTGAGGGGCAACCATAAGTGATAAGATTTAATGTGCTAGATTAGCATTTTTTATGGCAATATAAAATGAGTTGAATTTTAAGTTGGTGCTTCATTGCTGTGCAAGAGGGTATTTTCCGAATGAATAAAAATTTAACTGAAATGTTTTTTCTTAAAAATACAATTTTTTTTAAGTCCAGGAAGGCATAGCTAACTTAGTGTTGCTCACTACCAACTGTAATGGCAGGCAAGCAGGTCTCCATTCTTATTCCTACAGCCATGAGAAAGTCACTTAACAGAATTGTAGAAATGATGTATGTTCCAGGAAGGACATATTTCACGATTGGCACATTCATAATAACTTATGAACAAAAAACTTGTATAAATCAAAAGAAAAAAAAATCCAGTGACCTTCCAGTTTTATGAGTACTGTTCTTTTCTATCTTCTCAGATTTATCATTTAGTTTTTCTTAAAATATGAAATTGATCATTTAAAATCTCCCAACATTAAGTTTTTTTTAAAAAACAACAACAACAACATTTTTTTGGGTCTATTCTTCGTAAGGATATTGGGGCCCAAATCCTTTAAAACACAGTAAGACATCATTCAATAAGCACATCAGTCTTTATCAGGTTGTAATCATCTGTGGTTTTTAGCTTCTACTATTGGCCTGATTAGACTATTTCTCAAGAGAATGATGACAAGTTTAGAAGTAAATCTTCCATTCATGTATAGAACTGAACAAAAAAGATGTACCATTTTAATGAGTGGACGGTACCTAGGTCTCTTTTACATGCTGCTCCAGGAAGTGGAGCATGTTAACAAATTTAACAAATTCGTTAAAAAAAAAAAAAGAAAAAAAAGAGGGTTGGTGCCTGGGTGGCTCAGTTGATTAAATGTCTGACTCTTGTTCTCAGCTCAGTTCTTGATCTCAGGGTCTTGAATTCAAGCCTCACATTGGGCTCCATGCTGGTATGGAGCCTACTTAAAAAAAAAAAAAAATTGTTAAAAAAAAGACAAAAACACAAACTGAAAACTAGTTTGGCGATATGCATAAAGGGTTCCAAAACTCTCATATTTTTTTAACTAAAAAATCTAGCCCAAGGAAATAATTAGAGGTAGTCAAAGGCATAAAGTTGTTCCTCATAACATTATTTATAACTACAAAAAACACTGAAAGCAACTGAAATGTTTAAGAGTAGGGTAAGAACTAAGTAAATTTGTAAGATGGAACATTTTGCATTGATTAAAATATTGTATTTTAAAATTGCATGGTATTGGAAAATACTTTTGTTATAATACTAAAGAAAGAAATCCTCAAAACATTTTATTGTCAGTGGCAGGATTATTTGTGATATTTATCAATTCACTCAATCCTTTTCTTATTATCCAATTTATAATATGAACATTAATTTTTGTATATATATAAATTATACACACACACATACATACACACAATCTAGACAATTCTTTGAAAAATGACTGGAAAAGAATATGCCAAAATATAGTGGTGAGACAGAAGCCATCCCTGACTTCTTAAATAACTTTTTCTATTTTCCACAAAAATCATGATGTGTTCACAATCAGCTACAATATATAGTTATGGGAGAATTAGGATATTAAACTTTGTATACATCATGATCCCAGTTTTTTAGCCAAGCAATGCATACATAAATATATAAAGGAAAAGAAATTCACAAATATGTGAACAAAATGAAATATATAATCTGAGAATTGTTAAGAACTTTAACTGTGACTCTGTCAAAACTCATTTATTTTAGAGATGAGAAACCTGAAGGGATGAGAAAATTCTTCCAAGGGCATGTGGGTTAGAAGTATACTTCTCCATACGGTGATGCCAGTGTCACCCCAGGGCCCAACAAACACAGCTTGGGAATCAGGGCTATCAGAGAATATTCTCCTGATTTGTAAGTCTGAGCACCATACAACTGCATATACAGACTTGGGGGAGCTGGAATCACTTTGTAAGTAGACTATTATATGGGTAGCTATTTATTCATTTGTTTGAGATATTTTTCGTAAAGAGTGGGGAGTGGAATTCAACTTCATAGTATGGATCAGCTTTATTTGTAAGTAAGGAAATTCTGGACAACTCAAATAAAACAGCTACAAAAAAAACCCACATCATATAGTTCCCCCAAAGATCAAACTACTGCTATTTGTTTTGTTGAAGTTGCAAAAGCTGTTTGAGAGAGAGTGAGTGAGTGAGAGAGAGGAACAATCTAGAACAGAGGTTTTTAACCTTGGCTGCACATTAGAATCACCTGGGAAGCTATAAAAATCCCAAAGCCTAGGCTGTACCCCAGTCCAATAAGTACAATTTCTGAGAGAACTCAGGCATTGGTATTTGTTCTTTTTTTTAATGATCCCCAGGTGATTTTCAATTTCAGCCAAGTTTGAGAACCACCAGTCTAGTAGTTTCTGATAATTTCTTTTAATTCTTTGATACTTTATCCTTGGCTGCCATAGCCCCTTACTGAGTGTCAAGGTTCCCTCTTTCTTTTCTTTTTTTTTTTTAAAGGTTTTATTTATTTATTTATTTGTTTGACAGAGAGAGAGAGAGAGAGAGAGAGATCACAAGTAGGCAGAGAGGCAGGCAGAGAGGGAGGCAGAGAGAGGGAGAAGCAGGCTCCCTGCTGAGCAGAGAGCCCCTTGTGGGGCTCGATCCCAAGACCCTGAGATCATGACCTGAGCCGAAGGCAGAGGCTTTAACCCACTGAGCCACCCAGGGGCCCCTCCCTCTTTCTTTTCAACGTTGGAGTCCTTTGTCAGATAGTGTAACCAAGGGCACATTCACTGCTATTTTTTTTCTTTCATTTGTTTCTTCTCAAGTACTGTCATTGTCGTTTTTAATCATTTTTCATTTTTATTTTCACATAGGATATGTGGAACGTGGCTGTTGGCAAGTATGTCTATTCACACTCATGGTCACAAGACACTTGACAGTGATTGAGTTCAACCTGCCTTGGTCAATTTACACCTAAAACCAACTCCTTCTGGAGGCAATTAAAAGAATGTCCATCAACTGTTGAAACTGAATACATGTAACCACATTATAACCAACCATTCACGGTGTCATTTCTGTTCACATTCTGGATTAAATCTGGTGATGCAAAAATATAAATATTATTTTCTTTCTCATGAAAGAACAAAGAAAAGGCAGGGCAGGGATCTTGAGCTTCAATGTTTCCTGGGATTCACTTCCATTAGTTCTACAATTTCTTCCTTCTGAAAGGATCTTTAACTTAGCCTCTCTTGAAGGGCCTAATCCTAGCACAAGAATAGAAAGGCAGAGATTTAAGTGTTAAACAACATACACGTATTTGTAATGCCCATATTTAAGTTCTTTAAAGATGAGAACAGTATATAGAAAAGTGAAGACAGGATTTGCCATGGGATTCTAAATGCCAACCGAAAATGCATTTTTGCATTCCCTGGATTTCTTTCTTTCCCTTTGTTTCTTAGGAAAAATGTCTTTAGGTGCCCTGGATTACGAGAAGAAGTAGTCCGCATTTGGTGAGGACAGGATAGTATCTGTCAAAGAAACTTATGGGGGGAAAAACTGCAAGTTGCAGAACAACTGTTTTGGGGGGAAAAACCCTCATTTTGGTTTGCAAAATGGGCTAAATTTAGAAACGTGGTTTTTTTCTGCATCTCTTGTAGAGACTTTCAACACTTTAGTCAAACCTCAAGGACAATAATTACTGCTAAGCTTCCAGTGTGCTCTTCATAATTGCACCCGAAGCTTGATTGAGAATGTGTAATAAAGAACAAAACAATGGGAAAAAAGCGAAGCATTACAACACGAGTAACAGTTATTTTTCTCATATGTGCAAGCGTGAGCGTTGTGGAAGATTAAAGTACTCAAGTTTTGCTGCTCTAGTAGAGTTTTGTAAAGATAGAGTTTAAAGCACTATAACTGAGAAGAAAATACCATAATATTTCAGACAGAATATTTTGAGGGATGTATAAGGTAAAAAGAATTGTTACAGTCTAACAAATCAATTCTCATCAAAACCTGGAAGTATTTCATATTAACCAAGTAAATCAATGTTTTATAAATCAAAAGGATGATAGTATTTTTAAAAAGATCTTGTGCGTTTGTTGTTGTGTAGGTGTGTGTTCATGTATGTGTGTGTGTGTGTGTGTGTGTACAATTATTAGTCTACATCTTCTTAGTTCTCATTTGAAACTATCTTATTAGACTGGTTAAACAGATTATGTTCACACTTTCCCAAACTGCCAATTGCAACAGATCATCACAATACGTCCCACTGAACAAGGGAATGTATTACCTAATGCATGCATAAAGCATTTGTATAAGAAACCATATCAAAATCACATATGTAGAATCTATACAGCATGCCTTGTTTTTGCAAATAGTGATAGCATAGAATGAGTTACCTTTGAAATCCACTCTTTAGCCCAATACCACAACTTATGCCCCTAGACATTTACTACTTTCATATTAACGTAGGAAAACATTTTTTGAACAGATGGGCTTTGTATATTGTTGAAGCAATCAACCAAGTGTATTTTAATTTACTATGGAAAAAAAACCCAGACATTTTTCTGATGAGAGAAGTCAAGCAATAGCTCCAAATTCAGCTTTTGCCTAAACCTATATGGTAAGAATCAGGGAAATCATTCTTTTCATTTAAGCAGCTGATAGATGGATGAAAGTTAAGCAAATAAGCACCCCCAAAAAGGCACTGGTCACAAAGATAAATCTGAACAAGTCCCAGTTAGGAAGCCTAAGCATTTCTGTTCACTGGTCACTTTTGTTCAACTTTCTATCACTGTTTCCTTGTTTTATCACTCTAATCAGGTTTCTGAGATAAGAGAGTAAGAAGGAAATGACGTCAGAGAAACACAAGAGGAATAACATTCTAGGTGAAAAATGCAACCAGCAAATCCACACAATTATATTCAGAGTACATAAATCTCACTTTGAGGAAGACCAGCAAGTGAATCATACTGTTGGCAAATCCTGATTTATTTTTAATAGTATAATTGGTTTTATTTAGCCAGATGTTTAGGTGATATATATTGTACAGGATGGTTCACTGAGAAAGACTTATATAGCTTTTAGAGGGAAGACAGATGTTGAACATGTGAAGGGACCCTAAGGAGTAATTTCTTGTCATGATGCTTTATGTAACATAAAAACCTAAACCTAAATTGTTTCCTGCCCATTTTTTAAGGAGAGAGTGAGAGAGGCATGAAATCCAGTCTTCCCTCAGTCCAGGAACTGTTTCCAAGAAGAGCCAGGCTGCTGTACCTTTCACCCTTTTCTTTCTGTCCCTCCTACCTTCCCTTCCACAGACCCGCCATATTGAATAACGGTTCTGTGCAAGGCTCAGAGCTTAAAGAACTGTGCCCAAGTTGGGCCATGATTCTCTCCATATTATTTTTCCTGGTATCAGTTTTAAGTCACTTATTAAACCTAATAATATTTTCTTTCTAAATCCTTTTCTCTCCTTTATTCATGTTTCAGCTTCTCTCTTTAATTCAAAGCTACAAGGCTAGGTAGATTTATTAATTACAAATGAAGGCTCAATATAGTAAATGCTGAGCTAAGAAAAGCTGGTTGGGGACACACAGTCCATATATCAACTATATCACAAATGTCTGAAGAGGAATGCCCTGGAGAGAGGAACTCAGAAGCTCCGTTTTGGTGGAGGTGGGATGCAGGTGTGGGTGTCAGAGGGCCTGCAGGGGTCCCAGGAAAAGAAGGTGAAGATATGAACAGTATGGCCTAAGTCCTCAACATCAACAAAGTTTCAGTGCTATTTGTATCCCGGTGGCATTTTTATTTTTCAAATCATGTTAACATGACCCCATACAGGACCCACGTAATAAAGAGCAACTGTTTATATCACTTTGGCTATTAGCCAGGAAAGGAAAAGTTACACTTAGTTTTAAGAACAGGACTGGTGTTACATTTGTGAAAGAAATACTGCTTCCTGATTGGAATTTCAAGAAATGTGAAGATGAAGGTAACACTGGGAGAAAATTGTAATAGAGGTAAAACTATAGTAAAGGAATGTTCAGATCCTTCATGAGAAGCATCATTAGTGATGTGGTAGTATTTATACACGAAAAAGGTAGTGAAAAAGGTAGTATTTATACATGCATATAGAAGAGGATAGCATGAGATTTAGTAAAAAATGTTGTTTTTGAGATAACAAAAGAGAAAAGCAAGGATTATAACAAGACTATCTATAATAGAAAAATTAAAGAAAAAAGCAATCTCAAATATCACTAGCATCCCATTGTCAATGTCTAAGCATCTGATTTCCTTATATTATGCAGATATTCTGAAATATTGTTCTAACAAATGCAAATTATGTACAAAATGTTAAGAGGTAAGAGGAACATCAATTAAAACAAGCAGTATTAAACCAAGTGAGAGAATGACACTTCTCTAAATACCCTTAATGTATTACCTAACAGAGACAGGGCTTGGAGCATTTCAGTTAACTTTTTTCAGCCATCATTAGCATTTGTCAAATACAAATCAATCCCCACCTGAAAGGTCCCCTGTCTCCATTACCGCTCAATCAACCTGTCATTCTTGTGGCCCTGTGCAGGCTGCTCTCCAATAACAAATCAACCTCAACTGTCCTCTATCTTAGAATCCCAATTTATAAACAAGACTTCACAAAATCATCTTAGAAAGATATTATACTAGTTTTGCTCTGAAGCTAATTTAAGCTAAAAATTTTTTTTTTCTATTCTCCAAACTAGGTTTTCTTTAAGTAACACCTGCTAGGGATATAGTTGGCAAACGTAAGGGCATTTTCCCTTATGATGATGTTTTCTATGTATTGATGCAATGTCATTTTTTAAAAAAAATTGATTGTAAAAAAAATAAAATAAAAATATTGATTGTATTTCTTTTTGGTGATGTAGGAGCACTGTGTGTGTGGGTGAGTGGGAAGGTTCAGAGAGGCTTACAAATGAGCAGAGGACTAAAGGGTTTTTTTACTCCAGTCTGAATTAATTTTGTTCTTATTGAAATACAGTTGACATACAATAATATATTAGTTTCAGGGGTACACCATAATGATTCAGCATTTATATAAAAAATGAAATGTTCACAATAAATCTAGTTATCCCATCTGTCACCACACAAAGTTATTACAACATCATTGACTATATTCATAAGCTGTACTTTACATCCCCATGACATATTTATTTTACAACTGGAAATTTGTACGTTTTAATTCCTTTCACCTATTTTCCCCACCCCTACCCCACCCTGGAAACCACCTGTTTGTTCCTTGTATTTACGAGTCTTTCCCTTTTGTTTTGTCTGTTTACTTGTTTTGTTTTTAAGATTCTACACATAAGTGAAATCAAAGGATATTTATTGGGGCACCTGGGTGGCTCAGTCGGTTAAGCGTCTGCCTTCACCTTGGGTCATGATCTCAGGGTCCTGGGACTGAGCCTCACATCAGGCTCCCTGCTTAGCGGGGAGCCTGCTTCTCCCTCTCTGTCTGCCTGCTGCTCCCTGCTTAGCGGGGAGCCTGCTTCTCCCTCTCTGTCTGCCTGCTGCTCCCCTGTTTGTGTTCTCCCTCTGTCAGATAAATAAATAAATATTAAAAAAAAAAAAAAGGATAATTGTCTTTCCCTGTCTGACTTATCTCACTTAGCATAATATACTCTGGGTCCATCCATGTTGTCACAAATAGAAGGATCTCGTTCTTTTTTTTATAGTTGGTTAATATTCCATCGTATATATATTTACCACACCTTTATCCATTCATTTATTGATGGACACTTAGGCTGCTTCCATATCTTGTCTACTATAAACAATGCAGTGAACATAAGGGTGCACACATCTTATCAAATTAGTGTTTTTGTTTCCTTCAAATTACCAGAAGTGGAATTACTGGGTAGCATGGCATTTCTATTTTTAACTTTTTGAGGAACCTCCATACTGTTTTCCACAGTGGTTGCACCCATTTACATTCCCACCAACCGGGCATGAGAATTCCCTTTTACTACATCCGTGCCAACGTTTGTTATTTCTTGTTTTTTTTTGATACTAGCCATTCTGACAAATGTGAGATAGTATCTCATTGTGGTTTTGATTTGTATCCCCTGATGGTGAGTGTTAAGCATCTTTTCATGTGTCTGTTGGCCATCTGTACGCCTTCTTTGGAAAAATGCTCAGTTCAGGTTTTTAATCAGGTCTTGTTGTTGTCGTTATTATTGAATTGCTTGAGTTTTTATATATATATTTTGAATATTAACACCTTATTGGATTTATCATTTGCAAATACCCTCTACCATTCAGTAGGTTGCCTATTCATTCTGTTGATGGTTTCCTCAGCCGTGCAAAAGCTTTTTAGTCTGATACTGTCCCAGTTGTTAATTTTTGCTTTTGTTTCCCTTGCCTGAGGAGACAGATCCAAAAAAGTATTGCTAAGACCAATGTCCAAAAGTCTATTGCTTATGTTTTCTTTTAGGAATCTTATGGTTTCAGGTCTTACATGTAGATCTTTAATTCATTTTGAATTTATTTTTGTCTATGGTATTCCAAAAAAGTAGTTCAGTTTCATTCTTTCTGCATGTTTTTCCAATTTTTCCAACACCATTTATTGAAGATACTGTCTTTCCTCCATCGTATATTCTTGTCTCCTTTGCTGTAGCTTAATTGACCATATAGTGGGTTTATTTCTGGGTTCTCTGTTCCATTAATCTATGTGTCTATTTTTCTGAGTTCTTAATTTTGATTTGTACTAATAATAACATCCCCAAAGTGAAATAAATGATCTGGGATATTAAGTTTTATTTATAAATAAGGGGTTATAATCAGGAGATAATTAGATAAATAATTCTCAGAGGCAACAATTAACAATTAAAAATTGTATTGTTATGAATACAGCACTGGCAGGTATTTTGCTTCTCTCATCATTAGTTGAGGAATGAGATTAATTAAGCCGTCAAGTCTGGAATTAGAGCATCCGCTTAATTGTAAAGGTTCTTTAGTGATACTGTGGTTAAAAGGATACTAACTAGAACATACAATGCAGTCACCACAGAAATAGCTTTATATAGAAAGGATGGGCACAACATGAGTAAGTTGAAAAATAAATATACCTCTTAATGCGATCGTCCTCCCGAATCAACTTGAAATCAGAACTCTGCCCCAAAGCTAACATTTTATTTTTTATTCTATCGCTTTGTGCTTACCCTTTCCATCTCGGGTGGTGCTAGTGAGAAACAGGGTGACTGGAAGTGAAGAGTCATCCACCTATTTGGCCAAAGTTATTGAACATTTATTTAAAAGTGCCAGGGGACACAACAATTTTAAAAATCGGATACACCCTACCAGCAGAAAAGATGAACGTTCAATTCCAAAATACCAAATAATTAAGGATCCTTATCACCTTTATCATAGAAAACACTTACACATGTACTAAAGTCTAAACCAACTCATTTTGTCCTCATAAAAACCCCAAGAGTTAGTAGATCCTCTTACTATCTTCATTTTACTAATAAGGGGATTGAAAATACAGAGAGATTTAGTAACTTGCTGAAGGTAACGAATCAAAGAAATGTTAGAGACCAAGCAGCCTGGCCCAGAATCCATGTGCTAATTTCTCTCTCAATACTAATTGTAATCTGATTGTTCTAATCCTGATTGTTAATTGTACTTCAAAGCCATATATCCACGATTGGAACTTTTGCCACATAATTTTAAGTAACTCTTTTGAAAGTCCTGGGGTTTCATTTTAATAAAATCTTTGCCCTGGAGTAAGGTACAAATGTGTTTTGAAAAGAAGCTTAATCCCTTAATTTTTCATTTATCTACAGTCATTTGAATTATTTGAAGTTCAGTAAGACTTTTTCTTTGATTAGTCTTTTATCCCAACACCAGGAATGTACATTTTGCCAAGGATAAATAGGAATCTGGTGAGTCTCGTTAAAAACTCACTAGCTCTAGAGTCAAATGATTTTTAATTCATTGCAAAATATTTACGGGGCTTTAGACCTGAGAGTTTTAGTTTAATATACGGCAGTATTCATGCAACCCCACTGTATTTTCTACATTAATCTTCAGGGTTAGAAAACAGTGTATTTGCTGTCTGCCTTAAAGTCATTAAACTTAGTTCCTCCACTTATGTTGAGAAAAGACTTATGTAAATGTTCCTGGATATTTTTTGCAACGCTTTAAATTGAAAACTGATTTGTGTCAACCATTTTTCTTGTAGGTCCCTTACCAAAAACATATATAAGAAAGTGCTAAATTAATCCTTTGTGCAAAGATTGTTTAAATTCAAAACTACTACATGCATCATTGATGCAACATGTACATAACTGCAAAGGTAAAAAAATAAATGCTTACCGGGTTTAGTGCTAGAGATTGTGATCTTGTCTACAAATATTTAATTCTATTCCCTAAACATTGGTTTTCTTTACTAGAGTGGTGGCATGCATGATCGACATCGGAGTGTGAGTTTTAAAATCTGCAACCAGCTTTGCAGGCAGAAATATAAATCTTAATGAAAATGTTATACTGTGTCATTATCATGTCAGGAGGCAATTATAAGCAATGCTTTATAGTGGGAGGAGAAAAGCATTTATTCATTTTAGATATTTGTGTTTCTTTGAAAATATCTGCATATAAAGACAAGCGACTGCAGAAGTTTATGAGATGTTCTCACCTTGGGAGCTGAAATTCTGAAAGTGCTCTACCATATTGCTCTTTGAAACACAGACCTACAGATGAAGCTTTTTTAGGTATACCTGAAAGAAAATGAACTTCCGAACTTCTAAAGTGTGGCAAATTTATTTTCTTCTCAAATCATGGGCCATTTTCAGATGACAGATACATGGATTTCAAAACCAGGACTATATTGGAGGCAGTGATTTGTATCAACTGGAGGGAAGAATATAACAAATATAAACAGAGTAACATTTGTATTGCAATTCTGGATTATCAGGGAATTGTACTAAGCACATACAATTATATATGGCGGTCCACAGATTGAGTAGCTAGAGCAGACTATGGTTATATTTATCATCGAGTTTTTATAAAAGAGAACATTTGTATTCTATGTGAAAGCATGGATATCACTGCAATTGATGAAGAGATAATAAAAGGGTTGACTCCAATGGTTTTTGAACATAGTCAAGTACAACAGAGGTGAGAACATGGAGATTCTTTCACAGGATTTTTTTCCTTCACAGAAATAAGTCTGGAATAGATGTTCTGATGAAAGATAATTTATTTCTAAAAATAAAAAACAGGTTTATATACAAACAAAATGGTGCTTTTCAATGCACTCATTAGTAAGCATAATCATAAACTTCTAAAAGGAGCCAGCAACTTAGCCTATTGCTTAAGATTTAGATATGAATGCAAATATATTTAAATTTATTTGTATAAAGTTCTCAATGAAAATCACGTGTGAAGAAACGTGGGTTTCTTCACTTAAGAAACTTAAACATTAAGAAGAAGTAATGTCTTTACAATGAAAATAAAAAATATATAAATATATATAGTATATATATATTCTGTTGTTACGCTGATTTTTTGGACTTCTTTGAGTCTCAGTGAGTCTTATAATAAAAAGCAATTCTTGTTCAGGAGGTGACAGGTATTTTTAAAGATGTATTAATATCTAGACTATTTTACCTCAAGTAATTTTCCCGATTAATTCTTCCTCTTCACCCTAATCCATGAATTGTTCTGCTATTTCAGAGTAGAAGAATACAAATGCCAGGGCGCCTGGTTGGCTCAGCGGGTTAAAGATTCTGCCTTCGGCTCATGTCATGATCTCAGGGTCCTGGGATGGAGCCCCACATGGGGCTCTCTGCTCAGCGGGGAGCCTGCTTCCTCCTCTCTCTCCGCCTGCCTCTCTGCCTACTTGTGATCTCTCTCTCTGTCAAATAAATAAATAAAATCTTAAAAAAAATAAAAGAATACAAATGCCAAAGTGGCTCTTTCAACATGCATGTCAGTAAGAAAAAAAACCCTACAGGTTCCTAAGCAAGTGCTTTTATTAGTACCATAAGTTCTCAGAGGCTTTTTCTATCCATGACAATCATCAGCTATCCCCTGTGGACAGGAGTTATGGTCTGTGTGCTCCCAATATTAAGTCCCTTAAGTTTGCTTTGATGAATAGGATGGTGTGTACACTCAGGAATTCGAGAATAATTGTGTAATCCTTGTGTTAGATCACTGGAAAATTGACTAATCATTCTCACCTTGATAGAACTTCTGAAAGTTAAAATATTTGTCAACAATTCAGGCTTTGATTTCCTAACTAGGACAGAAGAAGTCTTGCAAATTTCTACAAAGATATACAGCTATATTTTTATCCCTCAAAGAAGGAACACTGTAGGAAGAGAATCCTAAGTCTCTTTTTCCTGACTTAACAGACATGCACTTCATTTTAAAAATCATGGAATCTCAGGAACCCTCATTCTTGTTCATAGAATACTTTGTAATTTCACATTTGTGCAGAATGATTCTCACAGACAGAATTCCTTAAACCAACGGTGTCAGGACTTACTGAAAGAAAAAGGGTTTTCACAGAAAAGCTGTCAACACAACTATATTATGGCCTAATACTTTCATCTATTGGATGGATATCCGATAGGGCCTTGCCATCATCCCTTTACTGGAGATACAATCTGAGAGGCTCTTATGGGCCTGGAATGACTATTTTACCAAATCTTATTCCCTCTCTTTTCTGTGATGGAGAGACTATAAGTAATACATAAGACATATAACACAGTGGTGCTTTTGAAAATATCCTATATTTCCTCTTGAAATTCCAATTAGCGACCATTCTCAGACATAAGAAATTTGCTTCTGTAAACTAAAATGATTTCACATGCAAGAGAATGTCATAGTCTTCAATCTGGAAAGCATCTTTTTTTTTTTTTTAAAGATTTTATTTATTTGACAGAGAGAAACACAGCGAGAGAGGGAACACAAGGAGAGGGAATGGTAGCAGGAGAAGCAGGCTTCCTGCCGAGCAAGGAGCCCGATGCGGGGCTTGATCCCAGGACCCTGGGATCATGACCTGAGCCGAAGGCAGACGCTTAACGACTGAGCCACCCAGGCGCCCC